>JAEQBH010001986.1:0-312402 GCA_016808115.1 Tetrastigma voinierianum | reverse complement strand
ACATTATGGTGGCATACAGTGCTTCAATTTTTCAACCTGGGGAAAGCATGTAAATGATAAAATATAGGCAAAAAAATGATTTGCAAAAGTGTAGAAAAATGTAAATATTGCTATAAAGCTTTTGATATAACCAAAGTGGCTAATACAAGCTTAACATAGCTAAATACAACAAAAGTATCACTGCCTACTATCGGCTAATACATGCATCCTATACAATCCTATACAAAATAAGTAGGCAATTGATAAAGCTAAAAACAAGACAAAATGTGATAGAAGACACTTCTAACTCTGACTTTTCCCCCTAACCAAAGTATAAACATGTCTCCACCGGGTAGTGGACGGAAGCCAGGTAGCTGGAGCGCACCACCACTCGTGGTGGTGTAGATGCCGATGGATTCGAAGTCGCAAATGGGCCAAGCAAAGATATCCAAGGAGGTCATAACGCTGATACAAATGGACCGCTTCTCGGTAAGGTCAGGTAGGCTCGCTCGCCGATTGGCGGGAGACCGAGGTGGCCCATGATCCGGGCTAGGCATGGTGTGATTTCTCGCACGAGAGTGACCCCTGTCGCCATCCGCCTAACGACGCTGAGTAGTAGCAAGTGTGCAAATGGCCCATAATGCAGCTAAATCCCTAATCGACATGGATATGCCTCGTGACTCACCGTGTCGTATAGGACGGGCCAACAAAGACGCGAGAGAAGCAGGCAGGAGGTGAACGCAGGAGACAACTGGAACCCTGGGTCCTTCCACCTCCACCCCGGGAACAAGATGCCTCCCAGTCCTCCGCCACATCATCCGCCGCCTCTCCTCCCGTCGCCGGAGAACAATGGAGAGTGGCATATATAGAGATCGCTCAGAGGATAAGACATGAGTACAACCGATCAGCCAGCCACGCGTGGCTCCTCAAGGAACCCCGCATGCTCTAGGACCCGGTTCAAGAACCTCATCAACAATGGAAAAAGCCTCCGCTCGAGCCAGTCCTGCGTGTGGACCTTCCTCAAAAATGTAGCAATGATGTCATGACGAGCTTCCTGAGGGATTGAACCAGAATCCCTTTGATATCCCTGACAGCTCGAGCATGGCTCCCTACACGCATGGTAGTGCTGAAGTGGAAATAGGTCGTCCGAGCACATGGTCCACGAGAGCACCGTAGTGGAAGTCGCCAAGAGTATAGCCCGCCAGGTATCTCGAAATGCAGATAGCTTAACCATCTCTCTCTCAGGATGGCCGAAAGCCACCGCTTATAATCCGCGCAGAATTTGCCGTAATCCACGGCGTGCCTACGTACTGTAATATCCACAAATGGAGTACCCCCGGGCGGCCGTCACGTCGAACCCACCTAACGACTGTGCACTCCCGGATGTCATAGTGATAAAACTCAAACACCACCGGATGTAACTACCCCGGCCATGAACTGCAGGCGTAACACCGCCGATCACGCATCGAATCTCCGAATCACCGGGTCCGCTGGCCACCGCCGGTATATCGTAATATGACTCCATATGGAAATCCCGGGCACGAAGATCTACATTCCCCCTCGATCGGACGCAATGAACATAAGGCGCCCGATCCTCGAGGCCTGATAATGGGCGACGAACCCCGATCACAGAGGAGGCGACGGCCGGCCCAGGACAATGATGCGGACTCGCTCCGGTGTCTGATGTCTCGGGTCCGCTGAGGGCGGGGGGTCCCTCCGGCCGTGGTCTCGATGCATTGGAGAAGGGCCCGAGGTCCCACTCTCGTCCGATATCACCCTCGGATGGGGCCTCAGAGCCCGAGCCCCTTTCGATATGCGCCAGCCAGGCCAACAGGGCGTGTCTCGCAGCTCGGGTCCCGAGAGCGAGCATTCCATGTACCATGGGAAATGCCAAAGACCGTCTCTCGTGGGTACCGAACCCACCCGGCTCGTAATCTGACCTCCACGGTACGAAACCATGCATCAGGTCCAATCGTGAGGTGTGGGCGCAGCAGGCTCTAGCCAAGTGTGCGGTCGAGGGCAATCATGGGGCTAGCGGATCACAGTGCGCAGCGCCGACGACCGTGGCTCTGGCCGGGCAAGAGAGGCGCGTGATTGTGGCTCAGTGGCACCGCGAACGACGGTGGTCAGGTGGTCGAGTCGACAAGCCAGGCAATGCTTTCTACACGATGCCCGTGGCACGAAGGGGTGTGAAGGGCAATGGCTGACTTAATCGATCAGGTTTCACTGGGCAAGGCATGTGGCGTGAGCGCAGGCGTGAGGTGGCATTGGAGGGGCCTACCAAGTAGGCGCTAGAGGAAGTGTGGAAGGTGTGGAATGAAAATGAGTGGGGCCCCTTTTATAAAAATCGTTTGGCGTTTGAAATGCTCGTAGTTCAAGAGTCGTAGGAATACCCTGCTACTATCATAAATCTATGCCCGCGCCAATTTCCATCCCTCATTTTAAAAAACACAAAATTTAGTTTAGGTAAATTAAAAATAAAATAAAATAAAAATAAATTACTAAAATTAAAATTTCTATATTTAATTAAAATTAAGATAAGGAAAATTATTAAAAATAGAATAAATCAAAATTGACCAAATTAAGCTGCAAAATCAAAATTTTGAGTCGTAGTTTGGTCCCTTCAAGTGGAGACCAAACCAAACATCTCAAGCTCCGTTCCATTCATGGAGGATCAAGGAGGAGGAGCCCTTCACGCCTAGTACCGCTTTGGTCGCATTGGCCTTCATGTTCAGCCTCCCTCAGGTCGGTTTTCCACTCGTGGTGTCGGGGGAATCATTGGCTCGCATGAGTGATTGATGCGCCACCTCTTCAACCTCCGCTTCGCTTCACCATTTCTTCCCGCAGATTTGAGCATTAGGTTTCCCCGCACTTAACAATTCGAGCATTTCATCAAATTCCTACCTCTCATCTTCTCGTCGTCAGGCCATAAGTTCAGTGTGAAAAATGTTGAGCTCAGCACAAGTGTTGCCAAATGTGAGCTGCATGACTCCATTCCGGCAATTGATTATCGCATTAGAAGTGGCCAAAAATGGCCTTCCCAGGATGATTGGTACATAATTAGGCCCAATTGCGATTGGTTCGGTATCAAGTACTACAAAGTCCACTGGGTAGTAGAATTTGTCCACCTTTACCAACACATCCTCAACTATTCCCTTAGGAATTTTTACCGATCAATCAGCTAATGAGAGAGTGATCGTGTAGGTTTAAGCTCTCCTAAACCCAACTCCGCTATATACCACATGGCGCAGGCCTTATTAATCGCCCCCAAGTCCACGCGTTTGGCCTATGCAAGTTCCTCCAATGTCGATCGGGATATTGCTCGGGGATCCTCGGATCCTTGTATTTCACCGGGTCTTGCTCAATGATGGCATTGACTTGTTCCTTGCTAAAGGCTTTCTTTTCAATGCCCAACCCTCTTTTGACCGTGCACAAGTCCTTTAAAAATTTGGCATATGTTAGGACCTGCTTAATCACGTCAAGCAATGGAATGTTTACCTTCACTTGCCTTAGCACCTCCCAAATTTCAGTTTGGTTCGTGATTTTCGCTTTGCCTCTAAGTGCTTGAGGAAATGGAGGGGGCATGTTCTTTTTCATTGAATCTTCTCTGATTATTATTTTCTCAGGTTCAGCTTCCTTTTCTTTCTTTGTTTCTTCAACAATTCGCATCGGGTGCTCAATTTCTTTCCACCTCAAAGTGATGATAGCCTTTACTTCTTCCATTCTGCATCAGTCACTTGCTGCATCCTATCTCATGTATTCCCTGTGGTTTTGGCTTGTCTGGAAGGGAATTTCCATTTTTCAAGACCCTGTTGCTGGTTAGACAACCTGGTAATGGAACTTTGCAACTCAAAATGCATACTGTCTAACTTCTTGTTGAGTGAGCTTTCGACTGCTTCAATTTTCTGATTGGTTTGGTCATTGATGGCTTTTTGCTCCTCAACAAAATTTCCCACCACCTTGCTCAAATTCAGAATTGCCTGCTCAACAGGAGAAGAAGGTGGAGGCTGCCATTGCAGCGGCGGAGCCAAACTGCCAGCCGTGTCCCGGGGGCATACATGCAGGTGGTTTGCTTCCATGAAGTTGGGATGATTTTCTCCAATCGGGTTATAGGTGTTGCCATAAGGAGCATTTGTAGGTGGCTTATTTTGACCTAAGATAGGCATGTTTCTTGCATTAATTCCCTATCAAGGAACTACCGGGATGCTGCTCCTCAGTGGTGGCTATTTGACTGACAATTAAAACAAGCTGGTTGAGATGCAGACAACTCATTCACTGCTTGCCCTTCATGTTGATTTCTCATTTCAAGCTCCTCCAACCTTCGGGTCAAAGTGGTCAATTTTTCTTTCATCTCCGTGTCTTTGGAAAGTGCATAAATGCCTCCCCTTTGGTGGGTCGAAGGCCTCATTCTTTCATCTTCCCTTGGATTCGGTTCATCCCATGCCTTGGAGGTTTCGGCCACATAGTTTAAAAAGTCCTTTTCATGACTTCATCCGGTTTTTGCTCGTAGTCACCCCACACATGGTTTCACAGCTGCTTCATGGTCGGGAGACATACCATCATAGAAATGATTCCCACTAGCATCCATGTATCGCAAACCATGGTGTGTGGACATGCACCGATGAATCTCCATGAACCTCTCCCAACACCGATAAAACTTCTCATTGTCATAAACAGTAAGTGTAGATTTGCTCCCTTCAAACTCGTTGGTCTTGGTTGTACCAAGAATTTCCTTCAAAATTCAGCTTGAAAATCAGCCCAATTTCTATTGTTCTCGCCTCGCTGAATTGAGCCATATTTTGCTTTGTCCTCGAGGGTTAACTGAATGCCTTCAACTTTAACAAATCCATATCTAAGTATACCCTCCTTAAAAGTTATGCATACCTCAAACTCGAATGTGTGTATGGATTTTCATTTTCCATACCATGGAAAGCTGGGAGTAGGCACCAGATAGGTCTTACCGCCACATCCTCGGGCCAGGTGGTATGACGCAGAAGGAGCACTAACTCTGTGAGGGTGTATGCGTGGTCCCTCATCGATCCGCTGGATCTATCGAGCCGGCTTATCGACTTTGTCGTTCCTCTTCGTAGAGGATCCATTTGCTCACTGCACACCGACTTCACAACTTCGCTTCAATTGGTGCACTAACTCTTGCAATTTCCACCGATATCCCCTATCCCAAAGAGAAGTAAAACACTTGTAATACAAAAAGAGACTCAAGTAAGGAACAATTACAAAGCTTGCCAAAATATTAGCAGAAAGAATAAAATAATAAACCGACCGTAAAAATAAAGATACCTACAGAGATCACGAGTAAATAAAACTTGATATTCTAAACAATGAAATTCAAAGGTTGTGTTGTCACCAATACTTGTAATGAAGATTACAAGTACATAACATCAACTCATCATCCTAGTTCGCACCATCCCTGAATCACTTCACTTGATTCGCGCTACGTGAGGGGCGGATAATGGAATCAACAATATTTGTATCCTAAATTTCCTCCTTACCGTCAGTGAAATAAGCTACCGCAAAGATAGCGGCTCTAGGGTCGAACACGTGGATGAGTTTTCTACTTAATAAACAGATTTGTATCATGGTTCAAATGGTGAGGCTTTCATTTGATTTTCTGATTTCAGATTTAAAAGTGTGTGGATGTTGTTGTCACTAGGTTAACTGACAACAGTTTAAAACAAGATGTGAAAGGAGACCTTACGCTTCGATTGGTATACCGAGGTTATAAAGGTGTCCCTGGTTATTTCCTATTAAAGGCAAACGACATATACCATTGCCAAAACCGATCTTTGTTTAGCTTTAAAACCAACCCTTAAAAAACATTCC
This sequence comes from Tetrastigma voinierianum, assembly GCA_016808115.1. Classification (NCBI taxonomy): domain Eukaryota; kingdom Viridiplantae; phylum Streptophyta; class Magnoliopsida; order Vitales; family Vitaceae; genus Tetrastigma; species Tetrastigma voinierianum. Next base: position 306,582 of record JAEQBH010001986.1, on the reverse strand, counting down.
TATTTGAACTAAAGCATTTGACGGCTACTTTAATGTTTCAAAGAATGGAAAATATAGCATTTAACTTAATTTCGTTGGCTCGTAAATGACATCTAATGAATGTCGTTGTATCTACTCATTAAGAATACACCGGGAACCCTAAAGTATGCCAAGTATTGACCAAAGAGTGTATTAAATAGCATTAAACCCAGTCAAAAGTTTGAACACAAAAATGCAAGACTGGCCCATTTAAACGAGGAACACCCGCAAACCACCATTAACCAACCTAGCAACCCTCCCGTTCACAGGTTTACTAAACATCCTTTGAGTCATTATCCCTGGGGCAAAAGGCTCGCAATGAAAATGAGAAAAAGAGAGAGAGAAGAGAGAAACCGAACCAAAAGTGAAAAGTCATGTGGATTAAAAGTTAAAGTTAATTTGTCCATAAAGTGGCTTATATAAATTACAAAAGATGTGAAATAAAATAATAAAAATAATATGATTACATTTGAGGTGTATGAGAATTGTACAAAACTGGGTCGTTGGATCACAAAAGAGGGGGCAGCATTTTCGCTTATGCATAGTGAATTCTTCATCATAGCTTGGGGCCTAGTGCATAGCTTAAAATTTGAATTTCGCTATGCACAAGAATTTTCGCTTATGATAGTGAAATTCTCGCTATCACAATAAAATAGGCATGGTGAGAAATTTCGCAGGATTACGAAATTTTCACTACTATCAAGGAACTCATTATGCCATAGCGAAATGCCAATTCTCCATGCCGCTTCAGATCCTCCAACCGCATTTCTTCACTTCCAAACAGATAGTTCTTCATCCTGTGCTTGATGAAACACTAGAATCATACGAACTCTAAGATAAATCAAGATAAATTTGCATGTCAAGCTTGATATGATGGAGGAGGTTCACGAAACCTGCAAAACTACCAAAAACAAACCTTTGAAACGAAATTAGTAGTACTAATGGAACTTCCATTGTGTCAATCTACTTAATTAATATGGACAGTATGCAAAAACACTCAAACTCATTTTAACGAGGACTCAAAATGGGGACTTTACCAATCACACGGGCAATACTAAGCATGTGGGTCAAACTGCGGTATGGTGTCATCAGCGGATTCCTGGCAATGGACAAAGTCCAAATGAGACACACGGTTTTGAAAGGAACGAAAATAAATATACGCGGTGGTCGGGCATAGCAAGATGGCAGATCCCCCTGTGGTGAAAGACCCAAATGTTATTCACTGCTAGACATGAACTTTAATTTACGTAAGTCTGCAGAAAACGTTGGAACGACGCGGCGTTTGGCGGCTGAAAAACCGAAAAATCGCGGGCCCACAAATGCATAAACACACTTAATGATCATCAACTCAAATGAGCATCGAGGTTTTTCCAATGGGTTACAATTTTAAAAGAAAAACAAAAACATTGTTTTAGAAAAAGGTCATTGGTGGAACAAATACGGTTGGTATTTCACACTTGGCCTAGGTAGGTGTGAGGAGCTCATGAGTGACTTCTGATATGGGCATGAGGACATTCTGATGCATGACATTCATGTAGGTATCTTACTTGAATGTGTGTTTATGTGCAATCATTGCATGCACTTAGGTGGGGAGTAACCCTGTAGAGATTATCACTACTAAAGCCATTTCACCCCGTCGTGGGACCCTTTTAGGTACACGAGAAGACGCACACCCATCGAGGTCAGAGGCACAAAGAAGGCCGGGCCTTGAGAAGTACTTTGTAAAATATATTAGAACAATATAGTTTCATATATTTTGGTATAAAGAGTTGTACATCAACCTCGTGATGAGAAAAAAAAAAAAATGACCCCCGAAATTTGGGGCGTCACATACTGTTTCTACAATTCCAGTTAGTATCTAGTTTTAAAAGGCGATCGTAAACTCCGTTACGTGTAACACTTTCTTGTCACACTTTATCTTTTCAGTGTAACACTTCTATATAACTGTTTTACATTTACTTGTTACTGTTTTAGTATACTTTGCATGTTTCAAAACTGAAATTTCAACCAGTAATTTTACTATATTTGAATGTCCTAGAGTCAACACTCCAACAAAAACTAAATATGATTATAAAATAATATATTTCATTAAATATGCTACCTCGGATATTATGCTTATTGCTTTACTATCTAACAGTATCATATTTCATTGAAATCATAACAAAAATATGCATTTCTATATACGGAACATGATATCAATATGCATATTCTATTTAACCTACTTTGAAACCAAATACAACCTTAATTTTCTAATAAAGACATTTATATGATATTTCAGAACCAAGTTATTTAGCAAAATTAGTATTTTTTTCTCATTTTTGTTTTATCCATTGTCTTGTTTTTTATATTGAATTTGAGGACGTTGTAAATAAAGATGCTCAAGTTTATCAATGAAGGTATTTATAAAGACATTTTATGAAATATATATGTTTTATGTGATTATATTTTTTCTTTTAAGAAAAGAAAAGAAAAATAAATTCTTTACAATATTAGATATCTATAGTTCTACAATAGAAAACAAAATTCTAAGTCCAAAAATATTTTGGGCCTATTTCCAAAAGTCTCTAACCCTACAACCCTTTCTTCATTAGTTGTTGAGAATAAAATATTCATGATGATGTTCATTTTTTGAATTTGAATTTAGACTCATTTGAGCTAACTTTCATATCATTTATAGTTTACATTTATAGTTTGTTGATTTTTGGTGGTTCTTATTGTTTCCTAAATTTAGAGTTGTGTATTTCCAAATGGACTAGAATCTAAGCTCTTTCTCCCTGTTATCCTAAATTTTTAATTGAATTTTGTATTTATTATTGATATAATTTTAAAAAACAAAAAAAATTTCTTTTGTAAAGACTAATATATATTTGAAAGACAAAAGTCTCTATTTACATTAACTTTTATTCATCCATCCTTTTTCAATCTAAATCTTTTATGTTTTGCACAAAATTCCCAAAAGTATTAAGAGAGATACTTTGTAAAATTGGTGATATTAAAATTTTCTATTTTTTATTTTAAAAAATTGGTGAATTTTACTCAAAAGCTATGGGTTTGGCTGAATGATTAGAAAATGGGTAACTTGGTAAAACAAAAAACAAAAAAAAAAACAAAAATGTTGTCTTGGTTTGGGATTGTGAGGACCCGGAATATTATAATATTTGGGTGGCTTTGCTAATCAAATGTAATTGTTAGAAACAATTGGGTGGCAAATGCAAATCCACAAGAAATCAAATGAACACTTGCGGCAAATGCCGGGGACCTCAAAATTATAATAATTGGGTGGTCGCGCTAACTACGTAAATGTAAATAAGTAGTTTTGAGGGTCAAGCCAATCCACATAATAAAAGTAGCGGATTGGTGGCTATGCCAACCTTTGAGAAATGAAAGTGTAGATGGATGGCTAAGTCAATATGCAGAGAATAAGATGGTAAAATAGTAATGACACCCGATATAACATGGTAAAACCCTCAGAATGAGGGAAACCTCCATGGAGCAAATCCGAGAAAATAATCCACTATGAGATAAAACTAGCAAAAGATGTCACCCACTCAGGATATGCTCACAATCCTCTCAGTACTCTTTCTATGGAGTATTATGTTTCTTGTCACTACCTACCGATAGTTCTAATCGTTTTCACACCTATCCTCTACAACTCTCTCGTCTCTATGATTGAAAGAATGATCTCCTGAACTCTTTCTTAATATAGCCGAATTACTTTGATTATGTTCATCGAAGCCTATTTATAGGCAAAGGTTTATTCCTTGGATGGATTCCATTGGTTGAAATGGAAACCAATTTCATTGGCTGGAACAAAGGCCAATTCTCATCCATACAAAGGAGTTTGACGACGTGGTGTCAAGGTGGATAAAATTTATCCTCATGGAATGGTTGTTGTTGCAACAACATTTATGGGGCTGGACCCCACAAATCTCCCCCTTCAGACCCATGCAACAAATAAATGAAGGTGGGAGTCTTCTTGACTCCTTAGTAGGAGCTCATGCCCATGTTCTGATGCTACATCGCAAGCCGCTTTTTCAATGACTTTCATCATCATATCAACTGTAAAACCAAAGAAAAATTCAATTTTCTAAAAATGGTAAAATAGTAATTTCGTTGGAAATCGAAATTTCTTAGGGATCTCGATGACGAAATGAATCGCTGAATTTGTCTTCTGCGGGAAATCTAGTTACGGCGTTTGAATCTCGGTGACGCTGAAATTTACATTTTCAGGCATCGGTGTCGAGTGATTACATGGCATGAGTCATGCATTTCCAGGAAACGTATTCACACTGAGCCATAAGTGATGAAATCAATGAATAATAAACAAAGAAGAAAATCAGAATATATGAGATTATCAAATGGACATGAGTGAGTGTCATTTTATTAATACAGATAGAAGAAGAATGAGAACAAAGTGAATAAATAAGATTAAAGAAGGTTAGTCGAGGAAGAGAAAGAGGTGGAGGTGAGAAATGAGTGAGGCTGAAATTTGAACAGGTATGAATAGAAAGGAGCAAACAGAAGACCCAGAAATTCCACTGAATAAGGCAAAATAGTAATTTTGATTACAAATTGTAATTACTAAAAATCCGTAATTAATTTTCTAGATCTCGATGAAAACGATCATACCGTTGGAATCGCTCGCGGAAATCTTGAAGCACGAAATTTCTCATAATTTTTCTCGGCATTACCGGTCGACATCGCTGAGGTATCACATGCAGCCGTAAATAGATTTTCGATGCGACGAAAGGCGCATATAGCATGAACTCATGTACCATAAGTGGTATGAGTAGAGAAATGATGAATATGGACGGCCGAGGTAGTGCCGAAAATCAAATCTGGTAAAAGAAGGGAATTAATTGGATTAAATGAGGGGCAAACTTGTAATTTTGAGAAGAATAGTCATCTTCTCCACTTAAACAAAGGCAAAAACGTGGGGGTCATTGTGGAGAGACAAGAGCGGAGGAGCAAAAATGGTGATTCTAGAGAGAGAGTCTCTGACTTCTCTCTAGAAATACATCATCGGACCGTTGGATTTCGACTGAGTAAGAGGGAAACGCTCGACGCCGGAGCAGCTACGCAGGACCCCTGCCTGCGAAGTTTTTTGACAACTCCAAGAGGTAGGATTTTCTCCTACTTGCGTTTATTCCCATTTAAGGGTTTTTCCATGCTCGCTTGGCTCGAGGCCGTGAGGGGTCGCTGATCGGGTCCCAAACATGGACCGAATTGTTAGAATTCTCGATTTTTCCCACCATCCGAGACTCCGCCTTAAATTGGGGCTGCTGGGGTGTCTTTTAATTCCAGAATTTTTGGCTTTAACTCAGATTTGTATGGAAAAAAGGCCTGAATGGCGTGAGGATCATCCCAAACATGGAATCGAATCTGGTGGAAATTTTGTGAGACTGGTCGGGCCCGTGATACCCGTAAACTGCTAGGGTCATGTGTTAGAATTGTGTATTAATTTATGCTGTATATGAGACCGGAATAGCTAGCGGAAATCATCAAAAAATTGAACCGATAGGATGAGGGCTGCCTGCGGGATGCCCACTTCTCGCTTGGGACCGACCGGGTGTTTTGGTGATAATTGAATAAATTATTTGGGTGATTAGGACCTGAATTTGAATGGAAATCGGTTCCATCAAGAGGAACCGATGGTAGGTGGGCGCCCGGGACAAATCCCACTTGCCGCTGGGACTCGTAAAATAGTCCCGGTTTGTGTGAAATGGATAGGAATTGTCCATGTGTTGTGTGCTTGAAATGGTATAAACGAATGGCTTGATATGTGTGGAACTAGATAGGTTAAGACATTATTTTAATGTGTTATTCAATGACACAAATTACATGGAATTAAATTGTGTTATAAGCCATTGGAAATGATTAGAGTTGCTCAAGTGAGCTAAGCATCGGGTGATGAGTGATGCAATTACAATTATGTAATTGTAGTTGATTGAAAATTTTACATATTGTCATATCGTGGTAAATGGTTTTGAAATGACATAATGCATTTTCATATGCAATCGGGTAACCTAGGAGTTAGGTGTGAGTGCATGACAAGGTATTTTTATAAAAACGGATATGGTTGGGCAAAGGAATTTCAAAGGATGATATTCCTGAGAATTGGGTTGAGATGGGCCAACTGATCATTTCTGGATGAAAATCATGACCGTTTCTAAAGCTCACCAACCAATTCATCTCGGAGGGTAGTCCCATATTTTACCGAATATTTCGGTAGTGTATTTTCAAGAACAAAAGTTTTGTTTTGAAAATGATTATTTTCTCATACATGGCTTAGGCAAGTGTGAGTGAGTCGGTGAGGACTCGTGACATGGGGTAATCATGGTATTATTCAAGTAGGATCATGTATTTACTTGAGCTGCTACATTTAGGGAAAGATCGTGACCGCACTTGTACATGAAGAAATTAATTTAGGGCGCATTCTCCCACTGAGCTAGCTCACTCCCGCCGTGGGATCCCCTATTTTACAGCAATGTGGAAAGGCATGAGGACTACGTCTCTAGAGATTTGGATGTGAAGAAAGCCTGGATGTGGCTTTGTGGTCAGATACGGCTGAACTTTTACGTTTAATATATGTATTGCTTTAAGAGTAAAATATTAACTCTTGTAACTATCAGATATAGTTGGATTCATAGTTTGTATATGTTTTATGGATATTGTTGCATGGGCCCAAGAGGCCGTTTTTTATCCATATCGTATATATTGCATATATTGACTGTTTGACAGATATGTGTTTTGTAATCATAGAGCTCACACAAAGGAGACTCTGCTCCGATTTTCTACAAGTATGCCAACCCGACTTCATCTGAATATCTGCTGATTTTAGAGCCACCTTGATCCCCAGGTTTTGGGCTACACAAGGGGTTCGGTGGATAAGAAAGAAAAAAAAGGAAAGTAAAGAGAGAAACAAGGGAGAAACGAACGGAGAAAGAAAGAAAAAGGAGAAAGGGATTTTCCGCTTCTTTCTATGGATCGCGACAACCTGACCGGTTCTGAACAATCTCGGACTATGTTGAGGTTTGGTTTTGATCCCTGGACTGATGTCTTCGGGTTTTGTTGAGTGTTTTGGTGTCACAATGATTCATTGACAAATGGAACCAAAAATGGTTCATGGCAATGAGGGGATCGAGAGGTGCCGGTATTTATGGGTCCGAGATTGAGACCATTTTGTGTGTTGTTACTTGATTGAATAACATGTTGTGTGTAAAATCATGTTAATATGTACTTGCTTGATGTATTAACATGGAAATTGTGATGAATGGGAATTATATGTAGGAAATATAATTATCCAGAATTTATAAATGTTGCATGTAGCTCTTATTGTGCATGTAGTTAGACAAAGGACATAGCATGAAATGGCATGATTGCATTTCATATGCATGGTCACATCGCGTCGAGTCGGGTGTGGGTGCATGGTACTGTTATTCACCATTCTTGGTGAATGTGGGGTGAGCTTGTAAATGGGACAACATCCAAAATCGAGACTCACGGTTATATAAAACAATAATAAATAATAAATTTCGTTTGTTTGGGTGATAAAGAACACGGGTAAACCCCTGTGTTGAAAAACCCAAATTTTATTCTCTCAATAGACAGATCGAGCAATGAAAGTTCGCGAAGTGTCTAAGGTGTGAAGCCCGTGGTGAGACCGAAATTCGCTACCCATAAAACAATACCTAGATTTGACATGAAATTAAATAAATATTGGAGGGTTGTCCAATGGGTTAAGTCATTAGGTGAAACAATAATGACTTGTTTTCACACTTGGTATTTGTGATGTGCGAGGGAGTCCATCAGACCTGTTACGGTATGAGGAGTCTCATCTCATGCATGACATGAAATATTCCATATAGGATTGCATTTTCTGTATGGAATGTGATTTGATGTGCGTATGCCATTGCATGTACATTTAGGTTGGGAGTAGCCCTTATAGGAGAATTTTTCTCCTGGGCACAAGCCACCTTACTGCGGAACCCCTTTAGATACAGTGTAGCAAGGAGACGCGCTCCAACGAGGCCGTGATTATGAAGAGTACACAGGCCTGATATTACCTTTGTAAATAGTATTTATATAAAAGAATTGTAACCAATTCTTTTTGGGACTATTGTTTAAATAGTCGCATGTAATTATGGCAAGAGGGTCGATTAGGACTACATAGAATGTAATTAAGGGTTTTATTTTCATATTTTAGAATTAAATGTGAATGAATGGGTCCCGGTAAAGGGATGTATATTGGGGATATAGACAGATGGATCCTGTGTGGTCAATATTACTTATGTTGAGACCTTGGATGGGTTATAATTATATTATTATACAGGTTGTATGTTAGGTAAAGCTCCCCGAACAAAGGAGACTCTGCTCGATTTTTTTAAAATTATGGATCCCAATAAATGGGACACAATAGTGTGGTATCAGGTCACTCGAAATCCACAAAAATTCCGCGGATTGATGGGTTGTCAACGGGACCCCTGGATTTGGGGTGTCACATCAACAGTATTCTCGTTAGTCTAGATCTTTCTTATTTGGAACAGTTGCTCTTCAATAGCTTTCTTGATCTAATGATATCTCACATCTATGTGCTTCATCATTGCATGATACATAGTGTTCTTACTTAAGTCTATCGCACTTTGACTATCACACTTTGACTTTCAAATCTACTATGTAGTCTCTCTATTTTAAATCCATTTCTTGAAGAAATCGCTTCATCCATAAGATTTCTTTCCAAATTTTCAAGAATCGCAATATACTCTACTGTGATAGTAGATAGTGAAACACACTTTTGTAGCTTTGATTCTCATGATATAGCTCCCCCTACAAATGTAAATAAGTACCCAGAAGTAGATTTTCTACAATCTAGGTCTCCAGCCATATCAGAATTTGTATAACCTTCAAGAGATGGTTATGATCCCCCAAAGCTTAAACATACCTTTGAGGTATCTTTGAGATATCCGAAGATCCATTTCACTCGCCTCTCAAAGGTGCTTACCAAAGATTTGCTAGTAATCCGCTTACAACTCCAATCCATGAGATGTATGGACGTACACACCATAGCATTCATCAGACTTCCAACTGCTAATAAGTATGGAATGACTGACATTTCACCTTTTTCTTTCTTCCTAGATGGACAGAGTCTCTTACTCAACTTGAAATGGCCAACAAGTGGTGTAGAAATTGGCGTTAAATTTTTCATATTGAACCTTTCCAACATCCGTTCAATATATATTTCCTATGACAACCACAATTTTCTTGCCTTCCTATCTTGCAGAATCTCCATTCCCAAGATACGCTTTGCACTGCCCAAATCCTTAATGTCAAACGTCTTTAACAATTTCTTTTTTAGCTTCTGGATCATATCGGCATCTTGACCCACAATTAGCATATCATCAACATATAATAAGAGCATGATGAATTTATCATCATGGAATCTTCGAACATAAACAGAAGGATCTGCAAATATCCTTTTGTACTCCTGACTTGTCATGAAAGAGTCAAATTTCTTATACCATTGTTATGGCACTTGTTTAAGTTCATATTGACTTTTCTTTAACTTACAGACCATGTTCTCCTTCCCTTTCACTTTGAAGCTTTCTATTTGCTCCAAAAAAGATCTCTTTTTCAAGATCACCATGCAAAAATGCAGTCTTAACATCGAGTTGCTCCAATTCGAGATTCATACTAGCTGCCAATCCTAGTATAACTCGAATTGAACACATTTTCACAACAGGTGAAAAGATTTCATCAAAGTCAATACCTTACTTTTGAACAAAACCTTTCACCACTAGACGAGCCTTGTACTTCAACAGCTTCTCGTCATCATTCTTTAGTTTAAATGCCCATTTATTCTTGAGTGCTTTTCTCTCTTTTGGCAGTTATGTCAACTCGTAGGTATCACTTTTTCCATAAGGAATTCATCTCTTCTTGCATGGCTTTTGTTCAACAGTATTTGTCTTTGTGATATTGTACTTCTTAGAATCTTTCAGGCTCCCCATCATCAGTAATTAGAATATACTCTGAACTTGGATACCTTGTAGATGGTTGACGTTCTCTGGTTATCTGTCTCAATGGAGGTCCTTCTTCTAGTGGAGGGATTCGCTCCCCCTAATCAACACTTCTCGTATCACTGTCATCACCACTTTCTTCCTCCTCGATGACTGGTTCTTCAAGTTCAGCCCCTGGTTCTAATTTAGACAACTCTTCATTAGTGGCACTTTCTCACGAAGGTTGTCTAAGTGTCACATTTCATAATGCCTTTATATGTGAGTTTTGCACCACTCACCTTTTCTCCATATCTTTAATGGTTTTGTGTTCAAGTGAAACACGCATGTCTTTTTACTTCTGACTATCTTTTTGCTTCTAAATCCCATAGCTTTTATCCGAACTCTATCTCCATATCCCATGAAGATGCATGGGGTTGCTTTATCATCAAGCTTCGATCTTCGCTCATTCGGGTACATGCATGAATGTTTTGCATCCAAACACCTTTTAAGTGAGAGTATGGAACATATTTTCCGTCCCAAACTCTTTCAGGAATATCAAAGTCCAAAGGAACTAATGGTGATTTGATGATCATGTAGAATGTAGTGTTAACAGCTTCACCCCAAAACGACTTAGGAAATTTAGCCAATTTTAACATGCACAAGATTTTTTCCACAATGGTCTAGTTCATCCTCTCTACAACACTCAAGAAAGTGGTGTACCAGGAATCATCTTCTTGTGCCTGATTCCATACTTGGATAACTATTCTTTAAACTCCTTGGAGATGTATTATCCACCATTATCGGTTCAAAGTCGCCTGCAGGATTTCGTCAGCTTCTCTCCACCACATGGCATGGAATTTTTTGAAAAGAGCAATGAACTGACCTTTGTATACAATAGGTATACCCATGTCTTTCATGAAGCGTCGTCAATGAAAGTAACAAAGTATTTGTTACCACCCAAGGAATCTACCTCCATGGGTCCACAAACATCAGAATGTACTAATTCCAATTTCTCAAATTTTCGACTAGAGTTCTTTTGGAATGATACTCTGTGTTGCTTTCCAAATAAGAAATGGCCACAAGGGTTTGATGATTTGTCTTTGGTCATAGGAATAAGGGACTGCTTGGCCAAAAGTTGTAACCCCTTCTCTCTCATATTTTCTAGTCGCTTGTGCCACAAATCTGAAGAGGTATTATCATCAACTGCATTTAGTTGTCCTTCACACACCTTCACTTGTGTTTTGTACAACGAATAACATAATCTTCCTCATGCCAGCACCAATGATCCCTTGGTAAGCTTCTAATTGCCACTACTAATAAAGTGGATGTATCTATCCTTGTCCAACATATGCATCGCAAACCGCCCGCATTATCAAAGTCCGGAAACGGGTCGCACATATTTCAACGTTAATGTGCACCTCATAATTTACTCAGATGCATGTCACCAATCCCTGCGATTTGGGAAACACTTTTGCTTCCCATCTTCACCATGCCATAGTCTCCTGCTTTGTATGTTGAGAAATATTCCCTTTTAGGGACGCAATGGTATGATGTTGCCGAGTCCACTACCCATTCGACATATTGTTCTGCTACAGGACAACAATCTTCTTAATTGCAAAGTAAGGTCACTTCATTGTCAATCGGTATTGTGTCAGAAGGCACATTTTTTTCGGCCTTCCCGTTTAGCTCTTGTCTACTCCTTGCTTCAGGATCTTGCAGTTCCTTTTCATGTGGCCTATTTTTCCACAATGATAACACTTTATTTTTCCTCTAGACTTGATCCGCTCTCTCGACTTGTTATGCCCAGACGGGTCCCTTTTGCTTTGCTTCAACCCCTATTCTCTGTGACAAGGGCATGTGTATCATTGCCCACAAAGTCCTTCCTTCGAATTTCTTCATCAAATAGGCTATTTCTGACCATAACCAATGTGACTTTTCCTTATGGGGCTGAATTTCCTAGAGACACCACCAAAGTGTTCCAACTATCTGGTAATGAGCCGAGTATCAAGCATGCTCGGGTCTTATTATCAAGAGAGAGACCTACAACTGATAATTGCTCGATCATTCCTTCAAAATCATTCAAATGCTCGACAATTGATTGACCTTCCTTGAGCTTCAAATTCATTAGCTTCCGCATCAAGAAAATCGCTGTTTCGCGGCGCTTTTTTGTCTCGCATGATGCTTTCCAGTTCTTCAAAGAGTACGGGGATCTTATCTATTTGAAACATGATTGTAGAGAATGATGTCCACCTTAATCGCGAATGGCAAATCTAATGTTTTCTTCTTCAACTTCTTCCAATCAGCGTTTGACATGTCACTTAACTTGGCATTATCTCCCTCAATAAGATCATATAAATCCTTACAATTGTGAAGATCCTCCATCACAGATTTCCATAATGTATAATTTGTTGTTGTCAATTTAATCATGGGACCCGAATAACTTTTGGCTATGATTCGACTCAAACTCGAACCACGCTTCGATACTAGTTGTTAGGATTGTGAGTGACCTGTGGAATATTACAACAAGTAATATTTAGGTGGCTTCGCCAATCCACTGTAATTGTTAACAACAATTGGGTGACAGTGCCAATCCACGGGAAATCAAATGAATACTTGGGTGGCAATGTCAATCCTTGAAATTATAATTAGTTGGGGACTGTGCCAATCCACGAAAATGTAAATAAGCAATTTGGGAGGTTAGACCAATCCATATAATAAAAGCAGCAGATGGGTGGTTATGGCAACCTTTAGGAAATGAAAGTGTGGATGGATGGCTAAGCCAATCTATAGATAATAAGATGGTAAGATAATAGTGACACCCGATATAACGTGGTAAAATTATCATAATTAGGGAAACCTCCAAGAGGCAAATCTGAGAAAATAATTCACTATGAGATAAAACTGGCACAAGATGTCACACATCCAGGATATGCTCACAATCCTCTAAGTTTTTCCTCTCAATACTCTCTCTGTGGAGTACTATGTTTCTTGCCACTCTCCCCGGTATGATAACCCCGACTGTTTTACACCTATCCTTTCGACTCTCTATGATTGAAAGAATAATCTCTAGAACTCTTTCTAATCTACTGGAATTACTTAGATTATGTTCCTTGAAGCCTATTTATAGGCAAAGGTTTGTTCATCGGATGAACTCCATTGGTTGAAATGAAAACCAATTTCATTGGCTGAAACAAAAGCCAATTCTCATATATACAAAGGAGTTCGACGACATTGTGTCAAGGTGGAGAAAATTTCTCCTCATGAAATGGTTGTTGTTGCAATAGCATTTATGGGGCTGGACCCCCATAGCTCTCTCTATCTATCATAATTGAAGTATGTTTTTATTTTGCTCAATTTTTTTTTCTAAGGGTCCTTTCACAAATTTTTTTTTTTTTTTTGGTGTTTTCCAAATAACTTTGAACAAAGTTTGAATATATTTTGTGAAATATCTTTTTAGTAATTCTACTTTTTAATTTAGGAAAAAAACAATAGATATCCCTATCAAATTATCAATCATAGAAACCCACAATCCCCAAAGTAGATATCCATCCCACTTCCAATGATCCCATTTTCCAAGGTTGCTATCCTTTTCTTTTTCAGACTTTTTCTAGCGTTTTCTGTAAAAGTTGGCCACATCCCAATAATATTTAGAGAATGCATTTGAATTTGGGTTCATTTGACTTGAATTTCTTAATTCCTATGTGCTTTAATTTGCATCTGGAATATTGGTTGGTCTTTGGTGGTTATTTTATGGGAAAATTGGTATTAAAATCTTGAACTTTAAAACTTTTGCATTTTAATTATGATTAAAAAGTTTACTGTTTAAATAAAGCAATTTTTAAGAATTTTATTTATATATCTTAACAAGACTCCGAGTCCCTATCATATCCAACATGGCACAATGAAACGAGATCGTTTTAATGCTAGAACTATAATTAAAATGAAGGTTAGGGACATAAAAATAAAATTCATAAAAGTTGTTATATTTAAAAAGTAAGCTTTTTTGTTCAGAATTTAAATGTAAAATTTATAAAAGTTCAGGATTTTAATACTAATTTTTCATTATTTTATTCTCGTAAAGTTCTATTCCTTTTAGATTGTAGTGGATTAGAATCCAATGCATTTTATTGTTGGATATGATGAAACTCTAATTCTACCTTTACATTGTATTACAAGTATAAATTATCTTTTAAAAAATTTATTAGTATTTTTCATCCGTATTTATGGTATTGCATGCTCACCTATATATCTATTTCTAATATTTGAGTCGATAATTGTAATTTTTGCTATAATTAATCTGATTGAACACATGCTTTTTTTTTTCTTGGTTTTGAAGGATAAGGTGTATAACAAAGAAGCCAAGATTTACAAGATATGCCCCACTTTACTCATGGACTTTTTTCCGGTCTCAGTGTTTATTTTTGTAGCTTAGTCATGCCTCTACCATTTCCTCTATTAAACATCCCATGTGTGTCAGAATTTTCAGCTTGGTTGTGACTTTGTTTTACAGGATAGGCATGAGTGACTACAGAAGTAAACGATCAGGTATATCTTGGAACAAAAAAAATTCAAGGGCAAAATGAGATCTACCGCAAAACTCGGGACATTTGTTCATGTAAAACCCGGGAAAATTAGAAATTTTCAAAAATGGAAAAATGATAATAATAATACACACACAAATTGTCATAATGGTTTAGGAAGCCTCTGAAAATTCTCTCTAGGTCTCTGATGACGAAACGGATCAAGGCCAAGTAAATTTGTCTCTCGCAAAATCTAGTGACCTAGAAAAATTTTGTCGATTTCTGAGACAATCGGAAATTTTTATGAGTTTCTGAATGATAAGTCGTCAGTGATTCCAAGAACGAGATTTTTATGAAAATCTCGGAAGTCGGGAATTGGCTTGAGCTAAGTTTATTTAAACTAAATTGAACTGAAAAGAAATAAATTGTTTCGGGGCTGAAATGGACCCCAAATGAGTGATGGACACATGGCGCAATGTGGGCCATGCATCCAAACTTAAAATAAAATAAAAAATAAATAAATAAAGAAGGAAAAGTCAAAAAGGTAGAGAAGGGCCATTTTTGGAGAAGATAGGTAGTGAGTGTGGGAGAGTAACGGAGAAGAGAGGGTAGAGAGAGAAACTCCACCTTCTCTTTAAGATCTATAGAGATCAGCTCGCTTGCTTTCATCAAGCAAGAGAAAATAATCCACGCATCAAGAGCTATGAGTAGGTACCAAAATCTTGAAGTTTCATCAAACTCCACGAGGTAGGGAATTTTCTTACTTTAGTTATTTCTAGCCTAAAGGTCATTTAATGGCTTGGGGTTTTTCTTAGAGGCCGTGAGAAGCCGTAAATTTCAATCCCAAAATTTTGGGACTGAGTATAGGAATTTTTATGAATTTTCGGGACTGTTTTCGAACAGTTCGGGCTAAATTTTAGGGATTGTTTTCGGATAGTCCGGACATGATTTTTGGGACTGCGCGGTCCCGACTCCGTGCTAAGATTTGGTTTTAACCCGACTCATGTCTTAATCTTGTGAGTTTTTCAAGATCACTTTAATTTGTTAATGAATGGAACCAAAATGGTTCATGGCCATGAAGGGACTGGGCAGGAGCTCCTATTTATGTGGGTATGAGATTTGGGCCATTTTATGTGTTATTGTTGGAAAATAAATAACATGTTGTTGTGTGTAAAAATCATGTTAATATGTGCTTGCATGATGTATTAATATGGAAATTGTGATGAATGGAAATTATATGTAGGAAATATAATTATCCAGAATTTATAAATGTTGCATGTAGCATGACATAGCATGAAATGGCATGATCAGATTTCATATGTATGGTCACATCGCACCGAAGTGCTCCGTGTGTGTGCATGGTGTTAGTTATTCACCATTCTTAGTTAATGTACGGTGAGCTCCTAAATAGGGACAACGTCCAAATCGAGACTCACTAACAGGTAAAACAATAATACTAAATCACACGTGCTCAGCGGCAAGACGGGCCGATCCCCCGCCCCCCTCCCAAGGCGAAAGACCCAAAATTTTATTCTCTGGGTGAAGACATATACAAATATGTAAGCTTGCGAAAGTGTCAAGGCATGGCTTCGCAGAGACCTGAAATTCGCCACCCACTCGAAACATACGGGATTTGATAAATTAAAATTATAAAGGTTGTCCAATGGTTTAAGTCATCGGGTGAAACACCAATGATCGGTTTCGCCACTTGGCGTTGCAAGTATGAGGGAGTCGATCGGGACTCTGCCAGAGTATGAGAAGTCTCATCTCATGTATGACACGGAACATTTCATATAGGATTGCATTATTTATATGGAATATGATTTGATGTTTTATGTATGCCATTGCATGTGCATTTAGGCAGGGAGTAGCCCTTGTAGGAAAAATTTTCTATTGGCCATTGTTCACCCTGTCGTGGGATCCCCTTGCAGGTACATGGGGTGTACAAGGAGATAGCGCTCCGACGAGGCCATGATTATGAAGGAGGCCGATGTGTGGCCTTGATAGTACTTTTACAAAAAGTATTTTGTATAAAAGAATTGTAATTAAATTCTTTTGGGACTATTGTCTAAATAGTTGGGTATGCAATTATGGTAAGAGGGTCGTGATCGGACTCTAACGGGTTATAATTAAGTGATTTACTTTCATACTTTAGATTTAAATGTGAATGAATTGATCCTGGTAAAGGGATGTATTGAGGTGTTTGTGTAACCCTGTCCACTAGTAGTCGCGGATATAGTCAGATATCGAATATGGACAAATGGACCCTGTGTGGTCATTACTACTTCTGTGGAGACCCTAGATGGGTTATGGTTATACAAGTTGTATGTTGGGTAGAGTTTCCCAAACAAAGGAGACTGTGCCCGATTTTTTGTGAAAATGCGGATCCCGGGAGCAATGGATACAACACAGGGTATCTGGGCCACCAAAATCCACGAATTCGGCTAGTCAATCCATGTCATCAGACTCTCGATTTATTGTGTCACAACCAGGTCGAGCTAGGTAAACGACACTTAGGAGCTCAAATGTGTGGGTATCCACAAGTAATTTCAAATAAGCGCAGCCTTGGTAACATAATTTAGTATACGAATAATTCGGGGTCTGTGATCATGCATCATTGCAGGTTGCGTGTTTTGTGCTTAATATGTCATGATATGTGTGGTGATTTCATGTAACACATAAGCATGGTGGATTGTATATGGAACACTAGGATTAGAAAACATAACCTTAGGGGTTCAGAAAACAAAACGAACATGATAGTTCGGGAACTAATGTGTATTAGTGTTTGGCATTATGCACCACTAAGGAAAAAGGGATGAACGGTGTAGTTCATGATGTTAAAGTCTATTAGTGGATGGCATGTGCATTACTAGTTAGACTGAGATATAAATTTGAGAACTCTATTGCTATTTGACACATGTAGATGGCTAGCAGAGGAAGAGGATTCCGGGGTGGTGGGAGGAGTAATAACCCAGACCACCGGCTTTAGACTAACAGACCTCCATAAAGGTTGTTGTTGCTGCGACTGCTACCCTTATGCAAGCAGGTGTGGTTGATGCCACCATCACAATAAGTCGGTGTAATCGGGAACCAAGGGGGGCCTGGGTCGTCATAACCTCCGCAGGTTCGAGGCATACGGATCCTTCGTCCCTCAAGGAAGGAGGAGAACTGATGGTGGGGAGGGTCATTGTTTCCGATCAGCTAGAAAGGATACAAAAAGGCTTAGTAAGCAGAGGAAGGAGAATCAACTTTCTAGCTCTAGGAAGGCGAAGACTTCGTTGCACGGATTTCAAGGACTCAGCCACTACATCGTGGTCAAGGCTCAGCCTGGCTTTTACCAGAGGCGTATGACATGCTACTATTGCCACACTGGCACATGAGACCGGATTATCCACGCAGGCAGATCTCGTAATTATGGACATCATAGTTTCAATCATCATTGGACATGCAGACGCAGCTTATTCTCCCACCCCAAAGATGGGCCGTGGAACCGACGCCGGGCCCCAGGTGTCAGACAAGCACCTACTATCAGATGGCCCGCACGGGTCGAGGTTATACCGGTACTTTGGGACCCATGGGCATGTCTATCGCCAGAGACCGCAGACCGAGCTTGCGTGATCAGTCTCGACGCATAAGGCACGCTTCGGGTCTCGTACTTCTTGGACAGAATGTCATTTAAATTCGTGAGGCATCATATTCATGCTTATAACAGAGCAATGTGTGAAAAGTTCGGGGCTTGTGAGGTTGAAACCTTGGAAAAGCAGCTATGTGAATTCTCCCCAGGAACTAGCAGGATTGCCGATCGATGTCGTGATCAGAGTCGTAGATCTCACGGATTCTACCCACCGTGGACTTGAGGGTCAGCGGACATATCGGAGTTCGATGTCATCCTTAGATGGACCGGGTCATGCCCCATAGAGTCGTCATTGATCAGGATTGTAGGTGGGTTATCGCCACACAATGTGACGCTATTGTGTTACGCTTAGAGAGAGAAGTATGATGCTTTACCCTGCACTATGCACAACTCCGCATGTAGTGGATGGGCTGATGGGTCGGGCTAGCAAGCCTCATTTCTACTGTGATGAGAGGAGACTGATTCTAGCTTAATTTCTGGCTCATGAAGTTAGAGGATGTCTTTTCGGATGAGCTATCGGGATTACCTCCGCACAAGGATGTGGACTTTATCATTGAGTTAAGCACTGGCAGTATTGCTCCATTTCTATGACTCTCATAGATGGCACTCTGGCTGAAGCAGGTGAACTCAAGGCCCAACCGCAAGAATTGTTAGACGAGGGTTTTATTGCAATCGGAGCACTTCACCTTGAAGCTCCTATCGCTACTAGAAAGAGGTCAAAATTCGAAAGAATGACCTCGTGTGAGAAGGCATTCTAGGAATCTGAAAAGCGAGGTTTACTACGCCCAATTCCGATAGTCCCGAACAAGGATGAGGCACACAAAGGTAACAGGATGCCTCTAGTGGACTAACGGATGTGTCTTAATGCAGTCCGAGAGGGTTGTAGCTTATGGTTCCAATAGCATGTGCCTAAAGAATCATGAGCAGAATTACCCTACACATGATTTGGAGTTGGCGACCATAGTCTTTGCCTTAAAGATTTGGCGCCACTATCTGTATGGTGAGCAGTTTGAGGTATTTTCAGACCATAAGAGTTTGAGATATATCTTCACACAGCGGGACCTCAACATGAGGCAACGCAGATGGATAGAGTATCTAGAGGATTATGACTTCACTTTGCATTACCATTCTAGTAAGGCAAATGTAGTGGTTGATGCGCTCAGTCAGAAGTCACAGGGAGTACTAGCTAGTGTAGCTTCCCAGGAGTGGCAGATGCTTGAGACTGTGGGACAGTTTAGGCTATAGTACAATGATCAGGCTCAAGGAGTGCTAAGGAGTTTGGTAGCTAAGCCATCCCTACTGAGCAGGGTGATCGAGTCCCAGGGGTAGGACGCAAAGATATTGTCCATCAGGGACCGAGTACAACTGTGTACGGACGGCTAGCCATCCACATATGGTAGTCTTCGCTATAGGGATACGTGTCGCGGGTTCCCCAAATAATCGGACCAGAGAGAGATCCTCTGGGAGTTCCAATGCTCTCGATTTGCTGTGCATCCAGGTGGCATGAAGATGAACCGTGGATCTTCGCTTTCCGCGATACCAGAGCGAAAGAAGCGACATGCCAGTGGATTTTGTTCGACAGTTGTCTCACGCGGTCGCCAGCAAAAGCCGAAAAATTAAGCCAACAAGGCTACTCCAACCTTTGGAGGTAGTAGAGTGGAAGTGGGAGCATATCACGATGGATTTTCTTGACCCACTTGCCACGAACACAACAGAGACATGATGCGGTATGGGTTATAGTGGATCAACTCACTAAGTCAGCACACTTTCTAGCAGTGCGAATGACCTTCATACTGGAGGAATTCTGTCGGGTGTATATTAGGGATATTGTTCGACTACGTGGAGTGCCGTCTCTATCGTATCGGACAAGGATCCATTATTTACGACACACTTTTGGAAGAGTTTCCAAAAGGCCATGGGGACATGATTGATGACGAGCACCAAGGCTTCATCTATAGACAAATGGTAAGCCTGAGAGGACAATACAGGTTTCTTAGAGGACATACGATAGCATGCGTCCCGGATCTAAGGGTAGTTGGGAGGAGACACCCAGTGGAATTCGCTACAACAACAGTTATCAGACGAGTATTCAAATAGCACCCTATGAGGCCTTATATGGGAAGCCATGTCGATCATCAATCTGTTGGACAGAAATGGGAGAGCGTTCTATCACTGGTCTGGATCTGATTAGAGACACCTCTGAGAAGGTGGATTTCATTCAGAAGCGCCTTCTTCCGGCTCAGAGTATACAGAAGAACTACGCCGACAGACGGCGTCAACCTCTAGAGTTCGAGGTGGGTGATCACGTCTTCTTAAAGGTGATGCCTAAGAGAGTGAGCTGTCGATTCGGCTGCCAGGAAGCCACGCCGGTATATTGGGCCCTTATAGGTACTCGAGATGGTGGACACAGTTGCATATCGGTTGGTGCTACCATCGAAGCTTATCGTGTCCATGAGGTGTTCCACGCCCATGTCTCTAAGTATACCCGTGATCCACTTCATGTAAAGGGATCGGGGAGAATTACTGTTGATACTGATGGGACCTTTGAGGAGGGACCAGTTCATATCTTGGATAGTCGGGATCAGGTTTTGTGACACAAGACCGTGCGGTTAGTAAAAGTGTTGTGGTAACACCGAGGAGTGGAGGAGGCAACATGGGAACGCGAGGACACAATGCAGGCCACATATCCTTTCCTATTTGAGGATGAAGGTGCGTTGTCTAATATTAGAAGTCTAATATCGGAACTAGAATGACTATTGCATATGCATGTGCTTGTGTGTGCTAGTATGTATGAATTTCGAGGACAAAATTCTATTAAGGGGGGAAGAATGTAAAACCCGGGAAAATTAGAAATTTTCAAAAATGGAAAAATGATAATGATAATGATAATAATAAATTGTCATAATGGTTCAAGGAAGCCTAGAAAATTCTCTAGATCTTGGATGACGAAACGGACTACGCCGTTAAATTTGTCTTGCGAAATCTAGTGACCTAGAAAAATTTTGTCGAATTCTGAGACAATCGAAATTTTTTTACGAGTTTCTGAGTGATAAGTCGCTAGTGATTCCAAAGACGAGATTTTTACGACAATCTCGGAAGTAAAGAAATGGCTTGAGCTAAGTTCATTTAAAATAAATTGAACTGAAAATAAATAAATTGTTTCGAGGATGAAACAGACCCGAATGAGTGATGGACACATGGTGCAATGTGGGCCATACATCCAAACTTAAAAATAAAAAATAAAGAAAGAAAGAAGGAAAAGTAAAAAAGGGAGAGAAGGGCCATTTTTGGAGAAGAGAGGCAGTGAGTGCGGGAGAGTGATGGAGAAGAGAGGGTAGAGAGAAACTCTACCTTCTCTCTTAGATCTAGGGAGATCGGGCCGTCGGTTTTCGTCGGAGCAAGAAGCAAAGTCAATCCACGCATTGAGAGCTACACATGGGTACCAAAATCTTGGAGTTTCATCAAATTCCACGAGGTAGGGAATTTTCCTACTTTAGTTATTTCTAGCCTAAAGGTCATTTAATGGCTTGAGGTTTTTCTTAGAGGCCGTGAGAGACCGTAAATTTCAGTCCCAAAATTTTGGGACTGAGTGTAGGAATTTTTAGGAATTTTAAGACCGCTTTTCAACAACCGGATCGAATTTTCTGGATCGCTTTCTATCAGCCCGTGCTGAATTTCCAGATCAAGCTTTCTGGTTGGGGCCCGAGCTGTGGATTTTTGGATCAAGTTCGGGCAAACCCAGACCGTGTTGAGACGGTTTTAATCCCGTGATCGGGCGTCTTCGAAGCCTGGCTGAAGCTTCTTCTGCATCACCGTAACTGCAATGAATGGAACCAAAAATGGTTCGCGGCGCTGAAGAGACCAGAGGTGCCCGTTTATGTGGGTCCAGATTCGGGGCAATTTTGTGTGTTATTGTTGGAAAAATAAACATGATGTGTGCAAAACTCATGTTAATATGTGTCTGCAGGATGTATTAATATGAGTTTATGGGATTAATGGAAATTATAATGAGGGAAATATAATTATCCGGAATTTATAAATGCTGTATGTAGCATGACATAAGATGGAATGACATGATCGCATTTCATATGCACGGTCACATCGCCGAAGGTGTGTGCATGGTGTTGGTTATTCACATTCTTGTGAATGTGCGGTGAGCTCTAAATGGGACAATGTCCAAAATCGAGACTCCACGATTGTGTAAACACACAATATTAAATCACGGTGTTCGGGTGAAGCAAGATGTGGGAGGATCCCCTCCCAGGTGAAAGACCCAAATTTTATTCTCGGGCTAGGACATATCGACGATGTAAGTTCACGAAGTAAGAAGGCATGGCCCGCTGAGACCTCTATAAATTCACAATCTACTAAACACACAGGATTTGATAAATTAAAATTGTAGGGTTGTCTGACCGTTTAAGTCATCAAGTGAAATTAATGATTGGTTTTTCTACACTTCGCTGTGCGTGAAGGAGCCGCCGAGACTGCCAGGCATGAGGAGTCCTATCTCACGTGATGACATGGAACATTCCATATAGGATTGCATTATTTATATGGAAGGATTTGATGTTTTATGTATTTCATTGCATGTGCATTTAGGGCGAGGAGTAGCCCTTGTGGTGGAAAAATTTTTCTATCGGTTATCAGTTACTCCCGTCAGGGGACCCCCTTCGTGTACATGGAGTGTACAGGGAGATTCGTGCTCGACGAAGTCGCGGATTATTATGTGGAAGCCAATGTGTGGCCTTGATATTACTTTTGTAAAAAGTATTTTGTATAAAAGAATTGTAATTAAATTCTTTTGGGACTATTGTCTAAATAGTCGGGTATGTAATTATGGTAAGAGGGTCGTGATCGGACTCTTACGGGCTGTAATTAAGTGATTTACTTTCATATTTTAGATTTAAATGTGAATGAATGGATCCCGGTAAAGGGATGTATTGAGGTGGTGCCGAGTAACTTAGTGTCCATGAGTAGTTGTGTGACGCCCCAAAACCCGGGGTGTCCGTTGACTAAATTCACAATCCACGGAGATCTATACCGCCTCGTATCACGACACACACCGAGTAAAAATGGCCACTTGGGCCCCTCGTGATCAATACTCATCAAACATGTACCTAACTATATTCCAATAGTCCAAGAGTTATTTTATTACTTTAAGACAAATACATATTAAAATCTACAATTTAATACATATTATCCAAAACACCAAAGTTAAACCCGGCTTTCTTCAAAATCGGCTTCTAAAGTGAGCCGTCTCGAGCACTCGTACCTAAAAAAATGTTCCTCGACAGGTCGGGCCTATCGCCCAAGAGTGGAATTACCCTAAATGGGTTACTCCCCACCTAAGAGCATATGCAATGCTCCACTGTAAACACACACTCAAGTAAATACGTGATCCTATTTGAATGTCTAAATGCCCATTCCCATGTCTCGAGTCCTCACTGACTCCCTCACACTTGTCTAAGCCATGTATGAGAAAAATATAATTTTCAAAACAAAACTTATTGTTCTTGAAAATAAACTACCGAGATCCTGGTGAAAAGACGGGGACTGGCCCTCCGAGGCGAATGTGTTGGAGAACTCTCGAAATGCCGTGTACTCAACTCCAAATTATCCGGGACCGTCTCCAACCCCATTCCTCCGAAAAATCATCTTGTGAAATTCCTTCCGCAATCATGTTTGTTTTTCGTAAACTCGTGGTCATGCACTCACACCTAATTTCTAGGTTACTCCTAAGGCACATGAAATGCATTATACATTTCAAATTCATTTTATACCAATATACATAATATGCATATATTCTCACTTTACAATCACACCACGCTGTGAATTCAAATAATATCAACCATCACCCAAATTAAATTTCACTTGAAAGAATCATTAATCTCATCTCCAATGGTTTCACACAATAATAATTATATTCTATATAATTGTGACATTGATGAGCTTAAAAGTCATCTATTTTCACCCATTTTTCTCGATTGATTTTTATATATAAAAAGATTGATTTATATGCAAGAATATAAATAAACTTTCACCAAACTGCAAGTGCCAGGAATTCAAAAGAAAGCGTAATTTGTAGTAAAAGGAGCGTAATGTAATGAAAGCAAGATCGATATAATTAGTCAAGGAAGCCAGAAAGGTGAGAAGCGCAAAATGATTAAAGAATTTGATGTCATGAAGCTTTTATGTAAATCAAAATGTATATTCAGTTAAACTACAAAGCTCCACAGAAATGGTTTAATTGAAGACAAAACGAGCCGGGCGTAGAAAGAAACTCAAAGGCAAGCAAACTTAAATTGATGAAGAAGAAGATATGATGTTGCTACATCCTTCTCGGGAGGTCGCGATGCACTAAACCCAAAGACGCTGGATAATGAGGTCGCGACACCAACAAAGAGGTCGCATGTAAGATAAACAATGGATCGAAGGCATGTCACAGATTCGATGTGGTCGCTATATCAGCACCGAATCGGCACATACATCAGCTTGCAAGGAAACTAAGGTCGCGATAACAAAGAGCCTAAAGAGAGATGGTCACTTACATCAACTACACAGAAAGGAAGTCGCGACATCATTCAGCTATCACGACAACAGTTGTGAGAAAAGAAGGTCGCGACAACACCTGGTTGTCACGACATCAATTGTAAAGACTTGAGGTCACGACATCAAGAAGATGTCGCGACATCCGCTGCAAAGACCAAAGGGTCGCGACAATCCGAAGGTCGCGACAGCGCATCACAGAAGGAGGTCGCTGACAACATTTAGTCAGCCGCTGACATCAAATGCACACGCTAAGGTCGCGACGCCCTTAAGCCGCCGCGACATCGCCTACACCAAAGACACGCCGCGACCAAACAGCGACTCTCGCTACATGACTAAGACAACGTGAGGTCGCGATTATGAATTGATGTCGACATCAACAACCAATCGCCATTTTAAATCGCTATTCAAAAAAGAAGTGCATCCACTAGGGGCCCAACTCGTAACCCTATAAATACGAAGTCAAGCACGAATGAAAGCAAATTTCCTCGCGACTCGAAAGAGATCCTGGCCACAAGGCTCCCGGGGATTTTTAATTTTCTTTTCTTTTCTTCGCTTTTTTCTATTTTTAGATTAGTTTGTATTTCATTCAAATTTGATCCGAACCTTCACTGCTAAAGTTTAAGATGAATGTGATTCATATTTCTTCAAATTATCACTGTTGTTTGAATTCCAAACAAATTCGAATTCGGTTCCCATTGCCGACGTTTACAAATGGGCTGGGACGTAAAGAAGCCAATGTATGCAGGTAATCTAGTGATTTAGATTCCCAAATTTTCCATTGAATCACACTATCGTCGAAATTATCTTTCCGCATAAATGTTATTCAGCGGTCGTTGAACTCCGCTTACAAAGCCACGGTCAGGTCTTCAGATATTTTCTATTGATCATCCCAATGTCGTTGTCTCATAATTGTAAATAGAATTGTCTCAAGCTCTGATTTCCAGGAGGCCCTCTTAGTGACACAGAGAAGGAATTCCTGAGAGTAATGAACAATTTCTGAAAGGTATGAGAACCTAACAATGGTGATCTAATGTGCCTGCGTAATTAAATCGATAAATCTCTTCACTCGAGACGAGAACGAGTGGAGCAATTTATCAATTTAGCATTACAGAGTTCACCTCGATTCGATTAGTAAATCCAACCCGTGTTAACAGAGATCTAATCAAGGAAAGGATGAGCTGCTCTAATTTGGAGGAAGAGGAAACCAAAAGATAGTGTAGATCTCGTGCAATGACTATATCTTAGGAGCTCGGGATTACGTAAATTCATGTTGTGGGTATGAAGTATTGAAAAGAAAAATACCCAGAACAAGGCAACCCAGATTAAAAGTAGTTATTTAACACTCTGTCTTCAAGAGAAACAGTGAGGTTTAGATAATGAATTGTGGGGTTTGGAGAGATCCATCTACACTATTATATTCCTTGGACTAGTTTTAACCAGGTTCAATAAGCAAAAGATCGCATTCCCGCCGAATTCGATGTTTCACAGCAAGAGTATTCCTTTTCAATGTCTTTTGCGCAGAACCTGCTCAATCTAATTTGTTATTTTTGTATTTCAATATTCAATTCATTTATTATTAATTGATTTTTCTTAGTTTATTACCTTAAGTTGTCAGCTTAATTCCAATTGTCTAATGTAGTCCAAATAGTGTAGATTTTGGAGTAGCTCAGGTATTGATCGAGAATTATCGTAGATCTCTGTGGATCGATATCCTGACTTAAATCCAATTTACTACTTGTTCGACCGCTGATGAGCTTAAAAGTCATCTATTTTTAATCCATTTTTCTGTTTGATTTCTATCCACAAAGGAATAATTAATATGCAGAATTATGAAGAAACTCACCAATTTGTTATTAGCAGGGAGTGTGAAAGAAAGAAGAAAAAGCAGTAGAAAAATGCAGCAATCGGTGGAGTAAAATACAGAAAATGGCAGGGCAGAAATGAAAGCAGCTGGGTAACTTAATGCGTTGCAGTTTCGTTTGTGACATTCGCTTACGCAGTCGCGACATCGTGAAAATTCGCTGGAAACTTGATGCGTGTCACACAGCATTACATAATGTAGGCACTGAAGACCAACCAGAGATTTAAGAGCGCGATGTCGCTGAAGATCGTGATGTCGCGACGGCGATCATGTCGCTGGCTGTGCGGATGGAGGTCGTGGATGGCAGAAGCACCTCGACGCTATGACAGTTTGAAAAGATGAAACTTATGTGATTTAGTTTAGTCGCGACAGAGGACTGGTCGCCATGACACCAAAAGCAACCGCTTTGGGTTTAAGGCCATAATCCGATGTCACGACAAGATTCAGGTCGCTGGCGATGAGACTTGCTCAATTCAAAGTCGCAGCCAGCGATGTCGCGACAAGAGATCGATGTCGCCGGCTAATCGAAATCATCACCAAGGTCACGAGACTTAGTTTCATGTCGCGACAAGAGATCGGCGTCGCGACATAAGAAGATACCTGGGCCACGCATAGCCTTAAAGTTGACGCTTCGCGATAAGAGATTAATGTCGTGATATCAGAACAATTAGTGGAAAGTTTAAACATTAGCCGCTGTCAATGGCAAGGGATCGAGGACGCTACATCAGAACACCCATTGAAGCTTCCAGAGACAGTCACGTCGCACAAGAGATCGATGTCGCTACATAAGTGAAGACACAAGTTCGGCGCCTTAAAGACTCGTCGATGTCGTGACAAGAGATCGATGTCGCGACACTAGGAACGACCAGTTCAAAGCTACAGAGCCATAAAGTAATGTCGCGATAAGATATTGATGTCGCACATCAGAAATCATCGCTGAAGGATCGCGGGAAGACACGAATGATGCCACGATAAGAGATCGGTCGCGGCATCGTGAACGGAACAGCTTAAAACCTATGGAGCCTGGCGCAGAGGATGTCGCTGACAAAGATTGATGTCGCGAAGCATCGTAAAACCATCATTTAAAGGTCAAGTAGGAGAATATGTTTGATGTCGCGACATTGATTCCTTGTCGCGATAAGGTGCTTAAAAGAAAACAAAGGAATATCGCGACTTTTACCGATAAATGCCGCAACAAGTGCCAAACTAACTGATTTCACGACAAGGGCATTGAGGTCGCGACCAATAAAGAATACGGGCTACCCATTGGGAAATCCATAAAAGACTCGCATTGGAATTAGGGCCCAACTTTTAACCCTATAACACGGTTACTACCAATGTAGTGCCAGCTTCGCGACTTGAAAGAGAGATCTGGGTTGCTGAAGGCTCCTGTATTTTTATTTTTTTCTTTTCTTTTCTTTTCTTTCTTTGTTTTCGTTTTTTTCTTTCCATTTTATTTTAGATTGTGATTAGGTGTGTATTTCGCTTCTAATTTGGATTCAATCGAAGTTGTAAAGGATCGAGTCGAATGTAGATGTATATTTCTTGTAATTATCAACCGGGTTGTTCGAATTCCGCATAAATCGGATTTAACACCTGGGGCCTCCGATTTACGTTGGTTTTCGACGCTAGTTTCAATGTATGGTATAATGCACTTAGGAACCCAAATTACTGAATTGACGTTGGTTGTCGAAATAATCTTTCCTGCAGATTTTGTCTTATACAGCTGAACTTGATTTGCGTTAAATCCCGACTACGGGTTTTATGTTTCTGAATCGATCCACCGCCTCTCTGTACCCATAACGAGGTTGTTTCACTCTCCGATTTCCGTGAGGTCCTCCGGGTGACACAGAGAAGTGCATTCCCGAGAGTAAGAAACAATTTCGAAGTGTATTTGAACCCGATATTGCTGATCTAATGCGCTCAGATAATAAATCAATACATCCTCTTCGCTTGTAACCGAGAATGAGTTGAGTTTTAGTTATAAATTTGGCAGACAGAGAGTTTACCTCAATTCGAATAGTGAATTCAATCCCGTGTTAGCAAGGATCTAATCAAGGAAAAGTAAGCTGCCTGACTTTGGAGGGTGAGGAACTAGTGATAGTGCAACCTCAGCAATGACTCACTAAGGAGCTCAGGTTCTGTACCCATGTTGTGGGAAAATGGCATCGGGAAAGAAAAATACCCGTAACAAGGCAACTAGTTTTAAAAGTAGTTATTTCTACCCCCGTATTCGAGAGAAACAGCTAAGGTGAGATGATGAACCCAGGTGAAGGAGAGATCCAAATACACCATATTAATCCTGGACTAGTTTTAAAGATCTCAGAGTTCGGGAAACCAAAGATGCACAGACTTTAGGGAATTGATTCTTCACAATAACAATATTTTCAATGTTTTTTAGAGATAATCGTTAAATCTAAATTATTTTGATATTCATTATCTACCCATTTATTGTTCATCCATTTTTCTTACATCATTCATTTCAAGCTTTCAAAGCAAAATCTCACTATCGTATTATCGCCCAAATAAAGATGGAGCTTAAGCAATCGGGTAGCTTGATCAAAAATTCCCGAGATCTCTCGTGGATCGATATATCTGGACTTAAATCCATTTTATTACTTGTCGACTATGCACTTGCAAGATATCGAACAAACCACACGTAAAATGGTTTATTCTTATAAAAATATCTTTTAATCAAGTGGATACTTAAAGAAACTCACACTCAAGTTTTAATGGGTTTATTTACTGAGGATTAGACAATAGTCCTTGGGTAATAAGTCTCAATCCTTGAATAGGTGTTTTGATCCATAACAATTTATTGATGTAGTCTTAACGAGTCTTATGGTATTGTTGCCGGGGATTAGATAATAGTCCTTAGGTGATGATGTTATACACTTGTGTACATACTCTGATCCAGTCAACAAGTTTTATGGCGCCGTTGCCAAGGATCAAAAGAATTTAGTAAATCGATATTCAGACGAAAGAAGGAAATGCTAATTTGGATATTGAAGAAAAGAACAAAAATAAATTTTTCATGCTGGTTATTTTTAGCCACTAACCTTTAACAAACCCTATATTGAAATAATTGCTGACCAATTTCATCCTATTAATGTAAGTGTTTTACTGTGGACAAAATTTTAATGCATAGGAAATGTAACACCGATCTGATTCCAGCTGCATAATGTAATTAGAGAGAACACTAAGCTTTGAGAAAGATAAAGAAGGCAGAAAACCCAACTATGGCAGATTTAAAAGACAGATCAGAATGGTTATTAGAGAAGTGAAATGAGAAGTTCCAATCACCGACATACTATGGAGGACTTCGAAGCCGATTATTCAAGATGAGTACGCAATCAGCAATGAAGCTATTGATGCAACAATTTTGAACCTTAAACCAAAGACTAATTACAATGTCCAAATGATATCACAATTGGTCATCCAATTTAGATCAAACCCAGCACCAAAGATTTCCTCGTGATGGCTACATGTTGAAGTTGAATGGGGCACAAGTCATCAAATTGCACCATTTCCATTCTTCTTCCAGAGATACAACAAATTACACATGAATCTTACCACAGGTCTGTCTGATACTTAGGAGGAGTTAGTGTGTAGAGGCCTACTATGATTTTTCCCCAGCTCACCTCGTAGAGAAGGAGGGAAATCATCAGGTTTCAAATAGGAAGATGAAAGCCCCCCAGAGGTGAGCCCTTAAAGGTTCAAAACTGGTTATTTGCAAGATGTCCAATGCATGGATATCTAAGACTCAGATGGACATTGTATATCATGCCTGAATGATATGTCAAAGGGGATCATTGATGCTTCATGTCAGGGACATTCCAAGCAAAAGGGCCAAGAGGCAAGAGAGTCGATCAAGACCTGCTAAGGGGTAATATAGAAAACTCCTTCTCGAAGTTTTCAAGAGGAAGCTGCCAGAGGAAAGGGGACTGAGCCTGACAAGATGATGCTTACAGGCTGGGTTACGCTATTATGCACAAAAGTCGACAAGGAAGAAAGGGAAGACACACACCTTCACAGATAGGAGCAAATGAAAGGAGAGGTTATTTGGCTAAAAGGCCGAGAGAGGCCCATCAAGAATTAATTTATGATGTCAAGAGGTTATATCCTCACAGCCAAGAACTTCACACAAACCAATACTAACTCACAAATATTATCACCTGATCGAGAACCATGAGAACTTCTCACATATGGTGAGGGTCACAAGGCCCAAGGCATGGACGTAACCTCACTGTGGTTAATAACAACCACCAAGGTTCCAAGAAAGAAGAAAGAAGGAAATGAATTATAAAAATGAACATCGTGGCCAGGAGGGCCAAATCTTTTCTAAGAACATGCCCATTTCATGGGATAATAAGGCTATTGAACCTTCATGAACAAAGCCTATAGAGTCGAAGCAATCGCTACCAATTCTCAAAATTTTTAACACCACCACGAATCCCTCGAAGAATCTGAGATACAAGTAGGCAAATAATTCAACCTCGCAAAGCTAAAGGAAAGATACCCTTCCCAAGTGACACAAAGAGCAATCCAAGACTCAGATACTGTGTACTAGAAGGGAAGAGTTGAAAAGATGAAAGAAAATGACAAAGCAAAGAAAGAAGAAGAAAGCCCAGAAAAGGTTAGCACCGAAAAAGAAAGAAGGGAGGACAGTATGATGACAAAGGTTCTAGACTGGTAGTCCATTTCCACAGATCGTAAATCCAAGATGGGAGGAGCAAGCAAAGGTTTTGGAAACCTTCGTGGCTACAGAGATCGCATGCCCTTACGTAAGTGGTGACTCAGATGCCACTCTATGCAAAATTCTCAAGGACATGCCTGGAGTTAAGAAAAGAAAGATAGTAGAAGAAGGGATCAATTCACTTCACTTTGCAAGGCCGTGATAAAGAAAGAATTGCCGTAAAGATAAAGGACCCGTGGAGCTTTATAATTCCTTTGCATCATTGGAGGAATTGAATTCCGAAAAGCTCTTCAGGACTCAGAGCTAGTGGCAAACTTGATGCCTCTTCGCTGCAATTAAGTTCGCAAGGCTATTCCCACCATCGTTACCTTCAAATGGCGTATTATCGATGGTGAAACCCGGGCTGAGCCCTGAAGATGTGGCCGGCCACTGGCTGGGAAATTCGGTTTTCCAAGACTTCATCATTCGACATGGAAGAAGATTCACAAGTACCCCTCGCACCGAGCACCATCTCTAGCCACCCGGAGTCGCCCCATCGACATGCAAAAAGGAGTTCTTACTCTCGAGGGTTGAGAAGAAGCCACGCTTTCAACTCGATCAAAGCATGTAATATAGATATAGACAGAGGAAATTGCAATGTAGTTGATGATGTCTATACCTACAACCCTCATGTTCACAATGATTGTAATGCTCAAATTTTTTATCATGAAAAGAGATGAATTTATATTAAAGATGACTACTCATTGTCCATACAATACACATTCGAGAAACCGTCATTCAAGCAAAAACAAAATAGACAAAGGGGAAATGAATATGCGGAAATTCATCGTTAAACCAAATTTACGGGCTAGTGTTGAAAGAATTGCCAAGTCATTTGAAGTATGCTTACTTAGAATCACCAAAGAGAAGACCAGTGATTATCTCTGCTAGACTCAGTGACGTTGAGGAACAGAGGTTGCTGCAAATCTTAAAGAAGCATAAAGAATCTATAGTTTCGTCCATCAAGAATTGAAGGGTATCAATCCATCAATTTGCATGCACAAAATTCTCGCTAGGAAGAAACTTCTGCCATCTCAGAACATCAAAGGAGATCGAATCCAGTGATGAAGGAAGTGGGATACCGTGAAGGAGGTACTCACCAATACCGCCGGGTTTTATCTATGCAATTTCGTGATAACTTCGGGTGAGCCCAAATCCATGGTTCCAAAGAAGGGTGGGTTTTGACTGCGGATCCGCAATGAGAAAATGAATTGATTCCAACAAGAACAACAAATATGTGGATTGAGGCATGCATTGATTACGAGTCGAACACGCCTACCGTGAAAAGATCATTTTTACCCTTCATTGATCAAATGTTGACAGATGAAGGTGACACCTCATTTTTGTTTCTATGGATATTCAGGATATAATCGATTGCTATCGCACCCGAGGACCAAGAGTAAGACCACATTCACATGCCCCTATGGTACCTTCGCCGAAGGATGCCATTTTGGTCGTATTCTACATTCCAAAGCGTGTATGATGTCAATATTTTCGCACTGCTGAAGGAGGTGTTGGCGGAAATTTTTATGGATGACTTCACCGTGTATGGATCCAGCTTTCTTTGATCGTTTGAAGAACCTGAAACAAAGGCTTCAAAGATGCCAAGACAAACGCCTAGCACCGAATTGGGAAAAAATGTCATTTCAAGTGGTAAATGTAAGGTATTGTTCTTAGGCATAAAATTTCAAGCACGGATCGAAGTGTAATTCAATCCAAGGTATCCATTATCAAAACTCTCGCACTCTACTACAAGAAAAGGAGTCGAAGCTTTTGGGCATGCCGATTTTATAGAGATTCATCATGACTTCTAAAAATAGCCGCACCACTATGCGCATTGATCGGAGAAGGATACAAGGTTTAATTTGATGACTCCTCGCAAGGCTGCTTCAAGAGATCAAGACTGTAATCAATTGGCACCTATAATGGCTGCACCAAAATGGAATCAGGGATTTGAAATAATGTGTGATGCCGTTGATTTTGCAATGGGAGTCAGCCCTAGGCGGGAAGAAAGGAGAAAATATTCGGGACCATATATTTGCTAGTGTAATCTTCAAATGAAGCACACAAGAAAATTACTCAACAACCGAAAAGGAGATGTTGTACCGGCGATTCGCTGCGGAAAAATTCAGCAATACATTTTGGGATCCCATGTTATCATTCATACTGATTATGCAAAAGAATCAAGTACCATGTCAAAGAAGGAAGCTAAGCCAAGATTGATAAGGTGGGTACCGGTTATCGCAAGAGTTTGACTTGGAGATCAAGATAAAGTGGTGTGACAAAGGTGATACCGATCACTATTAAGAGAAAGAAGCACTGGGTCAAGCAAGAGAAAGTAATACCGACAGAGAACTTCCTGTGATGAGCAACTGCTTAAAGTTTCCTTCCAACTTCCATGGTATGTTGATATTGCAAACTATTTAGTTTGTGGAGTAATTCCTCTGTAATTCTACCAAATGTAAGAGAAAACTCGAATCGACAAAGCAGTATTATATTCTGGGATGATCCACCGTTATTTAAAAAGAGGTGCCGATATGATAATAAGAAAATGTGTGCCGTAAATGAACAAGGAAAATTCTCAATGAATGTCATGTATCATATGGGGGCTAGCTTCAGAGAAAGAATGCTTCATAAGATACTCCAATCTAGTTTTATCAGCCCACTATCTTCGGGATTGTGCTGGAGCGGGTTAAATTGTGTGATGTATGCCAAAAGATTGGAAATATCACAGATAAATGAAATGCCCCTAAGAGGTATAATGGTGGCGCAAATTTTTGATGTATGGGGAATAGATTTTATGGACCATTCCCACCATCATTTAGGGACCTCGTACATACTGCTAGCGCTTGATTATGTTTCCAAATGGGTGGGAAGGTTGGTCATTCAAGGAATGATGCTAATACATTTGTGAGTTTCTTGCAAAAAAATACTTGAGCAGATTTGGAACACCTTAACTATCATTAGTGATGGGGAAGCCATTTTGCAAACAAAATACTGCAAACTCATGAATGTGTATGGATCAAGCATGTAATGAGTCTAGCTTATCATCCCCTGACCAATAGACAAGCAGAAATTTCCAATAAGGAGATTAAAAGAATACTTGAAAAGACTGTGAGCTCAAGCAGGAAGGATTGGTCTTCCAAGCTTGATGATGCACTTTGGGCTTACTGGACTGCATACAAAACTCCCATTGGAATGTCCCCATACAGAATTGTTTTTGGCAAACCATGTCACCTAAATTTAGAATTGGAATACAAGGCAATGCGGGCCATCAAGAAGTCAACTTCGATTTTAACCGCAAAGGAAGAGAGATCGCCTCCAAATGTCTCGAACCTGAAGAATCGGTGAAATGAAGCTTGCGATAATGCTAGAACCTACAAGGATAAGACAAATAAATGGCATGACTGTAGCTGATCTTGAGGAAAGAGTTCGGAGCAGGAACAGTTCACTGCTTAATCTTGCATCGAATGTTTCTGTGAGGAAAGTTGGAAATCCAAATGGAGCCGGTCATACACAAGTGGTGTCAAGCAATACATTTGGAGCAAGAACATTAAGGACTCGATAATCGAGAAGAATTCAAGTCAATGGACAAAGACTGAAGCACTATCTGCAGGAGGAAGGAATGAAAGAGCTCCAAAGAAAGTTATCTAGAAAGAAGAAGAACCAAAAACAAAGAAGTCCAAATAAGGACTCAAAACTGAGTAGTCATGCTGAGGCAACCCAAAAAGACTTTCAATTTCAAATTTTTAATTTTATTTAGAATTCACTTTGATTTTTTTCTCTAAAGTTTTATTTTTATATAGTGACTATTTGGAAATCTAGAATTAATTAAGGTGTAATCAAATCCTTTCCGTAAATGTTGCGAGTGCTTAGCAAAATGCGAGGGAAATGAGAGAAGAGATACCGAGAACGACTCCAAAGAATTCACAGAATAGATACAAAAAGGAAGCATTCTTTTCCTATACAAATTTTGTGAAAAGTGAATTGAATACATGTATGAACTGTTGTGTGAAATTGATTTATTTGATGCCGGTGGGATTCAGAGTTGATAAAGAATGAAAAACCCTCCTCGTTCATTAAATATAAAGGCAAATACTCGATTAGTTCGCGACTGGTGATCGATGTCGTGACTCGCCGCATTGAAGGAAGAAAAGACGTAAGTCGCAAATAAGAGCAATTCTCCTAGAGGAGTTGTCGCGACATCATCATACATAGAGGAAATAATTGTCGCTGTGAGCCAAGGGACCCACTCGTCCCACCAAAAGTTGGATTATGTCGCTGACAAGAAATTTTACACACATCACTGAAATTCGCTGCCAGTACTTAAATTTTGCCCTAATTTAATGACAAAGATATAATTTCAACTTTGCATTGAAGTCGCGACATGCGAATTTAATAAAACAATAAGTAGCCCACAAAAACTTGATTGAATTGCAAATCGTTGAGAACTTCTTCCCACTCCGCTCCACTCTCCAAACCATTTGTCTCCTCCTTCCTTCCGATTCTCACCTCCCGGAACCCTAGCTCTCGACTCTCCGTAAACTTTCCTTCCGTTTCAAATGGTCAAACTCAAACCTTGTCCCTAACCTGGGAGAGATCATGGAGGAATATGTGCAACCAGAAGAAGAAATCCAACAGGAAGAACCGTTGGAAGAGATGCCCACAAGCAATTCGAGGTACCGCTAGCTCACAAAGAATGCATAAGGAAAAAGAAGAGTAAGAGAAGAAGTTAAGTAGAAGATTTTTAGACGAGGAAGCTTATTCCAACTCTGAAGAAGCACTATGCCAACAAGGGGTTCAGAAAGGTAAAGAAGATTCGTAAATCCTATTACCCCTTTCAAGGAGATGATTGAACAAAGAGGTTGGGAAACTTTCTCTCGCGCTCATCAAAATCAGTTACGCAAAGAAGGTGAAAGAATTTTATTCCAAACTGGTAGCAAAGAAAGACAATACCGTGTTCGGGCCAGAGAGTACGGGTACCATATGGAGCCAAGGCCATTAACTTGGGCCTATGGAATGGCAGGCACAAGCATGGGTCCAAGTTCAAAAGCTCTTGGAAAAACCCAAATTTTGAAAAGATTGCCAAAAGCTTCCACCGACTAAAGCACAACCGAGACAAAGGGGAAGGGGAGGACCAAAACCCCGAACAGGGAAACCCCACCCGAGGAGGCTAAGGTATGGTTCTATTTCTTGTCCTCTCGCTTTGGTTCCAACCAAGCATGTGTGCACAAAGGAGAGAGCAGGAAGCACAATGCTGTATGCTATTCCTCAAGGGGCACAAGCTCACCAGGGAGTAGTAATTGAAATTCTATAAATGAGGTACCATGAAGGAAATAAGAGAGGGATGATCCTCACCCAAAGAACAATCGCTTTTATGTTTAAAGGTCAAGAAGGGAGTCCGGAAGAAGAGAAGAAGAAGTCCCTATGACATCACCTCTCCTACTGACAGGAGTGAGCAAGGGACCCAGAAACCAAAAGAAAAAGGGGGTGTTGATTGAAACAAGAGAAGAAGCTCCAACTGCAAGACAAGAAGAGGAGACCCCAGAAACTCCTCCTCAAAATAATACTTTCACATTTGCAGACAATGAAGGGCAGGATGAAAGAAGCCCCTTAGATTTCTCCATCCCCAGCTTGGTTCCTCCTCCCTATGAAAAACAGTAATATTCAGAGAGAAGGAGAAAGCCTGCGGGAGCATAAGAGAATAATTGATAATGGAGGCCCTCAATGCCATCCGTAAGAAGATAAGACAAAAAGTAAGAGTGGAATGTGCAACAAGAATTCAGGGAGGGGGTTTATGAGAAAAAGAGTTAAAAAGAAGAGATCAAAGAATGGGAAGAAGAACCGAAAAGCAGCGGTAGGGAAGAACAGATGAGGTCTCAAGCAAAGAAAGAGAGGACTTCAAGAAAGAAATGAAGGAAAGAGATCACATCTTCTACGTAAACTCGCCGAGTCATGAATCTTTATAAATAACTTTGAGCGTGACTTCACTTCCTTGCCATCATGAAGAAAGAGAGGCGTAACAGAAGCCAAATCGGGGGAGAACAAATAAAGGATTCAAATTTTTATACAAGTCTCTACAAAAAGATTTTGAGAATAAGCCGATGATAGAGACAAGAAGCAAAAGGATGTCGAATCCTACAAAGTGTAAAGAATGGCTAGAAAATTTGGATCCGATTAACAAACAATCTTTCCAAATTCGGAAATAATGGACTCGAAATGGAAAACACAATGAACGGCTCGGGAAGAGACAAGTGATGAGCTAAACAAGAAGGTTGATTCTAATGAGATCTTCACTAAGACAAGCTCGAGAAGGAAACTAAGAAGAGAAAGGAAGAAGGGAAATGAAATTCTCCATTCCCAAAATTTCATTTGAATACTTAGACCCGGATCCCCTAATATCTTTCACGCCTAAAAGAAAAGATAGACTTCCTCCCCAAGCTGACCTTCCTTAATACCTTCCAAAGCCCATATCATCCAACATTTGCAATTGAACTGCAACAAACATAAATTTGAAATGAATTGTCAGGTTATTTTCAGTTTTGTTAAATTTTGTGTTGATTGCGGGTCGCATAGTCAGGGTACAAAAGTAGGAATTAGTTCTAAGAACAAACCGAGATGTAATGAGATGAATTGAATGAAGCAGCTAGGATTAGGAATAAGCTTAATGTAGAATAAGGGCCAAATGAATACAAGCTGATTGAAACACAAAGCGTAAAAGTGACTTAAGTCTAACCGATAAGTCCGTAATAGAGGAAGGTAATACAATAGAAGGAAATAAGACATATTTTTGAGCCAGGTACGAACAAGTCAAGGATCCTCATGAATATCAAGTAATTTAACTACTCATCAAACAAAAATGAGTCAATATAACTTTATGGTTAGTCATAATCGTTCAATCCAAATTTAATTGTTAGGATTATCGATCGAGGCGAAATTCCCAGTGATACAAATGACAAGAGATGATGCGTGCCATTCTTGGATAGTTTGAGCCATTCTAGCCATCCCTATTCATATGTCAAGTGCATACACCTAGTTCCGTAAATTGAGTCTGTGTTTATTTTTTTCAAAAAAATAAACCAATAGAAACCCCAACCCATCCTAAGAAATCAATCCTTCAGTAAAGAACCTATGATTACCCAGGAGTTCAAGGAGGAAGAAAGAAATGAAGTCTGGGGGAGTATAGGTTTTTGAGGAACTCAAGGAGGAAAATAAAAATAAAAAAGAAATAAGGGAAATGAAAAGAAAAAGGCAAAGAGCAGAAAATGCAATAGAAAAGAAAGTCATAGGGATGCTTTCTTATCTGTGGCCTAACTCTTGAACAATTAAGTTCTTAGGGGTGTTTCAAATAATTCAGCACCCTAATGCCATCTAGTATGAGCTACTAACCCAAAGTTCGCTTAAGAGTGTTAGAAAGCCTAAAAAGTTAAAACATTGCACTATCCCTGAATCAGGATAAACAAAGGAAATTTCCCCAGTTGAATTAAGCAAGTGAGAAATAGGGCATACAGCTCAATTGAAGAAATCAGCAAACCCAACATGAAGTTTAGGGAGCTTTATTAGAGAAACTACAAGAAAGAAAGGCGTAAGAGGGAGAGAAAGGTCTGTGCATCTTAACTGCACTCCTTCCATCTTACCCATTACCCAAGCCTAACAATATAAGCCCAAAAGACCCGATTGATCTTGAAGGCCGAAATCACCTACATTAGTGGGAGACTGGGCTATGAAAACAAACCGCGGAATTTGGGAAAATATG
This sequence comes from Tetrastigma voinierianum, assembly GCA_016808115.1. Lineage (NCBI taxonomy): Eukaryota > Viridiplantae > Streptophyta > Magnoliopsida > Vitales > Vitaceae > Tetrastigma > Tetrastigma voinierianum. Next base: position 267,517 of record JAEQBH010001986.1, on the reverse strand, counting down.
TGGAAACAATCAAAACTGTGAAGGACTTGTGTGGAGTTAAGGACTCCGCATTTAAGATGAGAAAGGAAAATAATCTATTCAACAGGATCTAATGATTATGTGGTTTGAAAACAATTTCAACAGCTTTAGTTTTATACTATAAAGATTAAAACTAACCTTGAATCGACTCGGGGTTAGATGTACGTAAAACAATGCATTCTTGTATTTCAATCCAAAATTGATCAAGTACAAGAAGACGTAACGTAAAATGTCCTTTTGTTCGAGGACAAACAATTTTTCTTTCCTTTGCTTCGAGGACAAGCAAAACTTTAAGTTTTTGGGGGAGTTTGATGAGCTTAAAAGTCATCTATTTTTAATCCATTTTTCTGCTTACTCTTTTCATCCGAAAAGGAATAATTAATATGCGTAATTATGAAGAAACTCATCAATTTGTTATTAGCGTGGGAGTGTGAAAGAAAGAAGAAAAAAGCAAAGAGAAAAAATGCAGCACCTGGAGTAAAATACGTAAAATGGCAGGCGTAAATGAAAGCAAATTGGTAACTAATGTCGCAGTTTTTGGGTTTGTATTATCTAGTTATGCGTGTCGCGACATTAGGAAAATTCAAGGAAACTCACGGCGTCGCGATGTGCATTGCTACCGTAGGCAACTCCAAGACTAACCAGAGACTTAAGAAATGATGTCGACAACATCGTGGAAGTCATGAAGATCGATGTCGACAAGTGGGATGGAGGTCGTGTGGACAAGAGAAGCACCTTGACGTTATGATAAGGTTTGAAAAGATGAAACTTATGTGATTTAGTTGCAATACGACAGTAGGACCGACGTCGCGACACCAAAAGCAACCAGCTTAAGCCGCAGTTATAACTGATGTCAGCGTACAAGAGATCGGAGGTCGCGATACGAGACTTGCTCAATTCAAAGCTCATGAGCTACAAAGGATGTCGCGACAAGAGATTTCTGATGTCACGACATCGAAATCATCACCAAGGTCGCAGAGACTGCCGATGTCGCCACAAAGAGATCAGCGTCACACATAAGAAGACAAACAATTACGCCATACCAAAAGTTGACGCCGCTGACAAGAGATTGATGTCAGCATATCAGAAACCACGCTGGAAAGTCAAAACATTAGCCGCCGTCACGGCAAGGGATTGAGGACGACATCGTGAAATACCGCTTGAAGCCTCAGAGACTAATAGTTGATGTCGCTGACAAGAGATCGCCACGCGACATAAGAAGACAATAAGTTCAAGGTCGCAGACCTGCGATGTCGGACAAGAGATCGGCTTGTCGCAATAAGAACGACCAATTCAAAGTCGCAGAGCTACAAAGTGATGTCGCTGATACAAGAGATTGATGGTTCGACATCGCAAATCATCGCTAATAATCGGCGATACGAAATGGCGTCACGATAAGAGATCGATGTCGCGACATCGTGAACGAATAGTTAAAACCCGTGGAGCATGAGTGATGTCGCGACAAAAGATTGATGTCGCCACATCGGTAAACCATCACTTAAAGGTTGCAAGAATAAGGTTGATGTCGCTGACATTGACTCGTCGCGACATAAGGTGCTTGCAAGAAAACAAAGGAATACTGGGCGACTTATCGATAAATGCCGCAATAAGTGCCAAACTAACCGATGTCGCGATTAAGGGCTTGAGGTCGCGACCAATGGGGCACATGGGCCGCCCATTGGGAAATCCACAAAAGACTGTATTGGAATTAGGTCTAACTTCGTAACCCTATAAATTCGAAGTCAAGTACCAACAGGTGCCAAAATTTCGCGACTTGAAATAGAGATCCTAAGGGTCGAAGGCTCCCGTATTTTTATTTTTCTTTTCTTTCTTTCTTTTCTTTCTTTGTTTTCGCTTCTTTCCATTTTATTTTAGATTAGATTAGTGTGTATTTCGCTCAATTTGATTCGAACGCTAGCCGTGAAAGGATCGAGTCGAATGTAGATGTTCTTGTGGCTCGTCGTTCCGTTGTTCGACCTATAAATTCTAGAATTTCAACCCAGCTTCCGATTTAAGGTGGGTTTTCTTGATCGCCAAGCCAATGTATGGTATAATTCTGCAATTTAGGAACCCGCCCATTGAATTGACGCGGTTGTCGAAATAATCTTTCCGGGCAGATTTCATTCATAATAGCCGAACTTCGCATGTTAAACTCCACTGTCGGTTTAAATGCCTGAATCGATCCCAATTTCGCCTCTTATACCTATAACGAGGTCAAGCTTTCAGCCTCCGATTTCCGTGAGGCCCTCGGCGACACAGAGAAGGCATTCCTGAGAGTAAGAAACAATTTCGAAGGTATTTGAACCTGATATTGCTGATCTAATGCGCTCTATATATTTAAATCAATACATCCTCTTCGCCAGGAATCGAATGAGTCGAGTGAGTTATACGAGAGACAGAGAGTTCACCTCAATTCGAATAGAATTCAATCCGTTAGCAAGGATCTAATCAAGGAAAGAGTAAGCTATTCTAATTTTGAGGGGTGAGGAACCAAAAGATAGTGCAACCTCAAGAATGACTCACTACGAGCTCAGTTCAATTCATGTCATGTATGAAGTATTGAGAAAGAAAAATACCTGTATCACAACTAGTTTTAAAGTAGTTATTTCACCCCGTGTTCGAGAGAAAACGCTTAAGGTGAGATGATGAATCAGGTCGTATGGAGAGATCCAACACTATATTAATCTCGACTAGTTTTAAATATCTCAGAGTTCGAAAAACCAAAGATGCAAAGTATTGCATCAGAGGAATTGATTCTTTCACAATAGCCGATTATTCAATGTTTTCTTTAGAGATAATCATAAATCTAAATTCGTTATTTTGATATTTCAATATTCAATTCATTTGTATTGTTCATCCATTTTTCATATCATTCATTTCAAGCTTTCAAAGCAAAATCTCACTATCGTATTATCGCCCAAATAGTATGGAGCTTAAGTAGTTGGGATAGTTGATTGAAAATTTCTCGAGATCTCGGATCGAGACCGACTTAAATTCATTTTATTACTTGTCTAATTGCACTTGCAAAGATATCGATCAAAAACCACACGAAATGGTTTATTCTATAAAAATATCTTTAATCAAGGATACTTAAAGAAACTCACACTCAAGTTTAATGGTTTATTTAATGAGGATTAGACAATAGTCCTTAGGTAATAAGTCTCACTTGAATAGGTGTTTTGATCCATAAATAATTTATTGATGTAAATTTTTAACGAGTCTTATGGTATCATTGCCGGATTAGATAATACCCAGTGATGATGTTATACACTTCAGGTACATACTGATCCAACAACACCTCGTGCACTATAAGATAACGGATCAAAACCACTCAAGAAACAATTTACTCCAATTGAAACAATCTTTGAACTAATCAAATAGCTACATACTTGGCCAACAAGTTTTTACGGCGCCGCTACGGATTAAACAATGTTTTGGCAATATGAAAGATAAATTTGTACATGTCTTTAGTCCTGGCCAACAAGTTTTATGGCGCCGTTGTCAGGATTAGACAATAGTCTGCAATAGTGTTATAAATTCTGTACATGTCTTTTGGTCCTAGCCAACAAGTTTTACATAGATCACACGGATCGAAAAAGAATTTGGTAGATCAATATTCGACGGTAAAGAAGGAAATGCTAATTTGGACATTTAAAAGAAAAAGAACAAAAATAGTTTTTCATGGCAGTGGTTATTTTTAGCCACTAACTTTTAACAAGCCATATTGAAAATATTTGTTGGCTAGACTAATCCTATTAACGTAATTTGATTTCAGGAAAACTTTAATGCATAGGAAACATAACACTGATCTGATTCCAAAGAAATAATCGAACTAGAAAGAACACTGTGCTTGAGAAAGGCGAAAAGATCGTAAAACTCACTACGGCGTATTTAAAGGCCGTATCTGCATCAAGGACAACGAACACAGCCTTAAGGCCTCCAATCGACATACAATGGAGGACTTTTCGAGACCTATTATTCAGATTTAATACTCTGCACCGATGTACTCGCAAATGATGCAAATAATTTTGAACTAAAGCCGACTGACATAATGGTTGGTTCGGCAACTACAGGTTTACTAGTCATCCGCAGAAGACCCCGAATGAGCATCACGGGAAGGTTTTCTCGAATGGCAAACACGAGTAAAGTTGAATGGGGTGAGACCGGAGGTCCATTAAATTGCATTTATTTCCATTTTCTCCTAAGAGATCTGGCGGCCACATGGTATGAATCTCTACCATGTAGTTCACGGTGATGCCAGGAGGAACTTGTGGAAGCCTACTTGGGTAGATTCTTTACACATCACTCACCCTGTGAAGGAGACGGGAATGGTGTGTGTTCCGGCGGGGGAAGATGAGAGCCTTTATGTAGCATGGGGAGAGATTCAAAGGTTCTTTGAAAAAAGATGTCGGAGTGCATGGGATAGACTTGAGACCAGGATGGACATAGTGTATCATGCCTTGAATGATACATCTAAGGGCGTATTGATGCTTCATCTTGTGGAGCATTCAAATGTAAGAATGTGAGAGAAAGAGGCAAGAAGATGATTGAGGACACGGCTAAATGCAATATGAAAGCTCCATCGAGTTTTCAAGAGTAATTAGCGAGAGGAAGAGGAGTCATAGAGTGAGCAAGATGGCAGCGGCCATGGAGGCAAGTTAGATGCCATCATGCATAGAGGCTGGGCAAGCAAGAGAGGAAGTGCACATTGTTCATGAAATAGGGCGGGTTGAGGAAGACTATTAGAGGCGAGTACCTTGGCTTGTTTATGATCTTGAGGAGTTAAATGCCCAGGAGAGCCAAGAAGTTATCAATTCAAACCAAATCCTAACCTGCCCGGCCTATCATCAATATTTGAGCAATGAAAAATTTTCATATGGTGGAGGGCCTCGCAAGGCCAAAGGCATGAACAACATCCTCGACAAGGATATCGGCGACCACGAGTTCCAATGGCTGACAAGGAGGAGGAAGTAGGAAATGAATATCAAGGTCAAGGAGGTTCCACCATTTGAAGATCAAATCTTTGCCGATTCATGAGGGGGACAATAAAAGATTGTTAAGCCTCCCAAGCTGAACAAAAGTTTGCAAAATTGGAAGCCTCAGATACCAATTCTCAAATTTTTCAGAAGACCACTAATGCTTCTCCCCTTGTACACTAAACACACTGCAAAATCAGATGAAAGATGCCTTTCGGTGATAAGAAGAATCCAGAGTTGTATGGCGGTGCGGCTCGGAAGTGGAAAGACTTGGAGAGAAGACGAGAAAAGATGAAAGCGACAAAGGAGATGAAGGCCAGGACAATGCAGAAACAACTGGAGAAAGAAGAAGAAAGAAGGAATAATTTGTCAGGAGAAGAAGAAGTAAGAGAAGAAAACCCAGGAACAATCTGCACACAGTCCCATTTCCATAGAAATTTGCGAGAAATCCAAAGAATAGAGGAATAGTTTGCAAGGTTCTTGAAAGCCTTCGAAGCTAGAGATCGGCATGCCTTTCACACGAAGTGGTTACCAAGATGCCATTTTATGCAAAATAGAGGAAGATTGTCATACAAAGCGGAATGTGAACCGAATGTAACTCAATGTTGTGAATAAAGGATGAAGTTGCTGACCGGGGGAGGCCACCATTCTGAGCACCGGTCTGAGTTTGAGTTTTCGCAGCCCTGAAGTGTATGACAGGGCATGCAAAGTCAGATAAAATCTTTCATAAAGTGCAGATCATGTGTGTGCCAGGCCTCGGGGCATCATGTTAATTCACATGCAGCAGGTTATGTCAACATGTATAAACATGAAATGCGACACCATTCGCACCTAGAAAAATTGCATGTGTGGTACACAAATCTGCAAACCAGTAGAGTAACAAAGATCAATTCCAGATAAACATACAGTTATTCTAACTAATAACATACTTAAACTGGATTTTTAAGCTCCAAAATTGGAAAACAGTGAAGGGTCTAAACCAAGACACAGATCTAATCTAAAAATTTTGCATGGTCTATTTAAACCATAATACATAACAACTGGACTTTCGCCTCAATCCAAAAAAAAAAAAAAAACAAAGATAAAGCATGAACTCTTGGGAAACCATAAATAAAATCACAAAAAAATTTTATGTTATTCATTCTAACTAATAAATACGTGAAGTTTTCGACTTTTCATTCCAAAATCTGTGGAAAAAAACAATATAAAGCCATTTGCAACCCTCCTAAAAACCAACAATGGATTTCACATCACTCCAAAAAAAATTCTTGAAAATTATAAGACTTTAAACCATCCTAATACTTCTAATAGTTTTTGAAATTGTTTTGTATCAAACACCACAATTCAAGTTACTCTTTCTGTATTTTCACAAATACTGAGGTAGGAGAAGAACCCTCACTCATATGCAAAAGATCTAAAGTCCTTGCAAGACTTCCAAAATCTGTGTAGTTCAAGATTAATTCGTCAATTAGAAAATCTATATACGTCTCGATACAGGACCTATACCCAGTAAAATGCCTCAGGTTTCATAACCATTACCGCCAAAAAATAAATATCCCACCGAGACCTAATAGTCCTAAGAGTTATATAATATTTTTACAAAATACATATTAGTGTCTGAATACTTAGAAGAGATATCCAAAAACCATCAAAAAATGGAACTTCTTCCTAAAATCCACCAGCTCTGAGATGAGCGCCTCGAACACACCCCTCAGACTAAAAATGTTCCTGACAGAGCTGGTCGCCTGGGAGGATCACCTAAGCATATGTGAATGTCCAGCAAACACACACTCAAGTAAATGTAGACTTGAATGTCTAATTGCTCCTGGTGTCTCAGTCTCTAATCAATTTCACATAATTCCTGCCTTGGGCCAGGGGAAGGAGGGTAAATACTATTTTCAAAAACAAAATCAGTTGCCTTTGAGCAAACCACCTAAGTGTCAGAAAATATGGGACACCTCCAGGCGAAGCTGGTGAGTTTTCTGGTAAACAAATGAAGATCCTCATCCGAAATGATCTAACAGCTCATCTCCCAATCCTTGACTCTCCTGAAACGACTATGTGAAACCATTCACTACAAGCGTCAAGAATATATACATATAAATAAATAGTGTTAAAACATGGATAAATTATAAATAGTGCTTAAAAATGAATAAAAGATAATCACATAGAATTATAATTTAAAATGAATGCATCTTCAATATTTTAATAAAGTAGTTTGTTTAAACTTACTATGTTGCAAAGTCTAGGAATATTTTGATTTAATCATATTAAATGAAAATCTAATTAAATTAAATATTTAATTCTTCCTTGCTTCATATTAATAACAAAACAATTGGTATTTATGTTTTTGTTTCAGAAAAACACTGAAGAACTTTCATTTAATAAAATCTTTGGTTTAGCTGATCCATGTTATGCTTCATTTCTGATGCCAAAACAATCTCAACATGAACAATAACTTTTGAAGTAATATTCAGCCGGGCAGGCGAGCAATCATGATAATCTAAAATAGAATATGATCACACACACGTAAAAGGAACACTGAAAAGGAAGGAGTCCAATCATAGTTTTGCATAAATAACAAGGTGACAACCAGTTTGTCAGATCATAATTTATCGATTATTACTTAAAAAATTTCTCATAATGCTTAATCCGTATTTTTTGTTCTTATAACTATTTGGTCATTAAGAGCATGCTTATTGAAAGAAATCATTTGTTCGAAGAATGATCCATCATGCTTTCTGGGGCGCAATGTGTCTTACAAGTAAATTGGATTAAGTCCAGATATCGATCCCACAGATCTCGTTAAGAATTAATCAACTACCTCAACTGTCAAGCTCTATACTATTCGGGACTATATTAATAATTTGACCATCATGAAAGCCTTGAAATAATGAACCAAAAAAATAATATGAATGCAGAATAACAAATGAATATCAATGAAATACATGAAATTAATAAATTTAGATTGAACAAATATCTATAAGAAATATTGGAATAAAAGGGCTGTGAAGAATCACCTTACAGCCTAGGCGATAATTTACTTTTCTCAATCATATTTTTAAAATTAGTCCAAGGAATATGATAGTGCACTGATCTCTCTCCAAATCACACAATTTTCACTATCCGCCTTCCGCTTTCTCGAATACAAGGCTTGATAACTACTTTTAACTGGGTAGCTCGCTCTCGTAGTATTTTCTTTCTTTCCTTCTTTCTTTCTTTCTTCTTTCTCTTCTCCTCTTCTCTTCTCATTTCTTTTTTCTTTTTTCCCTTTAAGCAATATTATTACCTGAGAATATGGATCAAATCTAGTTTTTGAGGGGGCCAATTATTGGTTACATATAATGCTTTTTCTTAAAATTAGGCAATAATTGGTTTTTTCTTGATAGATTGCAGCACACTAGAGGCCATTTGCTAATTAATAGGCGAATCTTTCGTATGTTAATTGATAATTTCAGCCAATTCTGCTTCTTGCTGCGAGAGCTAGAGTATGATAGATTAAAGGGCAGCTTTCAAACTTTCAATGTGAAATTTATCACACTCGTGAATGCCTTCTTCTGTCACTCGAGGCCTCACCGGGACACAACCCGTTATCGTATAGACTTATTATCGGGATTCACCAGAAAACATGCAAAAATTGGCAAGCTTCCTGATTATAAAACCGTTCGGGCCAGTGAAGAATAAAATGTCGAAAAGATAATGTTAATGATGCCAGATTTTAATGGGAGCCGTTTCTAAATCAATGGATTGCACCATGTATTGAAGATCATCAAGAAACTACTGTGAACTAAACTCGAATCCAAAATTTGAAACCTGAATTCAATCAACCGTATTATTTGGGTAAAGTATAAACTGTGATTCGCCAAGACCTTTTTGCATAGCCTAACGTTTCAAACTAAATTAAACGAAAATACAAATTCAATTCAAAAAATTAAGAAAAGAAAAGAAATTGGGTAAGAGTTTCAAGACCTGTGTATCTCTTTCAAGCTCGGTAGGTGCTGCCTTCGCAGTGTTTTCTTCATATTTAGGGTTCTAAAGTTGAGCCCTAATTCGATGCACTCTGGACTTTAGTTAACCGGCCTCAGCTTGGTTGTTGATGTCGCCACATCACCAATACGCCACTTCGTTTGTCACTCGTCGCAAGTCCTTGTTTCGTCGCGACATGTCTGTATCGATGTCGCTGACAAATACTGTCGCGGACTCTTTGAATTGATGACAGCCTACTTCTAACGCGTCGGTGCCAGACCTCACCTTTTTGTGATTTGATGTCGTGATGTCGCGACCTTCTCTGTCCTCGCACGTTATCGCGATCTTCAGGCAAAACAAGAACAATCGTTAATGATGCTCGCACCTCAAGTCTTTTTGGCGATGTCGCTGACAACCGTGCAAGTTGTCGACCTTCTTTCATCACCTGTTCAACCGCTGAGTTGAGATGTCTCGACTTTCGGTTGATGTTTTTGATTGTTTGATCTTGTCGCCACACCTTCTGCAAATCGATGGAAGAACGCGATGTCGCTGATCTTCTTCTTTAGACGATGACTAATTCTTAGCTCTCGTGCTCTACGCATGTCGCGATCAAGCTTTGATCCGGGGTCGGGTGCTGCATTGCATCCGCATGTCGCCGAGTTATAAATGTTCATCTCAATTATTTCTCTGTCGGTAATTTTTGGTGTAGCGACCTCTTCAGCCACCTAGATACTGGTTTCACTCAATACACCCTCCACGCTGATATCATGCATCATGTTCTCTTTCTTCACTGGCCCTCAGTTGCTTCGACTGAGTTCCTTTTCACGCCACCATTTTGATTACGCTTCACTGGGTAACCGGAGCTTTGCGCTGCAATCACAGGCTTTGATTGTCAAAACTCACTAAGATCAAATCTTAACTTTTTGCGCCTCCTCGCCGTGAATTTCCTTCAACCAATTAGACCGTGCGATTAGCCCAAATATATTCGCTTCCTTTTACTCACTTATTGAACGCCAGCTGGGTGAAGTATTCCATAATCACGCCTCCTTCGTAATAAAATAACTTTAAAAAAATGGACTACTTTTTTAAGCCATCAAACTCCCCTGTGTCTGTAAAATTCTTGCTTCTCATTCCCAATGCTATAAAGAAAAAGAAAAGATTTATTATCCTCAAACAAAAGACATATTTGCTTTAGGTCGCAGCTTTTTTTTTTTTCACTCTTCATAGGGAATTAAGAGATAACTCATTATTTCATTTTTTTATGCAAAGAACAGAGCATAGTAAATTTCTATTGTTAGAAAATTTTTAATAAACTAATAAAACAACTTTATTTAACAAGTCTTGTTCTCGTGTGTGTGCAGTTCATCCTTTGCAAACTTCATGACCCGCTAATCTTCCGGGAGTTACAGATTATTTATCGAAATCCCACAGTGTTTGCTTTTCTCACATCCCACTAATGGAAAGTGCTCCACCTCTAATCAATGAGGTTCTTCAGCTGTACGTAGGGGCTCGGGGTAATTGTAGATAGATGGAATGCTCTAGTTAAGATTACCCAAACTCTTTTCTTAATGATCTACCTTCCTTTTCCCGCAACTTTTTTATTGATTTCCAATATTACTGGGGTGTTTCAATCTCCTTGTGTTTAAAGAAAACCGTTGTTCCAATTTCATTTGTATTTCTCATTGTTGGAACTTTTTTCTTGCCACTTTTCGCAAAGTCTAATGTTCTCGCTTTTAGCTTTCAATACTCTTTAGCGAATCTTTGTTGGGTAATGATACCATGGCATTATACTTAGAAAGTTGAAACACCCCTAAAGAACTTAATTGTTCAAGAGAGTTGAAGAAACTCTCTTCCTTTTTCTTTTCGTTGTTTTCCCTGCTTTAGACCTGCCCTTTTCACCCTTCCTATTTTTGATCCTTGTTCTCCAAGAATATATTCCAAACTTGCTTTCTTCCCTCTCCTGGATGTGGGTAATTCTAGAGGTTCTTACCGGGAGGACAAAGGTAAAGGATGAAGGTCCAATTGCTTGTTTTGAAGATGTGGACTGTTCAAAGGAGCTAGTGTATGCAAAAGCAGTAGCCATTTGGTGGCTAGAAAAGCTCAAACCGCCAAAGCATAGCCTCTACTGGCTTCTCGCCGGTTGTTTCTACCTAGATTTCGCCTAATCAATCAAATGGTTCAGGACCTGGAACCCGACTCCCCCCAGAAGATATTCCCCACTCACAAAGTCACAAGTTTTGTCGATGGCAGTGTAGCTTCTTCAAGACTCTGCATTTGTCAACGTTACTTCATATTGTTTTAACCAAATATTTTGTTCCCATCAACAGTCTTAATTTTTTCGGCTCTTTGCAATCTAAAACCTGGAATCAAATGAACCATGGCACTCTAATTCTGCTTTCTTTATTCATGCCTTGGACTATGCAAAATTCCTGCTCTTTAGAAGAACAGAATATTTATTACCCCAAACACTATGCGTATGGTAAACACATACTTAATTTCAAACACATTAAATTAGAATGTGTAAATGTTGAGAACAATTAGAATGAGGGAGATTTACAAAACCCAATGGAGCGGATTTTTTTCTTTTCAAGTTTAGGAAGAAAAGATGTTCGGGGATCCGCATCAAGGTGAAGTCAGTCATTTGAATCTTGTCTTCATTTATATTCTCCCTTCCCTTCCTCTGCATTTCCTTTTTCTCTGGTCTCGTCTTCCAGACACCAATTCATTTGTGAGATCCACCTATTGTTCACCATCCCGTCTCTCATTCCTAGTGTACCTTATGTTGTGCTCCGGGGCCTACCATGACCTCCAAAAACATAAATTGTTGTGTTAATCAAATCAAGATTTTCCACCTTATTTTTTCTAGTAGGCATCATTGTCATCAAGCACTTTATCTCTAATTCACTTCTTTTCGTGCTTCCTTGATCAATGACATATAAAGGAACTTACTTTGATATGCTCCTTTGTCTTTGCTTCGCATCCCTTTCTTGATAAGTTTCAAAGAGAGTCTCGAATATCGATTATTGTAAAATGATTCATGGTTAAGTTTCGCCAAGTAGAGCTCGGGTCTCTTCCCTCCAGCTTCCTCAAATTTTCTGTCGATGGGCTGTGATCTTTTAAGCTGCTCTTCCTTCGCCTCAACTCTTCTTCCCATTTTTCTTCTAACTCTGCCTATACATTTCCTTCCTTTCTCGTTGAATTCCTCTTCCCAATGTTTACCCTCTTCCTCAATTTCGCCTCATACACCTCTTTCTAACTGTCGATTCTCCGCTCCTCTCTCTTCCATACTTTTCTATTAGAAATGAGCATTTCCATTATCTCATTATTTCCTCAGCCTCTCGGGAACTTTCTACGGTGTTCTCTCTGCAAATTCCTCAAGGTTTTTTAATGGGTGGAGAGCCGCGGGAGTGGTGAAATCTATAGACTCTTTCTTCGGCTCATGATGGCCCTTCTGGCAGAGTTAAACGTGTCTCTGATTTTGTTCCTCTAATTCTCAACCGTCAGATGTCCTTAATCTTGCTCTCCTCTCATCTCTCGAACTGCTTCACTATAACTTCCTTGATTTCACAATACCAATGGGTTAATGGTGAAGCATTGGGACACTCTTCACTGCCATTCACCACTCTATACATGCGATCGCGCGCGAATCAGCGCCTCTTTGTTTCCTCATGATATCTCATTATTGAATTCTCAATCACGCCTCCCCGCATGAGCTTGTACCCTTCAGATGGCATATAGAATGGATGGCTTCCCCGTTTCCCGATCAGGCATACATGCTTGGTGGACCATACCGTGGCCAGAAATAAAACCATACTCTTTAGCTCCTCTCGTATGTCCCCCTGATTGGTTTCTTGATGCTCTCTTCGATCCCATCGTACTTTACTGTCACACTTCTCTGACAATCTTTCACGGTTTGGGTTTGCTAATAGCGCTTTTAAATTTTGAGCTACAGCCTTTGCCCCGCTATCCTGCAGAGCACCCCTGAAAGCACGGTATTTTTTCTCCAGAGTGGTACCTAAACCCCTCTGACAAAAACAGAGTTTTTCGCCAACAAGGTTCGAGTAAAAACCCTCAACAACCGGCCGCATATCCAGTTTTTCGATGTTCACAGAATTTCTCCCACCCTCTTTGCTCTATCAATTTTTTTGAATGAGATGAGCTGGACTAACTCCCTTCCTATATAAACCCCTTTCCTGCATAGTGCTTCTTCCATATAGAGTATGCTTCTTCCGATACAAAGTCGTTCCCTTCTTCTTCTTACTGTCCCTCCTTTCCCTTTCTCTTCTGCTGCCTTGCAACTGATTGAACTTCTCGTTGTTCTGTTGGCCTGTCTTCCCCTCAGAGGTTCCGTGATGCAGAACCTCCTTCGTGGAGCATACCCTCCATCATCTTCGCCCAAGTTCGGATTGTGGTTTCGTGTTCGCCATTAGAGAAATTTGAAGGTTTGAGGAAGACGTTTTTTGATCTAGGGTTTGTGAGAATTGGAGTTCGTGCTAATTATGCTAAGGTGAAAAGTTATTTTTGCTTCAAGGAAAGATATGATAATGGAAAATAGAAGCCACGCTGCAATTCAATTATGATTGTGGGCCATTTATTATTTCATTTATTTGTGCTTGTCGCGACCCAATATCACGCCGGAAATTGTGTGTCACATTAAATTTAGGGCAAAATTAAAAGTTGCCCAGATGGCAAACTTTTCCTTGATGTCGCGACATGAATCACATGTGGAGGACAAGTCATCCCGCCGCGAAGCATCTAACTGACATTATTATGTTGTCGCGAATTTATTCGCTCTTCGGGACATAACTTTGGTCGCGACTATTCTTTGCTCTTCCAAGATCAATCGAGTCACGACATCAACTTCGATGGCATTTTTCAGCTTCTTCTGTCAGAACATCACTTTGTCACACCTAGTCTCAGAATTGCCTCAAATCTAATGAACAGACAGCTTTTCGCTATTTATTAAAGTGCAAATTCTCAGCATTCAATTAAATCATTCACACACAAAAATTCAAGCATGTATTCTATTCAATTTTCACATAATTTCTAGAGTGAAAGGAATGCTCCCCTTTTTTTCTCCGGCTGCTCTCTCTTCGCAGCGTTGGCCGGAGTCAGACCGAGCTCGCTCCTTCGTCGAGCACCACGGATGTAACCACCTCCGCAACATTTCCGCATAGGATTTCATTAAACAAAACGAACTTCTTGTGTACTAACTAATCATCATTATAAGAACTAAAGAAAACAAACTCAAAGTGAATTTCAAACAAATTAAAGTCTAAAATCGTAAACTAATGTCTCTATGGGTTGCCTCCCATCACTGTCGCTGAGTCCTTAACCGGACTTGCTGGTTTTGATTCTTTCTCTCCTTCTTCAATGAACCAGCCGTAGCTCTTCCTTCTCCCCGCTTGATAGTGCTTCACTTTTCATCCATTGACTTTAAATTCTTCCCCCAAAGATCGCCAATGTTATCGCTCCAAAATGTGAGCCGCAGTTTTTGACATCATCAGATATGGTCCACCTGCTTGATTTCACTTTCTCGAAACAATCTTAATCTGGAGTTAAATAGAAGAACTTGATCCCCTCTGAACTCTTTCCTCAGAATCCTTTGATCATGCCATTTCTTTGTCTTATCTTTATATATCCTAGCATTATCATAGGCTTCATTTCTCGATTCTTCGGTTCATTCGATTGAAGCGGTCTCTTCCTTTGCGATTTAAAATCAAAGTTCCAGCTTCTTGATGGCTGTGGCTTTGTATTCCAGTTCAAGAGGTAAATGACATGGTTTGCCGAAAGACAACTACGTATGGGGACATTCCCGATGGGAGTTTTGAATCGTCCACAGCAAGCGAGTGCATCGTCAAGTTTGGAAGACCAATCCTTCACGCTTGAACTTCTACAGTCTTTCGAGATTCTTTTAATCTCACGTTGAAGTACGCACATCCATTAGTGCAGGGATGATAAGCTAGACTCCTTATATACTTGATCCCATACTGCTCATAGAGTTTTGCAAATATTTTGTTTGCAAAATGGCTCCCCCACATCGCTAATATTAGTTAAGATTGTTCCAAACTGCTCAAAATATTCTTTTGTCGAAACTCACAAGCCATATTAACTCATTCCTTGGACAAGCTACTGCTTCCACCCATTTGGAATCATAATCCTTGCCGGTACATACAGGTTCAAATGATGGTGGGAATGGTCCTTAAAATCTATTCCCAGCGTAATTTGCTGCAGTATGCCTCGTGGGGCATTTCATTCTTCAACGTATTTCAATCTTTTGGCATCTATCATAATTTTATTCGATCTGATCCTTAGCTTGATGGGCCAATAAAATCCTTATTGGAGTATCTTGCTGAATTATTTCTCGAGGAAAAATACCCCCATATGGTGATGCATGGCGTTCATTCATAATTACGCTTTGTTCACCCCTCTGGCACACATCTTCTTATAATCATATCGACACCCTCTTAAATAACGATGGGTCATCCCGGATATAATACACAATCAGTCTGAGCTTTCTTTTACGTTGGTGGGCATTCAGAGAACTACTCCACAAGCTAAGTAATTCACAATATCGGCATACCATGGCATTTGAAATGACAATTGAAATAGTTGCTCATCTGGGAAGTTCTCTTTTAGTCTTATCTCCTCCTCTTCTGCCTGATTTCTTTCTATTCTGGACAAGTGATCAGCTATCACATTGTCACACCCCTTTTGCTCCTACGATTTCCCGGATCAAACTCTTACGATAGTAGCACCCGCCTCGACCTTGGCTTAGCCTCTTTTGACATCGGATATTTGATGGTTGCATGAGTGCGTGAACTATAACATGGGATCCGCAATGTATGGCCTGAATTTCTCACAAGCAAACACTATGGCTAGCATCTCCTTTTCGGATGTGGAATAGTTTTCTTGTGCTTCATTAAAAAGTTCACGCTAGCATAGTATATGGCTGAGATATTTTCTCTTTCTTTGCCCAATCTGACCCCCATTGCGAAATCATGGCGTCACACATTACTTGAGGCTCTTGATCCCATTCAGTGCGGCCATGATAGGTGCTTGAACCAATGTCGAGACTTGATTTCTTCAAAGCGACCTTGCGGGAATCCTGAGGTAAACTTTGTGTCCTTATCAGTGAATCTGAGTGGTGCGGCTATTTTGAGAAGTTTTTGATGAATCTCCTATAACATCCGGCATGCCCCCGAGAAAACTCCTTATCCTTTTCTTTGTTGTAGGAGGTGCTAGAGTTTGATTAGCAAATCAGTTGGTCCACTTCTAACCACATAAGCGAAATTTTATGACCAGAACAATACCATACATTCATGAAATGGCATTTTTTTGATTTAGTGCTAAATTTGCTTGTCCCTTGCATCTTTGAAGTCTTGTTTCCGGGTTGTTCGGACATTGTTCAAAAGCGGACCCATACCTTTATTGAAATCATCCATAAAAATTTCCATGACACCTCGACCATCTGAGAACATCGACGTCATACATTTCTAGAAAGTAGCGGGAGCATTGCATAGCGAATGGCATCCTTCACAAAAGCTGAGGGTACCATGGGGGCATGTGAATGTGGTCTTTTCTTGGTCCTCGGTGCAATTGCAATCTGGTTATAGCACGAATACCCGTCCGAAACAAAATGAGGTGTCACGCTAATCTGTCAACATCGATCAATGAAGGGTAAGAAATGATGCTCTTTGGTTCTTGTGTTGAAGCTTCATATGTCAATGCATACTCTCCATCACATCCCTTTGTTCTTGTTGGAATTAATTCATTTCTTTCATTGCAGATCACAGTAAATCCACCTTTCTTTGGAACCACATGGACTGGGCTAACCCAAGGACTATCTGAAATTGCATAGATAAAACCAGCATTTAACCATTTGAGCACTTCCTTTCTGACTACTTCTTTCATTACTGGATTCAGTCTCTTTTGATGTTCAACGGTTGGCTTTGCATTTTCTTTGCAATTATTTTGTGCATGCATATTGATGGTTGACTCTTAACTCTTCAATAGACAAACTGGAGCTCCTGATGATTCCTTAAAATTTTCAGCAACCTACGTTTCTTCGACATCACGAGTCTAGCGAGAAATTATTCTTGGTTTACTCTTTAGCGGCTCCAGGTAAGCATGCTTTAAATGACTTATCCTTTAAAACTAGCCCTTCTTCTTGGTTTCTTGATCAAAAATTCCTTTTCTTCATTTTGTCTCTTTTTTTAACCCATTTTTGTTCAAGACTCATCATTTTTGATTAGAATGTAAACTTATGTGCAAAAAATCTGGGTCAAAAAACCTTAGAAGATCTGCATTCATCTCTTCTTCATTGATTGAAAGTTAGGAATTACAATCCTTAGTAACAATCGAATTGTTGACACACCCATCTTCTATTGACTTGATATCTTCCCTTTCTATGTCTAAATTCCTCAGCACCCAGTTAAATTGAAATCGGCTGCCTCTTCTCGACTTTCTGGGAGTGGGAATTCCATACGCATATCGATTAGAAATGCTCGAGTTGCAAAGAGATGGCCTTCCATTGAGAGGAACTTGTGAATCTTCTTCATATCCCGATATGATGAAGTCAAGCTGGAAAAATAGACCACCCACCTTTACTGACACATCTTCTATGATTCCTTCGGGTTTTGCGGGTTCTATCGCCATTTGGGAAGTACTTGATGAGTGGGAGTAAGCCACTGAACCTTGGCAGCAGTGGGACATTAGAGTGATCTTGCTTTGAGTCACAGAGCTTTACGAAACTCGAACTCTCGATGGTGTAGGAATGGTGACTCCTGGATCCTTCATCTTTGTTAAGTCTCTCTTGATCACGACCTTGCGGTTGGAGTCAAGTTCCTGATTCCTTAGCCGACCAATCTTATACTTTTGCTAGAGTATGCTAACCAAGAATTTTTGCTTAAAGTGGCATTTAGTCACTACTTGCAGTGAAAACATATGCGATCTCCGGCTTACGAAGGTTTTCCAAAACCTTGCAAGCATTCTTCTATCTTTGATTTAGGCCTCTGTGGAAATGATGCTGCCAGCCAGCTGATGCATGAGTTTTCTTCTTGCTTCCTTAACTTGACCGGTTGTTCCTCCTTTCTTTCCTTCTCCAGTGTTTCAGCATTGTCTAGGCCTTCCTCTCCCTTGTTGCTTTCATCTTTTTCTGTATTTTCCTCCAAGTCTTTCCCACTTCTTAGCTGCATAACCATACAGTCTTTAGGATTCTTCTTTGTGTCCTTTGGGAAAGGCATCTTTCATCTTGGTTTTGCGGGGTTAGGGCCGGTTGCCTATTTGTCTCCGGGGTTCTTGAGGAGGCATTTGTGGTCTTGAAAAATTTGAGAATTGGTATTTAAGGGTTTCCAATTCTGGCTTTTGTTCATGGAGTTCTTGACTTCTTGCTCCCCCGTGAATTGCGGCATTTGATCTTGAATGGTTGAGCTCTCCTGCGACTCGATACTCATTTCTATTTCACCTCATGTAGCTATTGTTGGGAACCTTGTGATTGTGATATCCTGTTGAGGATGTTGTCATGCTGGGCCTTGTGAAGTTCCCAACCCCATATGAAAAATTTTCATGGGTTTCTCGAGTCTTTGGATAGTGTCTTTGGCGGGTTAGGATTTGGTTTGAGTGATAACTTCTTGGCTCCCCGAGTACTTAACCTCTCCTCGGGCATCATCATGATTCTTAAAGTGGTCTATCGGCACTTCCCTCTCAATAGTTCTCTCATTGTTCCTATTTCATAGTGATTAGCCATCTTCTTCTCTTGCTTGTCCATTCATGCATGATGGCATCGCAGCCTCCATGTTAGTGTCTCATCTTGCTCGACTCCACTAACTCCTCTTCCTCACCCGATTACTCTTGAAAACTGATGGAGCTTTCATGTGCATTTAACCCAAGTCCTCAATCGGATCTCTTTGCCTCTTGGCACTCTTACGTTTGAATGCTCCACGGCGCTAAACGCTCGATAATGCCCTTAGATGTATCATTGAGGCATGATACATATGTCATCTAGTCTTCAAGTACATTCCATGCATCGGGCATCACTTTTCGACAACCTTTTGAATCTCTCCCGTACTCATAAAGGCTCTCATCTTCCCCTGATTCAGGTTACAGTTATCTCCCTCCTTCTCTGAGGTGAGTGATGGGGGGAAAGAATCTCACCGAATAGAGCTCTGTGAGCTCCTCCACAGTATCAGCGGGTATATGGTAAAGATTCATACCATGTGAACTCTTTGTATCTCTTCTGAAAATGGGAATAAATGCAATTTTATGACCTCAGGTCTCCTGTTCACTTCACTTAGTGTTTTCCATCTTTGAGAGCTTCCGGTACCGTTTGGGTCTTAAATGACCCGAGTAAAGCGTGTTCTTCGAACCATTATAATCGATCAAACGGTTAAAGTTATTTGCATCAAGCGTAAGTGTCTAATTCTTGAGTATTCATCACAGTTATAGGTCTCCAAAAGTCTTCCATTATATCAATGATTGGAGGTCTTATGGGCTCTTTACATTCAACGTCCTTAGTGCATTCTCTTACCTTTCATCACGCCATAGGCGGGTTTTACGCCCTTTTCGTTTTCTGAGGCTTCGAGGTGTTTCAACATTCGGTATCTGCTTTGGAATCGGATCGGTCATTGTTTCCTATGCATTAAAATTTTCCTTGAAATCAAAACATACTCACATTAATAGGATTAGTCAAGCTAACAAATATTTTCAAGATGGCTTGTTTAAGATTAGTGGTTAAAAATAACCACTGCTTGAAAAACTATTTTTGTTCTTTTTCTTTTTAAATGTCCAAATTAGTATTTCCTTCTTTCGTCTGAATATTGATCTACTAAATTCTTTCGATCCCTGGCAACGGCGCCATAAAACTTGTTGGTTGGACCAAAGACATATACAAATTTATCGCATTATTACCAAAAGACTATTGTCCCAATCCCAATGATAATGCCAACTGACTTGTATTTTTGTGTTCTATAACTGTTGTATTACATTAGAGCATGTTTATTAAGAGTAAATCATTGTGTTCTGGTTGTTTGATCCAATGTCATCTTTACCAAGTGCACGAGGTCTTACAAATAGTAAATTGGATTTAAGTCGAGATATCGATCCTGAGAGATCAAGGAATTTTGATCAACTACTGACTACTTTCGAGCTCTATACTATTTGGACTATATTAGACAATTTGAATCATTTGTGAAAGCGGAAATAATGAAAACCAAAAAAAATAGCCTGAATGAATAACAAATGAATGACTAATGAAATAATGAAATGACAAATTTAGATTGAATAGTTATCTATAAAGAGAACATTGGAAATAAAGCTATTGTGAAGAATCAATTCCTACAGCTTGTATGATAAATTTTACTTTCTGAACCACATATTTTAAAACTAGTCCAAGGAATATGATAGTTCAGCTGGATCTCTCCAAACCACACCTTTCATCATCTCACCTTCACCGTTTCTCTCGAATACAGTGGGCTTGATAACTACTTTTAATCTGGGTGGCAGCCTTGTTACAGGTATTTTCTTTCTCAATACTTCACACCCATAACATGGAATTTGTAAACCTTAACTCCTTTGTATAGTCATTGCATGGGTTTTTACACTATACTAGTTCCTCTTCCTCAAAATTAGAGCGACTCATTCTTTCCTTGATTAGATCGTTGCTAACGCAGGATTGAATTCCTGGTCGAATTAGGCGAACTCTCTGCATGTAAATTGTTGCTCACTCAACTCATTTCTCGGTTTCAAGTGAGAAGAGGATGTATCGATTTAATTACCTGAGCACATTAGATCGACAATATCGGAGTTCTCATACCCACGAGAAATTGTTCCATCACTCTCGGAATGCCTTCTACGCGTCACTCGGGGGCCTCACGGAAATCGAGCTTGGAACAACTCAGGTTATGGGTATAGGCGACATTGGGATCCAATTCTAGGAAACCGCGCAAAACCGATAAGTCGATTTATAAACCAGATCAGTGAGTAGTGGATAAAATTCTATAGGAAGAATAATTTTACGCTTGATAGCGTCATTTCAATGGGGCCCGGGTTTCTAAATCAACTGGATTACACCATACATTGACTTCTTGATCAAGAAAACCACGTAAATGTCAGGCTTTAGTGATTCAAAATCCAAAATTTAATGCGGAATTCAATCAACAGACCCGGTAATTTGAAGAAGTATAAATCACATTCAACTACCTTCTGACTAACGTTCAAATCCAAATTAAAACGAAAATACAACTAGTAAAAAATTAAAGAAAAGAAAAAGAAATTAAAATAAAGAGCCTTGACTCGAGATCTCTTTCAAATTAAGCGGTAGCGTTCAGCCGATAACCTTTGTATTTATAGTTACAGTTGAGCCCTATTGATCACTCTTTTTGGACTTTAGTTAAAGCGGCGGTTGGTTGTTGATGTCGCGACATAATTCATTATCATGACTTACGTTGTCTCGACCTTGTGCGGCCCTTGTTTAGTCGCGACATGTCTTTGGTGAAAGCCCGATGTCGCGATAGCTTCTCTTGTCGACCTCTTTGCTGGTTTGATGTGCGACGGCTCAACGTCGCGAAACCTCACCTTTGTATTTGATGTGGCAGACTCAATATTTGTCGCGACCTTACGGCCGCTGCCGTTTGTTATCGCGACCGGTCCTTGCGGTGTTGTCGCTGTTCTTCGGTCCTTACTGGTTGTTATGCTATTTGTTTAATGTGTCGCGACCTCAGTCTTTGCAATTGATGTCGCGACAACCGGTGTTGTCGCGACCTCTTCTTATCAGCGTTGCCATTTGTTGAGTGATGTCGCAACTTCCTTTCTTTGTAGTTGATGTCGCGACAGCTTGATCTTGTCGCGACCTTCTTTTTAGTGCAACTGATGTCGCGACCATTTGAATGATGTCGCGACCTTCTTTCTTTAGATGATGATGTCGTGACCTTAGTTTCCTTGCAAGGTGATGTCGGCGCTGATTGATGTTGGTGTTGCGATTGCATCGTCTTCGCGACGTAAATGTTCATTCAATTATTCTGTACGTCGACTTCTTTTGGTGTAAGACCTCTTGTGCTTATCTTTTGGGTTTAGTGCAGCCGCGACCTGCGAGATGATGTGCGACATCATGTCTTCTTCTTCATCAATTCTGGTTGCTTGACTTGGAGTTCATTTCACGCTGTTCGTTTGTCTTGATTCTGCAGCTTGATTGCGGCTGGAGCTTTGTAGTTCTGACAACAATATGTATTTTGATTCTTGAAAAAGCTTCACAACATCAATCACCCAATCCTTTTGCGCCTCTCCTGGCACCCAGCTTCCTTCAGCCAATTAGACCAGTATTGTTCGGTCATATTAACTCCTTTACTTCAATTTGAATATGCTTTCTTTTGAATTCCCTGCTTTGCCACGTGATTTGGTGAGGCTCTTCCATATTCACACTTTTATACATCGGCCCTTTTTAGAATAAAATAATTCGGAAAAATGGGTAGAAGGCCGATGACTTTTAAGCTCATCACTAGCCTATAGTTGTGTTTGGTTCTTTAGAAACCAGTGAAAGAAAAACATAATTAACAACTAAAACATATCAAATATTTTTAGCTCTGAATATCATACCTTTTCTACTTTCTCCCATAAGACAATAAAAGGAATGAGGAATTTGGGTGGTATTATTATATTGCCTATGTCCAAACGCTGGCTAAAAGTGTATGATGTGGAAAAATAGAAGTGAATGGAAATTCATACATGAAGCATCAATATTAGAAAAATTAAATCCACAACTAACCTCAGTGTAGAGACAACACGTGACGATGACCCTTGCATCAACATATATCCACCATCAAACATACTTATTACAAAGAAGATATAAGAATACTTTGTTTCTTCTTGGGATAGAATTTTTTAAAAACACAACTATTCCACAACATTTACCACGACATTTCATTGTAAAGAGCTCGTTTCTAACATGTATGATCTGCGAGGAGCATAACAAACAATTATAAATTAGATATGTTATAAGATTCAATTAGGAACATTGGCTTCTATAAGATATTGCTATTTCAACCAATAAACATTATCAATTATAACCATTTCAACAAGTCAGATTATGCAATAATGCTATCTTCCGTCCACCCATTAGAGAATTGTAGAGCTAGATTTTTTAGACTCCTCTGAGTCACTAGTAAGTTAGGATTAATCTTGACTAATTGGGTAAAGCCAAGACCTTCTATCGGGTCCTCTGCAACACAGTAGTACAATATGAACCAATAAGATTAGCGAGAACCTATGGTGTACAGAATGTCCCTACTCCACACCCAAGTTAGTCTGATCAACCTCTTATTTCTAGTTTGTTGAGTATTTGTGCAAAGTCATAGTTCTCCACATTTCCTCTTTGTTGAGCAAGCCAATCTCTTTTAAGCTAGTGCGGATTGAAAAACCGAATGAGTTTGGGAAGAATCTAAAAGAGGAATGGAGACCCTGTGGATGGTCTGAGTTGAAGAGTGGCTTGAGGATTGCTTTGCTCTTTCCACTTACAAGGAAAAAGAAAATTTATAGATGGCCTTATGCAACTCTCATATTCCACAAGGAAAATATACAAAGGAAAAAAAAACTTCGAAAAAAACTCATAACAAAATTGTAAGAAATTTGATGATCCTTACTTTTACATCGCTCATAACATTAGGTCAAAGGTGAATCAATGAAGGCAACTTCACATGGAATAATTGAGATTACCCATTGGATGATCAAAGCTGAATTGTTCCTCTATGATTAAATACCATCGCGGATGATAGTAAAGCGCAAACGCCACCTATTTAATAAGAGATAGGATTATATAGTTTGTGCAAGGGACACATGGAAAAAATCAAATTCTCCTTATAGATATTATTTACGGGTGTATATTGTATTGATATCCAAGAGATAACAGTAGCAAAATCATCATCCACCATAAATTTAACATCATAAAGATTTAGCCAATAGGGAGCCTTCCAAAAGGAAAAAAAAATCTCTTTCAATGGATAAAATCAATCTAATAAATAAAACCAGTCTAATTGTTTTAAAGTAGATTGTCAGCAAGATATCACTGTGATATCTTAATACACTAATCTTCATAAGAGCAACCGTAATTTCAAAAAAATGATACTTACGAGGAGATCTCCTCAGGGCTTACTTGGGCGATAGCACCAAGTACAAGGGTTGACATCTGCTTAGTTGACTTCAAACCATAATGATCATTATGCCATAAGCATAAACACAAGAAATATCTATAGTCACTTCGAGAATATTTTGTTTATTTTCCTCCAATCCATCGACAGCGACTTTCACTGAGCGAAATTTGTCGCTAGAACCTAAGGACTGGATGCCAACTTTACCTTCAATCAGTTTTGTTTCATTTTATAAGCACATTTAGCTTAATCTTGGTTCTGTTTCTCATTGACATGATATTTGGTAGACACAAATGTCAAACCTTTAAAACTTAATATAGTCTGTTGTTCTGTATTTCAAGTCATTATACTATAATTAAAGCTAAAAATGAATAATAACAACAAATTGGAGGAGAAATGTCCAAATGATAAAATCTCAACCCCACTTCTTGGATTTAGCACTATATACATATTGGCTTAGGTTTAGTTTTTGTTATGTCGAATTTAAAAATGAGAATGTAATTTAGAAATATTTTTATTTATAATAATAGAATAATTTTGTTATTGATTTCATTTTTTGAAAAAAATATTTCCCTTTTAGGCTATATTACAATTAAATTTTTAATCAACATCTAATATTTTTACTTATAGTTATTTACTTTCATTTTTCCTACTGAATAGTGACTTGGGTTTTTCTCTTTTTATACTTCAATTTTTAAAATAAAAAAATAAAAACATAAAAATTAAAAAAATAAAAAGAAAGAAACATGCATAATTTCATCTTACAAGCCCAATCAAGGATGTGTATTAGGATGAACTTACAGAAATGTTAATTAGAATCCAAAGGATTACGACTCTCCTCATTTTCTCGGTTCAGATGTTTTTTCCTCTATCTTTTATATGATATCCGACATAACATCAGAGGCCATTAACATCTGATCCCAAGCGATTCAAAAGCGAGGACCAGGCTTTACATGGGATATAATACACGAAACTTATCTGCAATGGAAACAGTGTAATGCAAAAAATTAAAAAGAAACGAGGGAAACAAACAATGGAAACCTCCAATTCCTTGCTTCCCCAATTCCAAAAATATTGAAAAACCTAATTAAAATAAGGAAAAAGAATTACATTTCTCTTTATGGGTTTTACATTCCAAACATGTTGGTCTTAGCTTCCAACAATCTGGGCATCATAGAACTTGTTAGTGAGACAAATCATGAAGCAACCTAGAGCTTCAACACAGTGGAAGCTATTGTGGTGGTCTTGTGCTTGCCACTAGCTTGAGGTTGGAAGTAGTGGAGAAAGCATAAACCCTAGAATAGGCCATGTGAGGAAGCATCAAGTATCTGGGGAAGAAGAATTTCTATATAAACCCTCTGTCTCCTGTCAACATGTCCCAACTCCCCACCTCTACTTTATACAACTCAAACCTTCACATCTAAAAAAAAATCGATCTTGCATAAATACAAAAACTTATAGAAGAAGAACAACACAAACCACAATGATGGTTGTTATTTCCGTCTCTGAACTCTCCTCATCGAGGATCCTCGATAGTAATCTTGGCTTTTATAGGGCAAATGATCAAAATTCTGAATTCCATCAGTTGAATTTTTTTTTTTGTGGGATTAAAACAAGGGTTTTGAAGGAATTTCTACAAAGGGTATCGGGTTGAGGGCTTTGGGAGCTAAGTTTTTTATTCAATTGTGGAAAGAAGGCTTAAATATATATAGTGGGGCTATGGCTCACTTTCAATGTCATGGTTTAGAAGCAGCGTTGTATCATCTACAAATTTACATCAATGATGTTTTCTAGAAGCGTCATAGATGAGCGTCATAAATTTGATTTTGTAGTAGTGATACCAATATATTGGTGTGCAACATTCTCAAAGTACGATTCACACCACATGTAATTGACAATATGGATCAATGACACCCAAATTAGCTCACTTGAGCAATTCTGAATTTACATCTCCAATGGCCTATACTCACAATTATATTCCATATAATTGGAAGTAAATCTAATTTATCTCCAATGGCCTATACACGAAACCACCAAATTTATTATATAAATTATGATACAAACACCAACAATACACGATCACGAATTTGTCGAATGAGCTCGAAAATTCTCAAAATTTCCACACTTCGGTTCCAAGATTTGGGAGCGATCAAGCGACCCCCTCCACGCCTCAAGCCAACACAAGCATTTACAAAACACTTAAACAAGGGTAAAACAAGTAGGATAAAACCCCTCTGCTCAGGTTGTCGAGCCCGCTTTGGTGTCCACGTAGCTCTCATCGCGTGGAATTGATTTTGCCTTCGGCCCAGACGAAATCCGGCCCGGTCCGATTTTCATAGATGCGAAAAAGAAACTAAAGAAAAAAATAATTAAAATCTCTCTCTCTCCTCCCTCATTCTCCACAGCTTACTTCTATTCTTCCTTTGATTTTTTTCATTTTATCCTTTTTATTTATTATTATAATATTATTATTATATTATTATTATTATTATTATTATCATCATTTAGGATACTTAACTTATATTACCTCATTCAGGTCCGTTTTTGTCCCGAAAAATTTTATTTCTTTTTAGTTTAATTCTTTTAAATGAACTTTAACTCAAGCCATTTTCTGACTTCCGAGATTTTCGTAAAAATTTCGTCCTTAAAGTCACTAGCGATTTATCACCCATAAATTCATAAAATATTATATTTGTCTCATAATTAATGAAAACTTTTACAGGTCACTAGATTTCGTGAGACGAATTTAACGGCGTAGTCCGTTTCGTCATCCGAGATCTAGAGAATTTCCGATTTTCAACCGAAATTACTGTTTTACCCTTTTTCAGAAAAATTGAATTTTTCTCGGGTTTTACACCTTGATCCACCGAATCTGGACAAATGGAGGAATCTGCAGCTCCTCCTTTTCTCCTCTATTCTGTTTTGTTCTCAAACCTAGCAAGGGAACTTCTCCTCCCCTTCCATGGATTGATTTCCTTGATCAAATTTTGTCTTTCCTTTCTTTTCTCTCTATTTCTCTTTCTCTTTTCTTGTTTTCTCTTTTATCTTTTTCTCTCATCGGAAGCGATTCCCCGCCCAGAGGAAGAACTCCTTCCCTCCACTTCCTCACTTCCCATTGTTTCTCCACTCGACATTGGAGCATCAGCCATCCATTGATACATGGCTTCGTCCAAGCCATGTGTCTTCCATGCCTAATATCTACCAGCTAACATCATACTGCTCTAGTAGCTTGACATGGCCACTGAAGTGCAGTCTAAATCTGAGTGCCAGTGCATACCCTCATGCCACGTGTCGATAATGCTTTGTTCCGCCTCGAAATATGTGAAAATCTTATTGTCTCGAAATTCGACGCAATTCACCTGGGCGACTAGATTTCGCAAGAAGACTCCAATGGTGCGATCCGTTTCATCATCCCAGATCTAGAAACATCTCAGTTTTTCCTCCATACTATTCCGATAAATTACTGTTTTGCCCTTTTTTCTAAAAAATTAAAATTTAAAATTTTCACGGGTTTTACAAATTGGCTCCATTTGGAACTTAAAAGGTACTAGGAAAAGAAAAAATTAAATACTAAGAAAAATTATTTTCTCATATTTGGTTTTGTATAAAATATAAAAGAAAATCAAATATAATTAAAATTTCTCAAAATTTTACATGTTTTTAAATTTCTTAGTCGTTATATAATAAAAATAAAGAGAAACAAATAAAATGAGTTTGAATAAATATAAAAAATCAATTTATTAAGTTTAAACCTATTTTTTATTTTCCTCCAAATTTTCATTCCTTCCGTTTTTCCTTTCTATTTTTTTCCTTATTATTTATGGATTCCAAATGGAGCCTTAAACTTTTCATATGTCACCACCTTATAATAGTTATTATCCTTTAGATGGAGTGATATCATGTCCCCTTAAAATATACAATAATTGTCAAGCCATTAAATTAAAGCTTTTGATTGTTATTTTTTCCAAAACTTTTTAAATTAGGTTCTGTTTGAAACCTGAAAAGTGTTAGGGAAAAAAGAAAATTACTAAGAAATATGATTTTTTTTTCATGCTTGGTTTCATTGTGGAAAATATAAAGCAAACTAAATATAATCAAAATTTCTCAAAATTTTACATATTTTTAAATTTATTAATCCTTATTTAATAGAGATAAATAAATAAAACAAATAAACATATCAAATTAATTTATTAAGTTTAAACCTTTTTTTATTTTCCTCCAAATTTTCTTTCCTTTTATTTTTCCTCTCTATTTTCCTCTTTATTTTCTTTCCTTAATGCTTTTCAAATTCTTAACAAACCCAAAAATACTAAGGAAAGAAAAAACAATAAGAAGAAAAATGATTTTTCTCATGTTTTGTTTTACCGTGGAAAATATAAGATAAAATTAAAATTCCTTAAAATTTTATATATTTTTAAATTTCTTAGTCCTTAGGTAATAGAGAGAACTAAATAAAATGTGTTTGAATAAACATATAGAATTAATTTTGTAAAACCTGAGAAAATTTTTATATTTCTGAAAAATGGCAAAAATAGTAAAATTGCCGAAATGATTCAGGAAAGCCTAAAAAATGTTCTAGATCTCGGATGATGAAACGAACTTCACCATTGGATTCATCTCACAAAATCTTGTTACCAAAATTTTGTCGAGTCGAGACAACGGATTTTTCACGATTTTCGAGTGGCAGGCGTCCTAGTGACTCCGAGCGAGAATTTATAAGAATCTCGGGGAGTTTAGGAAATAACTCAGAGTGCGGGTCATTTAAAGAAATTGAGCTGAGTAGGGGCAAAAATAGAATTGTTTCGGGATAGAAAGCAGACAGACGGTCGTGGACACGTGGCGCGACATGGGCCACATGTCGAACTTAAGTGAGTTAAATGAGGGTTAAAAAAATCATTTTGGGCCGAAAACACCAGATTTACGAAGATTAGGTCCTGAAGAGAGGAGAGAAAAAAAAAAAAGAAAAAATCCAAACTACTCTCTTCAATCTCACAGAAATTTCGTCGGTCGAAATTCAGCGAGACAGCTTGAAAGTTCATCTACTCGACGAGCGAGCATGGGTGCAGAAAACATGGGATTTGCGGGACCGAGCAAGGTTTAAATCAAAGGTTTCGGGTTTAGGAAGTGTCCAGGGACTTCCTAAAGTTTCTTCTATGCTCTAAAAGGTAGGGATTCTTCCTACTTCGGTTTATTTTCCATTCTAGGGGCTGTTTGTGTGACACTTGATTCCAGGGATCAGTAGACAACTGTCAACCGCGAATTTACATGCTTGGGTCGTGTTGCTCGCAAGTCTTAGTCTTTGGAGCAGTACTAACTACTCGTAGACATCGAGTTACTCGACACCACTACCATACGTCCCTTCACCAGGACCCATTCATTCATATTTAAAACTAAAATATGAAAAGAAGACGATAATTCTGATCACGTAAGGGTCAGCCGGCCCCTCTTTACCTAATTACATACAGCTATTCATCTGTTGATTAAAAGAATTCTTTTATTCAAATTTTTTTATACAAAATACTTGTACAAAAATTTACTCAAGGCCACATGTCGGCCTCTTTCACAATCACGGCCTTGTCGGGGCGTTGTCTCCCTGTACCTAAAAGGGGGTCCCACGACGGAGTAAGCAAAGCCCAGTAGAGAATAATTTCTACAAGGGCTACTCCCCACCTAAGTGCACATGCAATGGCACACCACACATTCAAGCAAAACAAGCATGTTCCTACTCGAATGTCTACATGTCATGGATGAGAATGTATTTCCACCCCTATCCCATGTCGAGTTCTCACAGCTCTCACATGCATATGCCAGAATGTGAAAACCACTTGTCATTGATGCCCGATAACATTATCGATACAAAGCTCTTGTTTATAACTTAAATCCATTTACCCAACCTCAATAAATTGCTTTATTCAATGCCCTTGGACAATATCCGAATAAACTGTTTTATTCAAAAAACGATGGGCGAGTCTCCGGATAACCTATTTTATTTAAAAAAACAATGGGCGGAGTCTCGAACTTTGTTTTATTTAAAAAACGATGGAGCTGAGTCTCGAATATTTGTTTGTTAAAAAGCGATGGTGTGTCTTTGAATAACCCGTTTTATTTAAAAACAGTGGACAATTTCCGATAACCCATTTTATTTAAAAACAATGGACAGTATCCGAATAATCCGTTTTATTTAAAAGCGATGGGCGATCTCGATAACTGTTTTATTTAAAAGCAGTGGAGCGATCTCCGTGCCGTTTATTTAAAAACGGTGGGCGATCTCAGATAACATTTTATTTATAAACGATGGACAATCTTTGAATAACCTCTTTGTTTCAAAAGCACTAGACAGTCTCCAAATAAACTGTTTTATTAAAAAATAGTGGACAGTCTTTGATAACCTGTTTTATTTAAAACAATGGACAGTCTCCAAATAACCCGTTTTATTTATAAAAAAAAAACACTAGAATGCACCCGTGAGACTCCATTGGACATAGTCCAAAGTACCGAGCCCACCATCGAACACCAAACACAACTTCAGTCTAACACATGTACCCTTGTTGTCTCATCAGACATAAACACGAGTGTCGATCTCTACCGTGCGCTCCACCCGTGTCATGCGATGTCTTTAGTCGTCATGCGTGCAATTATGCCATTGCTCATTTAAAAACATGCTACATACACAATGAGAGCTATATGTACATTTTAAACCATGCATATTTATCCATGCATCATTTGGACAATCATGTCAATAAACACACGATTTCCAAATAAGTCATACAATCCATGCCAAACATATCTTACACGCATATGTTGACATCATAAACCACTACCACTCGGGTAACGACACATTTTGACCTCTAGGCCGAGTTGTGACACGACATGTCCACAACTAGCCTACAACCAAGCCATGTAATGGCCTTATTCATACACAACAACCCGTCACTCGAGTTTCACACAATGACATGTAAACATTACATCACATTCCAATATGTATGGTCCCTATATATTTCTATTCAACATGTCATCCCCTAACTAAGGGATGACACTTCAATCAATCACACAATAAGCCTCCGAAGCAAGCCTCAATCAATCGCAACTAGGCCAGGAAATCGACCTTAAATAGTTGCACAATATAGGCTTCGAACCAGCCCCGAAACAACCCTCGAATGACACTGTTCACTAAACCGATCGACCGTTTATCCCAATCGGTTGACCGTTTGGGCCAACCGGTCGACCATTTCCCCGTTGTAGAGTAGCTGGCAGCTTCTACATCCAACCAGTCGACTAATCGGTCGTAGCTTCCCATGGTATAGCGACTGATCTGCATCAACGAGAAAGATCCACGGACCAATCGATTGACAAGCCGTCGGCCGGTTCATCGAGAACGCCTCCCAGCGGGTTGGCCCAGATTTTGGAAAACCCCGAGCAACCCTAGGGATCAGCAAAGCCAAAGATGGCTCTAAATGGAAAAATAGGTGCGGTAGAGTTCTACTCTTGGCGCGTGATCCACGGGTAGGAAGTCTCCTAGACCCGACAATCTCGATCTCCTCGAAACTCCCAGCTTGGATTCTTCGGTGAAATCCCTATTTTCAGGTACCCACGCGTACTTCTCGTCAAGTACTCCGACTTTAGCTCTTGGTCCGTTGGAAACCGACTACCCGATCTCTGTAGATCGTAGAGAGAAGGTAGAGTCTCTCTCTCCTCTCTCTCCCTTCTCCCGCTCTCTCCTCTGTTTTTCTTTCCTTTATTTTCTTTTTTCTTTTAACTTAACTTATTTTAAGTTAAGTTTGATAAGTGGCTCTCATGGTGCCACATGTCCACTCCAGTTCCGGGTTAAAGTTCAATTTATTTTAAAAGAACTCAACCCAATTATTTCTTGACTCCGAGATTCTCGTGAAAACGTCGTTCCTGGAGTCACTTGCGACTCACCACCCAAAAAGATCGTAAAAATTCTTATTGCCTCAAAATTCGACGAAACTTTTATGGGTTACTAGATTTCGCGAGACGAATCCAATGGTGAAATCTGTTTCGTCATCCGATATCTAGAGAATTTTCCACGCTTCCCTGAACCATCCTAGCAATTTTATTATTTTTGCCATTTTTCAGAAAAAATGAATTTTTTTTCAGGTTTTATAGTTTGGTTGAGTTTTAATTTCCTAAGGAGCTGTTTAGCCATTTTTGCTCTAAGGGGTTGTTTGATAAAATAATGGGTTATGGGAATAGTGCTCTGTTTTGACCCTATATGATGTCTAGTTTTTGGGGCTGATTTTCGGTTATAAAAAGAGGGAATTTGGACTAGTGTCCTTCATGACAATTGTAGCTGAAGTTATGAAATTGAGGTTAAGCTTTTGAATCACCCAAATTGGACCTTTATAACCTAAGTTATGGTCCGTTTTCTAGGACTGCCACATGCTGCCCTGTTTTGGCCAAACCTATTGTCCAGACTTTTGGGACTGATTTTTGGTTAAGAAAAAGTGAGAATTTTGACTAGTATCCTTCAAGGAAATCGTATCTCTATCTGAGAACTTGGTGTTAGGCTTTTGAATCACCCAAATCGGGCCTCTATAGCTCAAGTTATGGTCTATTTTCTGGGACTGCTACAGCTTAGGTTGTTTAATGGTTTGTGTCTAGATTTTGGGACATTGGGGGCTAGTTT
Source organism: Tetrastigma voinierianum (assembly GCA_016808115.1). Classification (NCBI taxonomy): domain Eukaryota; kingdom Viridiplantae; phylum Streptophyta; class Magnoliopsida; order Vitales; family Vitaceae; genus Tetrastigma; species Tetrastigma voinierianum. The sequence continues at coordinate 234,773 of JAEQBH010001986.1, read as the reverse complement.
ACGAGCAGGGTTCTGAAACTATCCAGTGAGTGTATGAATTTGGTGCTCACGGTTTCGGGTGTTTCTTACTCTTTTCAAAAGAGGCTGACATGGTTTGTTGTAGAATTGTTTTATGCCCATGTTGGTAAGGATACCAAGTTATATTTGCATATATGATTGATGTTTGGTGTGATGTATGCTTGTAGTGCATGAAAAATGAATCATATGTTGATTGTATGGAAGCATGTTGAAATATGTGTGATAAGAAAATTGAATTGATTGGATGTAAATTATATGTATTAAATATGATTATTCATGATATTTGGCATGAAGTATGATTTTGAATTGTCGCACGTGGCATTCATTGTGCATGTAGCATGAGATACATGCAATGGCATTGCATTGCATTTATGCATAGGACATCGCATGACATGGGTGTGAGTGCATGGTAGAGATCGACAAGCATGTTGGTGACGATGGTATGTCATATTGCATGGTAGGTCGGCACTATGTTTGGTGTTCGATGAAACCAAACTTCGATAAATGAGACGATGTCCAAAATGAGTCTCACGGTCGCATAAAAGAAAAAGAAAATGATAAATACGTGTGTTGGGTATAGCAAGAAAGAATAGATATCCCCCTTGGTTAGACATATGTATCCAATGATGAAAGTTCGTGAAAGTATTGGAAGGCGTGCGAAGCCTACAGTGAGATCCCGGAAATTCGCTACCCACAAAAACACACGGGACTTGGTAAAGACAAGTGAATATCGGAGTTTGTTCAATGGATTTTGATTTATAAAACAAAAAGCTTTTGTTTTGGAAAAATGGTCATTAATGGAACATAAATGACAGTTTTCACACTTGGCATATGCATGTGTGAGGGAGTCGGTGAGGACTCGGGACATAGGATAGGGTGAGTCACATTCTCATTCATTGCATGTAGACATTTGAGTAGGAATGCGCATGTTTTTACTTGAATGTGTGGTGTGCCATTACATGTGCATTTAGGTGGAGAGTAGCCCTTGTAGGAAGTATTCTCTACTAGGCATTGCTCACCCCGTCGTGGGACCCCCTTTCAAGTACAAGGAGTGTGCATGGAGACGGCACTCACTCGAGGCCGTGATTTTAAAGGAAGCCAGGATGTGGCTTTGATAAATATTTTTGTAAACTATATTAGAACAAGCTAGTTTTAATATATGTTCTGTATAAGATATTATGGATATGGACAGTTGGAAAGATGGACCCTATGTGGTCATTACTACTTCTGTTGAGACCCTGGATGTAACACCCCAAAATATACCCTAGCAGTTTTCGGACTTATTTAGGGTATATTAAAAACTAAATAGGAAATTTCGGGAAATAAAACGAGAGACTCAGAATTAATAATAGAGCCAAAGGTAAATATGTAATTTACTACTTGAGGATATGAGAGGCATAAATCAATAAGATTATATGTAATTATGGGATTTAGAAAAGATGAGACGAGGTAGAATATGTCATAAGTTGCCTTGTAAAAGAAAGATCTAAGGACCTAAATGCAATTATGAAAACTTAAAGCAAAAAAATGGATTTTTACTTGGCCAAAACATGGCCTTAACAAGGCTTATGAGATTTAAGGCAAATTGGTCTCTCATTTTGGGAGAGACCAACGTCGGAGAAAGAAAGGGAAAAAGAGGAAAAGAGAGAAGAAGAGGAAGAGGAAGAGAAGAAGAAGAGAGGAAGAAGGAGGAACCAAGATCAAAGGTATGGAACTATATGGTTTTGTATGGATTTCTTGTTTAGATATGTGTTTGTGGGTTGTGGGTTGTAGGAAACCTAACCCTAGAATGAATTTATGTATAGAAATAATCACAAATCCCTTTGTCTCTCTCAGGTTTGCTATAGGATGACCTAGAATTCCCATTACATGTGTTTTTGGGTTCTAAGGGTTATGTAAAGTATTAATATGATTGTTCTTGTTCTAGGTTTTGATAGGGATCCTAGATTTCTTGAAGTTGGGTTGAGTAAAACCCTAGACCTTGTATAAGAGATGAAAAGAAAACATGGAATCCTCCCTTTGAGGTTGGATTCATTGATTAATTGCAAGGTAAAAGAGTTGGGTTAGAACAAACCCTAACAAATCCTTGTATTTGGGTTGTATAGGGGTTATAACCCATATTAGAATTATTGAAGAGTAATTCATGGTAGATTTTTGAAGTAAAGATAAGTATCGGAAGAGGAATTGAATAGAAAAGAGATTATAAGATGAATTTGAAATGGTTTTGAGGTGTATATGAAGTATAGAATTGAATTGGGTATCAAAAATATGGAAAAAGGGGAGAAAAATACGATGCGGACCCATTTTTCGCGTAGCCACCTGTACACCCTAGACATGTACCGGGTATCTTGTGTTCCTGGTCGTTTTGGCCCGGCGTATGCCGGTACATGTTAGACATGCTCTGGTACACCACATTGTACTTTCCCAGTTTCGACCAGGTTTTTCGTATTTTGGCCACTTAACACTCATTTCTTATCCGATTTAAGTGATTCAAGTGGCTACGTAAAATAGACTTCAAGGTGAACCAAACTTGAATAATAGGTATCGCCAAATTCTGATCCTAAGTGGCCTAAAAATTCACTTAAAGTGGGGCCATGTGCAAGCCAAATTCTGGTTCCAGCTTTGAACATAGAGTAGTCCGGGTGTTTCGGACATGCTTGAGTTTCGATTGCTCAATTGGGTGATTCCAGTTGGAATAGAACCCTTAGCACCTTATATTTAAAGAGTACAATGACCTAGAGTCAAACATGAAGTTAATATCCTGGAAAATTAGTAATGCAGAACACAATTTCTAGTGTAATCCGGGTAAAGCAGAGCTAGTTTGGCATGAAAAATGCCATAGCTTTAGTTTGGATGATCCGGTGGATTGATTCACTTCTAAGTAAAATGGGTCTGGGGAATAAAATATACTTATGAATGAGGTGTGATTCCACATACATCACACTCCACAAGAATATGAAGTGCCATATGTAATAGGCATGAAACAAGAAAATATGAAAATGAAAAATGTAAAGATGTGTTCATGAAACATGAAAATGATTATGGAAAATGAAAATGAAAACAATTTGAAACATGATTGTGAACATGAGAGGCAATATGTCATGAACACATAATGCGGTTAAGTGATATATGATTATTATCACATATAACCAGAAAATGATAACAAATGATAGGAGTATACGTAAATGAATTTATGAATGAGTATACATGAATGAGTATACATGAATGAATTTATGAATGAGTGTATGAATGAATAAGTATACGTAAATAAATTTATGAATGAGTATATGAAATAAGTATATAGATTGAGTATATCTTTGAAAGATATCTGAAAGTAGAGAACTAATTGAAAATGCGATTGTATTCGGTTATGAATGTGGTATTGAAATATATAAGCATATATATATATTGATTTGAATGATTGTTATTCGAAATGTTTGTCGCACATATGCATGTGTGCATGTATTTGAACTACAAGTGAATTGACTGCATAAAAGTAAATGGAATTTTGAAACGTATTATTGAATGACCAACATGACGGGATTCACCAACTGAATTCGTCATGAAGGTAACAGTAATTACTAAATCTGAAATCCGTTACTCTTGAATGACGACCTTGTGGGATTCCCCAAGTGAATGCATCGTGAATGTCAATTTCTATATAGTCATATGTGAGACGGTAATAATTGAATGCGAAATCACGTACCTCTTGAGATGACATACATGGCAGGGTTGAAGTGAATGCGCCGTGAATGTCAATTTCTATAGCCATATGTGAGACGGTAATAATTGAATGTGAAATCGCATTGCTACTAAATGACAAACATGACAGGATTCCCCAAGTGAATCTGTTGTGAATGTCAATTTCTATAGCCATATGTGAGACGGTAATAATTGAATGCGAAATCACATTGCTACTGAATGACAAACATGACAGGATTCCCCAAGTGAATCTGTCGTGAATGTCAATTTCTATAGCCCATATGAGGCGGTAATAGTGAATGTGAAATCACATTACTCTTGAATGACAAACGAGAGCGGGATTCTCCAAGTGAATTTGTTGTGAATGTATGGGAAGCACTAGCTATATGTGAAATCACAAACCGATAAACGAAAAATGACATTAAAAAATTGTATTGTTTAAGTATTCTTTGCATTACACGGACATAGTAAAAGGCATCATTTTTTTTAAATGCGGTTTGTTGAATGTAAATGTTATGGGTCTTTTGATTTGCATGTAAATGGTGTAGGATTGCCCGAAAGAAGTGCTTTAAGCAATTAAAAGGTCTAAAATGGAATAACATAAACAATGTTTTGGAAAGATAATTGAGAAAATGTCGGGTGTAGGGCTCCGGCTTGGATCATGGCCGGGTGAAATTCAAGGATTAGATTGTGACACGAAAATAAAATTTAATAAAGACGAAATAAATGTTTTGATTGAAGCGTCAGATGCGCTTCGGGCTCAACTTGGATTCGCCAACCGGTTCAAGTCGAGGATTCGGTCGACACTTTAAAAATGAAATTTATGCGCGGAAACTAAAAGGATTTAACGGGCATCGGATCATGAAATGTAATTTCTAAGGGTTGATTAATGGCCGACCGTGATGCGATAAGAGTCTAATATGAATTGGTATTAGTTTGATTATTGATATGTATTTAATATGACTTGATATGTTTCGATTTACCATTGTATAAGTATAAGTTTGTTTGAATATGATCTATCTGACATACATGTAGAAGATATGAATTGAAAGCTTGTAAAAGACATGATACATGGAAGTAATACAGGTAAGATAATGATATGGAATCTGAAAAGGGCAAAATCTACATGTATAAAATGAGATGAGTTAGAAGTCACATAAGAATAGACTTCGATATATGCATAAGTAAAAGTAAAAGATAGTGATGGCGATTATTTATTGGTGGGTTCACGTATATGTTCCCACTAAGGCGTAAAACACTTGCGGGTATTCAATCGTGTAGATGCTTGAAGGAGATAAAGAGAGGACGGGACATTCCACACCGACGAGCGTCTCGAAAGGAGATAGGTGCTCACAGCCTTATTCACTTGATCTCTAATGTTTCATTTAGATATGAATTTGTATAAGTAAATGGGACTTAGTATAAACTTTAATGGATACCACTCCGATGGTAGTTCATTAGTAAATGTAAATGATTGTTGGTTATGAAAAATATTGTTTGTATAAAAAAAAAAAAAAAATTAAGAAGTCTCGGTATATGGTTCAGCACCCGAGAAGCCAGGTTGGTCAGCGTCAGATTCGGACCCGGGAATCGGGTTGTGACACTGGATGGGTCATAGATATATTGTTATACAAGTTGTATATTGGGTAGAGCTCCTCGAACAAAGACACTCTGCCCGATTTTTTTGAAATATGGATCCTGATAAATGGGACACAATAGTGTGGTATCGGGTTACCCGAAATACACAAGAATTTCACGGGATGACAAGTTTTCAACGGGACCCCCGGGTTTTGGGGCGTCACAAATTTTTAAAATTTAAACATATTTTATATTTTCCTCCAAATTTTCTTTCGTTCCACTTGGGGCACGTGGTGTCGGCTTCAAGCGTGTCAGTGGACCCTGAGAAGGTTGAGGCTGTGATGAATTGGGAGAAACCGAAGTCAATCTTCGAGATACGCAGTTTCTTAGGATTGGCAAGGTACTATAGGAAGGTTCATTGAGGATTTCTCCCGACTAACGGTACCTATGACAAGGTTGACCCGAAAGGAGGTCAAGTTCGAATGGAATGACATGTGCGAGAAGGCATTCCAGGAGTTAAAGAGAAGGCTTACTTCAACCCCTATTCTGATAGTCCCGGAAAGGGGACATAGGTACACAGTGTATTGTGATGCCTCGAAGGCGAGACTGGGATGCGTTTTGATGCAGTCCGGGAGAGTGGTAGCTTATGGTTCTCGACAGTTGAAGAATCATAAGCCGAATTACCCCACACATGACATAGATTTGGCGGCCATAGTCTTCACCTTGAAGATCTGGAGCTACTACGTATACGGCAAGCAGTTCGAGGTGTACTCAGATCACAAAAGTCTGAAGTATATCTTTGCCTTGAGATCTCGATATGGGCAAGCGTAAGTGGATGGAGTTCTACGAGTTGTGACTTCACTTTGCATTGCGATCTGGTAGGCAAATGTGGTGGTTGGTCGTGCCACGGTAGGTGATGGGAATCAACAAGAATTTATCCTAAGTTCCTCCTGCTGAGTAGTCGAGCCCTACTGATGCGGTCTAGGTCGAACACGGGGATGGGTTTTCTTTGTACAAATGATTTAAGTGGAAGTCCAAAAATGAGTGAATTTGGTTTGGTTACAGGTGGTGATAAAAGCAGGGGTTTGGTTGGTAGGCGAAATTTAAAGAAAATAAAATGTAAAATAGAACTCCTTGAAGTGTTAAGTCACTGGGGTTGAGTCCTACAGGTCACTGAGAGGTCCTCGGGGTTATTTCCTCGCATTGGGGAGGAGGGGATGACATATAGTCTATCTCCCGACCGGATCTTCCATTAACTTTAAAACCTAACCCAATAATATTTATCCTTTTGAAAAATGGCATCTCTTGCCCCATCGGTGGTCGCAAGCGTTGAAAGAATGAGTCTCTAGGACTCACTTCAATGGGTCATAGGGTAACTAATGAATATCAGTGGATCTAACAATAAGAATCCAGACCTAAAGCACAATAATAGCCATTAAGGAGATTCGAAGGGATAAAAACCTCTGATTAGGGAACCGGTGATGGCGGTGGATACTGCGTGAAAGGCCGAGGAACCTCCAGCGACCTCAGTCCTACCCCGGCTGACCTTTTCCTTCAAGGAGAAGGGTTTTAAGCACTCATCCTCCAAGTTGTATCTTAGAAGTGTTTGGCAACAGAAAATAGAAAAGAAAGGGAAAGAAAATGAAGCGGCGGAAGCGGGGCTGACTAATTTATTATGAAGTGATTGATGTTCCTGAGCCTTGACTCTAGCTTATATAGTGTAATGCGAGCAAGGGAAATTACAAAACAAACCAAAACAAAGGTTATTACAAAAGTAGGAAAAACAAGCAATTAGTTTAGTTTTAAAAAAGCGAGACGAAATTTTATTTATGCACGGTGATTTTAACTATCATAAGCGAGAAAGTCGTATAATAAGCGAAAATTCCAGCTGTAGTCCCCTTGTGTTCCATTCTTCCTGCGGCTCTTGTTCCAGTACTCCTGCTTCCGGCCCACATCCGCATCTTGCTATTTCTTTTTATTTTACGCTTTTCTTTAACTGCTTAGTCTCTACGATCTATGATCTTGAGTTTGACTCGAGTTCTTCATGTTTGGATCATTTCAACAATGTTGGCATGGTGGCTACGCCATGCAAAATTTGCCACCAAATGCGATCAGTAGAATGGTAGGGACCATAATGTGCAAATCGGGTTAATTAGAATAGATTAAACATACAAAAAGCACTCAAACACAGTAATAAATAGGGTTCAAAATAGCACTTTTGGGCACTTGTCGGTGGTTGATGCACTTTCGGTCGAAAATCACGGGGGCATTGAAATAATATAGTTTCCGGGTGGTAGATGCTCGAGACGTGGGACCCGATTCAAAGCCCGAATAGCGAGTAGGCTCAGGGTACATTGGGGAGTTTGGTAGCCATGTCGTCCCTATTAAGCAAAGTGATTGAGTCCTAGGGGCAGGACATAGAGATAGTGTCCATCAGGGACCAGGTACGGTCAGGTACAGCTGACAAAGGCTGGGCCATCCACATCGATGGTAGTCTTCGATATAGGGGATGGGTTGTTGTTCCCCAATTGACGGATTTGAGGGAGGAGATCCTCAAGAAGTTCCATTGCTCCCCGATTTGCTGTGCATCTAGGTGGTACGAAGATGTACCGTGATCTTCATTGTCAATACTACTGGAGTGGAATGAAGAGACACGTCGGGGACTTTGTTCGACGATGCCTCACGTGTCAATAGGTTAAAGCGGAGCACCATAAGCCAACAAGGCTACTCTAGCCATTGGAGGTGGCTGAGTAGAAGTGGGAGCATGTCACGATAGATTTTGTGACCCACTTGCCACACACACCGCGGAGACGCGACACAGTTTGGGTGATAGTTGTCGGCTCATGAAGTCGACACATTTTCTAGTCGTGTGGATGACCTTCACATTGGAGGAATTCTACCGGGTGCATATCGAGGGTATATTTACATAGAGTGCCGGTGTCCATGGTGTGGATAGAGATCGAGTTCTGGCACACTTTTGGAAGAGCTTCCGAGGAAGGCCATGGGGACAGGTTGGCTATGAGCGCTTTGCATTCGTCCACGCTACATATGGTCGTCGAGGAGAGGACCATACAGATTTTAGAGGACATGCTGCGAGCATGCGTATTAGATCATAAGGGTAGCTGGGATGAGCACTTACCCTTGGTGGAATTCGCCTACAACAACAGTTATCATGCGAGTATACAGATGGCACCCTATGAGGCTTTGTATGGGAGGCAGTGCTGATCTTTATTTCTTTGGGCCAGGGTGGGAAGAGCTGCAAGTGTGGTTGAGTTTGAGTTAGAGGCCGGGTCACAGAGGTGAGGCTTAATATGGCGGCGTCTTCTCCAGCACTCGGGACGACAAAGGGCTACAGCGACCAAGCAGACGTCGACCCTAGGTTGAGGTTGGCAATCACATCTTCTTGAAGGTGAGGCCCCAGAGAGGTGGTCGGGTTGGTGCAGGGAGCTGCTCCAGCGAGGTTCATTGGGCCCTTCGAGATACTCAAGAGAGTGGGCACTATAACGTACCGGTTGGCATTACCTCCTAGCATGTCATATGTCCATGAGGTATTCCACGTCTCCATGCTCCGGAAGTATACTCCAAATCCAGCTCATGTAGTGGATTGGGGAGAGATTACGGTTGACACAAATGGGACCTTCGAGGAGGGACAAATGTGCATCATGGATAGCCAGAATCGGGTTTTACGGTGCAAGACCATGAGGATAGTGAAAGTATTGTGGCAACACCATGGAGTAGAGGAGCCAACGTGGGAGCGCGAGGACACCATGCGGGCCACTTATCCCTTCTTGTTTAGGGATGAAGGTACGTAGTTTAGTCTTTCAGTAATTAGGTGACTAGTTTACATGCATGACATACTGTACGTTGCATATGCATGTAAGTTGTCATGATTGTGTGGAATTTTGGGACGAAATTCTTTTAAGAGGGAGGGGGGAGAGAGAATGTGAAAAACCGAGAAAGGGTGTAAATTTTTGAGAAAAGTGTCACGATGGTCGATTAGAAATCGAAATTTTCTAGATCTCGGATGGCCAAGCAGGACTTCATAGGTGAAATGGAATCTGCATGAAATCTAGCTACCATGTCGAATTTCGTCGAATTTCAAGACAATCAAAATTTCACGTTTTTCGAGGCACCAAAGTAGTATGGGACCCTTGGCATGTGTTGAGTGGCTCACTGTGCGCCATGTGTCAAGTGCAAGATGTCTCAAATAAAGGGCTCAAGTGGGACCCTTAAAAGACATGTGGCACCATGTGATTGGATGGAAATCCAAGTAAAAGAATAAGTGGATAAGGGTAATCCAAGTGAGCCAATGATAGGCTGACATTTGGCAAGAGAGGCACTCTCACACTTGGCCCATCTTGGACCAAACGGTGCGAAAAAGAAAAAGAGAGAAAGAGAAAAGGAGTGAATTTTAGAGAGAGAGAGACTCTAACTTCTCTCTAAATTTCCCGGCAATCGGACCGACGGTTTCAAGCGGAACAAGAGGAAACGAGCTTCTCCGCGATAAAAGCAACAAGTAAAGACCAGAAACAAGGAGTTTTGACAAACTCCGGCCGGGAGGTAGGGGTCTTCTACTACTCGGTTATTCTTGTCTAAAAAGCCATGAAAATGGTTTTGGGAAGTGTGAGGCCGAAAATGGCCATGCATTCCAGTTCCAAAGAAAGGGGACTGAATGCTTGATGAAGGGACTGCCTTTAGACTGTTCACGGATTGATTTGGGACTGTTTGAGACAATCTGAAACTGATTTTGGACTGAAATTGTCCATGTGAAATTGCTTGCATGTTATTGCTTGACATGAGTAGCATGAATGATGTGTGGAGAATAAAATTGTTAAAGCATGCTAAATTGATGTGTTAACATGATTGTTTGAATTATATGGAATATAATTGTGTATGAACCATTAGAATTGAATATATGAATTGACATGATTGCATTCATGTGCACGATTACATCGTGTCGAGTCGGGTGTGGGTGTGGGTGCACGGTACGGTTGTTCACCATTTTTGTTGAATGTGTGGTGAGATCGTATTTTGGACGACGTCCAATAAAGGACTCATGGTTCAAATCACAAAGTGGCTCTGTTAATGTGTGTTGGGCGAGGCTTGAGAGAAATTAGTTAATCCCCTCAGGTGAAAAGCTTGGAACTCGAGGTTTAAGAAGAGACCGCGGTGTAAGCAGAAAAGTTACATTGCCCAAAGAAGACACCGCAGTCATGGTTATCACATAGACTTGAGTTGTGCGATAAGTGGGATCGATAAGTTAATTACGCCCATTGGAACTTCCATTGGGTATTGTTGAGCCGACAAGGGCTCGGTATATGTGTGCCAATGGTACTACCAATGACGGTCGTCACACTTAGCCTAGGCACGTGCGAGAGAGTCAGTGAATGACTCAGGATGTGGGTATGAAGACATTTCATGCATGACATAAATCATTCCATGTGTGAGTTGTAAACTGTATGGAATGTGGATGTTTATGATGTGCCATTACATGTGCATTTTAGGTGGGGAGTAGCATGTGAGGAAAATTCTCTTCTTGGGCATTGCTCCTGAGTCGTGAAGCTTTGTTAGATGTAGAAGGCATATTGAACCATGTCATGAGGCCTTAGTTGAGAAGTAGAAATACTTTAGAAACTATTTTTGTATAATGTAAATTTTGGGTAGAAAACCCAGTTTTGTATTGTAATTAAAGGACATGGAGTTGTAATTAAACTCTTTTGCCCAATGAAAATATATTTTTGCAACTTTTCTTAGTTCTAGCAACCTTGCAGTAGTAAGGTTAAAATAAGGTGATTTTAGAACCTGCTGAACCAAGGGAAAAATGCAGGAAAGAAGATGGAGTAAGCTACTGCCCATTTCCAACTTTGTGCCGCGACTGGAGAGTGGGGCACGCATGACTAAGGGCCACGAGTGCGCGGGTGTGCCAGGAAGGGGCTATCACGATCGGCCTCCTGGAGTTCTCTGTCGCGACAGAGAATTCTTAGTCACGACAGAGTGAGCTCTCCTTGTGTCGCAACAAGAGCTCGGTGTCGCGACAGGGTTAGGGCTAAGACTGGGGCACCTGGGTTGTGACATGAACCTTGATGTCGCGATAGGGCCACAGGCAGTTGGGGTTTTTCTGTGTCACGACACAAATTTTGATGTCACAACAGAGGTATTGCACTGTGGGTTGAAGTTGGGTCGCAGCCTGATCTCTTGTGTCGCAACAGAGGTGGCTGTTTGGGTGTCGCGACATAGCCATAGGTGTTGCGACAAAAGAGTGGCAGGTTGGGGTTGAAGCTTGTCGCGAAGGAGTGTCTCTGTCGCAACAGAAATGGTCGTCTAGTGTCACGACCGGGGCCTTTAGGTTGCGACAAGGCCAGGCTGGTGGGACATTGTCGCGACCGGGCGTGCGCCCAGTGCTTAGCGACAGAGTGCCAGAGCACGCACAGCGCGCTGCAATAGTGTGCGGCTGCGAGCATGACAGCGTCGCAGCACGCACGACAACGTGCGCAGTGTGCACGCAGTGTGCTCACGACCCACCTACGACAGTGTACAGTGTTGTGCACTGTTTAGGGTCACTGGTTGGGAACATTGTCCAAAAGCACTGTTCATGAGTTAACTAAAAAAAAAAAAAGAGTACAAAAATGACCCCGGGGGTTGGGACGTCACAACTTAGTATCAGAGCTTAGGTATATGATTACTTAGGGAGCTCAAGTGTGTGTATCCAAAAGTTTGGTTTCGATACTAGCTTCACAGCTTGATGTCAAGATTTATGTACACGAATACCTAGGACTCAATAGGAAATGGGTTAGATCATGCATCTATTATGCATTTTGATGAATTGATTTATGACGTGTAAATTGAATTGTGTGAATATTATGCATGGTAAATTGCATGTGGAACACTAGGGTTGGAAAATATAACCTTAGGGGTTCAGAAAACATAAGGAATTTAATGAATTGTTGACATTTGACATGTGTAGATGGCAAGTCGAGGACAGGGACGTAGAGGTCGTCCACGAGGTACCGTGCAGGCACCACCTGTTTTTGACCCCAAGGGTTAGGGCGTCACAAAATTAATTTTAAATAGAAAATAAAATTAATTTTTCAACTTCAACTTTTAGTTTTTTCTTTACTTTCCCTCAAGTTTTCTGGAAACAAAGAATGTTGGGTGTGAACCCAAATGCCCGCAGTGTCCCACATCGGTTAGGAGTGGAAAGTCTCATGAGTATATAAGCATGGACAAAATATAATCATATGAGGCCTTTTAGGGGAAATATGAAAGTAGCAAATAAAATTAATTTTTCAACTTCAACTTTAGTTTTTTCATCACTTTCCCTCGAGATTTCTTGAAACCAAAAATAACCTAAAAGAAATACGAAAAACACATAAAATTAATATATGAAACTCAACTCAAATGAACCTAATATTAAATTCACTCTAAAATGATAATGGGAATATAGCCAAATTTTATCAAATCATTAATGGCAAATTTTTATAAAACGTTTAAACAAATGGGATAAGAAATGCCCTTGAGACGTGGCTCAAATGGTAAAGAGGAACGACTGTACCGAGAGGTCCTATATTCAAGTCATATGAGAACAAAATACTAAAATGATGTAATGCACAATTGAAAAGATGTCAAACAAAAAAGTTTTTGGATCCTTAGGGCTTAGCTTGATGCTATTCCATATATATATATATATATATTGTCTTTTCCATAAATGAAAATTGAAATTAAAAAGACATTTTCAAATTTGGTCAAAGCTAACAAAACATAAAAAAAAAAATTGGGAATGAAAGATGGTTTAATTATTTTTACATTTTAACCACCAACATGTAGGTGAGACAGTTGGAGTCTCTCCTAACTTAATCAGTGGTCTCGAGTTCGAACCCTAATGTGTTTTGTGATAAAGCTTTATAGCCCTTATGATCTCTCTTGACTCGTATAAGGATTAGTCTCGGTGTGTACTTGGCATTATTCTAAAAAAATAGAGTAACAAAATATTGTTACAAAACCCAATAATACCCACAATACAGAGAAAATATCTCACAAACATCTCTACACACATTGTATAGCCTTTTATGTAATTTTAATTTCAATAGCATCAAAGCACATGTGCTTCTTCTACATGGATATCTTGTAACAGTGCTCTAATGCTACTTTTATAATAAATAAATTTCTATCTTAATAAAATGTTTATTGCTTAATATGCTCCTAATACTTTATGATATAATGAAAATCACCAAACAAACTCAGAATTAGAATATTCAAAAATAAACTTTGTCTCAATAATAATGGGTATAATCACTAGATTAACAAATGATTATATCATTATCAATTTTCAAATCCCATTCGCTTTTTTTTTTTTTTTTTTTTTTGCAACATTAGCACATACCTAAAGGCATAAATTCAAAATAATTAATATCTAAGTTTAAAATTAGTTATATTTAGTTACAAGATATTTATATGAAAAAACGTTAAAGACCATATTTGGCATTTGATATTGTAAAATGGAAAAAAAATATTAAGGAAAATTATTTTATATTATCATATTAAAAATTCGGAAAAATCAAATATAATTAAATTAATTGGAAATTTTATATTTAAAAAAAAATCATATTATATTGACAAGTTAAAATAAATAAAATGAGTTTACAATAGCAAATAAAATTAATTTTTCAACTTCAAATTCAAATATTTCTTCACTTTCCCTCAAGGGTTCTAGAAACAAAAAATGTTGTGTGCACCTAAATGGCCACAATGTCCGACATCAATTAGGAATGTGAATGCTTATGAGTATGTAAGCATGGATAATACCCAATTGATATGGTGTTTTTTGAAGGAAATCCCCTAAAAACAAAACCGTGAGGATTTAGTCCCAAAGTGGGGTTAATAAATGGTATCAAAGTCGGGTTAAGGCTTAACCGTGTGGGGTAAATGTTAAACAAAATGGTGTGATGAGCGGTGGTGAAACTTTGTTCGATGAGAGGATTGTTGTATATGCGCCTAAAGTCTCACAATATCTCACATCGGTTAGGAATGAGAAGACTTATGATTATATAAGCATGGACAATATTCAATCGATATGAGGCCTTTTGGGGCAAATACGAAAATAGCAAATAAAATTAATTTTTCAACTTCAACTCTAGGTTTTTTCATCACTTTCCCTCAGGTTTTCTTGAAACCAAAAATAAAACAAAAAGAAATAGAAAAACCACATAAAAAAATATATGAAAGTCAACTCAAATGAACCTAAATTCAAAGTCACTCTAAAAAGATAATGGGAATATAACCAAATTTTATCAAATCATTAATGGAAAATTTTTATAAAATGTTTAAACAAATGGGAAGAGAGATGCGATATACAAGAGGTCCTAAATTCGAGTCATATGAGAACAAAATGCTAAAATGATGTAATGCACAATTGAAAAGATCTCAAACAAAAAAGGGAATATATATATATATATATATATATATATATATATATATATATATATATATATATATTGTCTTTTTCATAAATGAAAATTGAACTTAAAAAGACATTTTCAAATTTGGTCTCACCGGAAAACACCATCACAGTGGTGAGAAGGAGATCTTGAAAGAGCAACCAATATTTCGTTCTCTAATTTGGTTTAAAGAAGAAGCAATGGCTGGAGGTAAGAATTTTGTTCTATTTATTCTGCTGCGTTCGTATGCTCTATTCGGAATTGAAAGACATGAAAATCTCTGTTTTTCACCAACATTTGGTATCAGAGCACTTGGATTTTTGCCTCTATCTTGTGATGTTTTTTGAAAGAAAATAATATGAGGAATGATTAGGAAATGGTTTTTCATGAATTTTGATGTAAAAAATCGCATATTTTATGAGAAAAAGTTATGGGTTTGATTCAGGTTGCAACCGGGTTGATGAGTGTCTAAAACACTCATGTCATACCCGCGTCCTTACTACGTTTTAGTTCTATTTTAAATATTAAGAAGTGCATTATTACCCGATATCTGATATTTGGATCTTTTGTGCATTACAAGTGAAAATGGTGGATTTCAGAAGCTTTTTGGAAATGCAAAGAAGAAGAAGTGAAGACATGCGGCTTGATGTCGCGATGTGTGCCAGCGTTGCGAAGTTTCGGCGTCGTGGCGTTGTAGCGTCCGCGATGTTTAATCAACACAAGTTGCAGAATCAAGGCGTGGCGTCAGCGAGTTGCGATCGCGGCGTTGTGGCGTCGGCGTTCAACATCGTGACTTTCCAGCGTTGAAGCGTTTCCGTGATTCGCATCAAATTATAAAAGCACGGGGAGACCCGATTTTTCGAGATAATAGAGACGCCTAAGCGAGGAGCGGAATATGAAGCAGGAGCAACCCGAGAGATCGTAAAGACTCGTGTTTTTTTTTGTATTTCTCTTCTCAAAACCATCAATGATTTATAGAACTATGCTTGTATTAATTTCCACTATGTTCTAGATTTATTTCTAGGGTTTTGTAGAACCCTGTTACAGTTGAATGGATTAGAGATTAATTCTATTTTGTTCAGTTTATTCATGAATTATATCAAATTGCTTTGCGTCTGTGGTTCATTTTCATGGTAATGTTGTGACGATGACATGATCTTGTTGGTATCGGGATCGAGATAAGGACTCCCGGGGATCGGAATGAGTGACACTTGGTCGTCGGCAAAATGAGATCTTTGGTTCCAAGTGTAGTGATTAGGGTTTGAGCATTCAAGCATTTCGAATCACAGATTAGGTAGAGATGCACCCAACCCCTCTTTTGGCGAAATAGGCGGATATACCTGAGAGGATATCTCGTAAGGCACGATCGGCAGTCGACAATTCATTAATAGATTGAATAATAATTCCTCTATGCAATAATCCATCAAATGTGGCAAGGGGAGGCAAAACCCTAGTTTTCAAAAAAAAGTAATTTTCACAAGTTATTTAGATTTAGTTTTAATTCTATACATTAATCAGGAATTCATTAAGAGTTTAAGTCCGAATAATATGCGTGGAGGCCCGATTCGGTAGTCAACGCACTTCTCCACGTGGATCGATATCCGTACTTAGGTACATTATATTACTTGATACGATGGTGCGCCTTACCATGGCGCTTTGCACCGGGTTTATACAGTCATCATGTTTCCGCGCTATTAAGTTTTTGGTGTCGTTGCCAAGGAGTAGTTTCGTGTTGATATTGACAATAGTGCAATTAGATATTACTCTAGAATTTTTTTTTTATTTTTTTTATTTTTGTCTATATAAGTGCTTGTAATTTGGTCTTTGCATTTGTGCGTGTGATTGCAGTAAAGGTTATTGTGAATGTATGTGAAGACAGGGTCAAGTTGAACTACTTGCGTTTGATCCTGAACCAGAAAGAACCTTACACGGAATTACACGAGAGAACAAGAAGCACATCAGAAAATCTAGCAACCATGCACAACAATGAAGAGCGAATCGGGATAATAAAGCTTGAGCTCTGAGGGGGTCATAATGGGAATAATGGTAGGAATTATGTGCCCAGGCAGTTTATAGAGCCAAATGATCCGTTTATGTTGCTTGAAGAGTTCACCTTACCGCCTACAATTGTTCAGTCTGCTATCCGAAGACCACCCATTCAAGTAAACAACTTTGAGCTTAAGGCAGTGACCTTACAAATGCTTCAGAATATTCTGTTCCACAAATTCCTAAGTGAGAATCCGAATATGCACCTAACCAACTTCATCGAAGTATGTGACACGATCAAGTACAATGGGGTGACCGAAGAGGCACTCAGACTGAGATTGTTTCCGCTCTCACTAGGTGATAGAGCTAAACACTAGTTGACGAGTCAGCCACCAGATTCCATTACTTCATGGAACGACTTGGTGCAAAAGTTCCTGACAAAGTTCTTCACTTTGCGAAGATTTTACATTTGGTGCAAGAGATCAGCGCTTTAGACAAGCGGAGTGAGGGCGAAGTATGGGAGAGATTTCATGAACTATTAAGGAGGTGTCCATACGGAGTTGACGAATGGATGCAAGTCCACACTTTCCTCTTGATCCCGAGGATGCCAGAATAGTTATAGATGCCTAGGTAAGGGGTGCACTAATGAAGAAAACTACAAACCAAGCCTAAATCCACGGAGGATCTGACTACTAACCGGCAATCGTGCTTTAGGGATGGGTTACATCGGGAGATGGGCGTGGGAGGCGCGGATAACGAGGTCCTCGGCAATTTGGTTCTCATATGTCGCCTGACTCAACAACTGACTCACTAAACAACCAGGTATCATAAATGCCGCTGGACCGACCCATGAGAGTTATCGCAGAGATCTGTGGGGGAACAACACAATGATGCAAATTAATCGCTCAGGACAACAAATAGTAGAGCATGCCTGGTATGTGTGTCGTGTTTAATCGGCCAGTGATAGTAGAGATTAGGTATAGGAAGCGATAATTATCGAGCAGAATCGGGGCGAGGGTGGCATAATAACTAGGGCAGTCAGAATTATGGATGGAGGAACAATCTGAACAACACGCCACCACCCCAAGTGAATGAACCGCCACCAGAGAAAAAAATGGACTTGGAATAAGCCCTTGCTCAAATGCTTACTTCTCATACCGCCTTTATGAATGAGACGAGCTGGGGAGGGGAAATATCGTCACGGGCCGCCCCCGATTGAGCTGATTAGGCGACACGGTTGAAACTGGAGGTGAAAATGGGCCAAATGGCTAATATATTGACTGAGAGGTAGCAAGGTTCCTTGCCAAGCAATTCAGAGAAAAACCCTGTGGTAACGGTAAGGAACATGTGATGAGTGGCTGAAATACTCAGGTCATACCCGCGTTTGTCTTATGTTTTTAGCATTATTTTATATTTAAATACGTATTTTTGTAGCCCGATATCTAATTTGTGCAATTGGTGTGAATGCAGGCGAAAAAGGTAGTTTTGGAAATTCTAGAGTAAAGGCGAGTGCATAAAGATGGCTGAAGCGTCGCGACGTCTGACGTCGCTGGCGTCCCGTGTCGTGGCGATCCCAGCGTCGTGACGTTGGGTCAACATGTGAAGTCCACCTTTGACAAGCGGCAATGTAAGGCAGAAATTCAATTTCTAGAGAAAAATGGCAAAATCGTAATTTCGATTACAAAATTGTAATTTAGGTTAAAAAATCCGAATTTATTATCTAGATCTCAGGATGACCAAATGGTTTCACCATTGGATTAGTCTCGCGAGGAAATCTAGCTTCTTGCAGTAAATTTAGTGGAATTCGAGACGGTCGGGTTGGCGTTTTCAAGACATCGTGATTAGAGTCTTAGTAAAGCGATTTCGATGCGAAAGTCACATATAACACGTACTCATGTGACATAAGTGGCATGGTAGAGAAATGATGAAAATGGACTGATAGAGATAGTCTTGAGATGTCAAGCGGGAAAATAGGAGGACATAACGGTCATTTTGGAAAAATTTAGAGTCACTAAATGACAAAATAGTGTATGGACCCTTCTCATTCATTAAGCCAAAAACAAAAGCGTGAAATGGGGAGCACGTCATTAGCCATTTTTCGTTTGAGTTTAGTGTGAGAAGGTCTGACTTCTCTCTAAAAATCTGAGGCGATCCGACCGTGTGATCTTCGAGGACAAGAAGGAGAAGCTCTACGCGGAGGAGCCGCATGGGTGGATTTAGGGTTCCTCAAACTCCTTGAGGTAGGGAGTTTCTCCCTACTTGGGTTTATTAACGGTTAAGTACCATGTAAATGTTTCGGTTGGTTGAGGCCTTGAACGGCCGTTTGATCGATTCCAAACCTTGGAATCGAAATGCTTGGATTTGAGACCCACGAACAGCCCGTATCAGTGTTACGGACTGTTTGGGTTTAATGTGTGATGAAGTGTTCTATAAATCATGTATTGGTTTGTTTGAGGCCGGAAATGGCCGTGAGCAGGTTCCGCAAAATTGAGCCAGATAAATTGTGCTTTGAAAGGAACAGTAACCTAGGGTTTTACTGTTCCCGAAACAGTGATCACAAAATAATTTTTGTGAAAATATGTGTTTGGTCGAGTGATTTAAATTGAATTGCTCGTGTTTGATCATTAGCTCAAGTGAGCTAATTTTGATGTATGAATTGATTAATTACATGACATGATTGTGATTGGATGTGGATATGTGCATGTTTACATATTTGCATATGTTATATGAGTTATCGGGAAATGGCATCATAATGCATTTCATATGCTAAATCCTTTAGAAATTAGGTGAGTGCATGACATGGAAAAATTGGAAAAGCAGCGCGTTTTTAAGGAATTTCATGATGAATTCCGGGAGAATGGGGTTGGGGAGACGGTCCAAACATATTATTTCGGATGAATGGCGTTTCGGAAGGTTCTCCAACACATTCGCCTCGGGTAGTCCCGTATTTTGATGCTTCGGTAGTATAGTTCCAACAACAAATTGTTTTGAAAAAGATGTTTTCTCATACGAGGCTTAGGCGAGTGTGAGGGAGTCGGTGAGGACTCGGGTACGAGATGATGAGTAAGACATTCAAGTAGGATCATGCATTTGCTTGAATGTGTGTTTATTTTGGAACATTGCACTGCACTTAGGTGGAGTAGCCAGCAGAGTGATTCCACTACTAAACATTGCTTCATGTTGAGGGATATTATATTTTATGGAGTGCACGGGAACCCAGCGAGTGGCGACACGTCATAGAATTTGTTTAGAAGAAAATGGGATTATTGGCTTTAGTTTTGTGATTGTATACATGTATTAGAGATTCTCTAATTTTTAATATGTGTTGTATAGAAATTGATTAACTCTTTTGAAATATTGGATATAGTTGTTGTTGTATCACTGATGAGTATTGTTATTGGGCCCAAGTGGTCGTTTTACTCATGTTGTGATTATATTGAGCTGCTTGGGACGGGTTTCGTGCGGGTATTCTATTTAATTAGAGCTCTGTCTGAGAGCTATAGCCGATTTTCTGAAGTGGCGTCGGGTAACCGACATCCACTTGTATTCAGCGAGGTTGAAGCCCGGGTAGTCAACGGACCCGAGGTTTGGGCGTCACGACTTGGTATCGAGCTTAGGTATCTGAATACCTAGGGGCTTCGGGTTTGGGTATCCATCACCACTAGGTGGTTTTGATGTGAATATAGGTATATGAAAACCTACCTAGAGGTGGGGGCTTGGGCTTGGGCCGTAGTCATGTAAGAACATCACCACTAGGTGATTCGATGTTAAGTGTAGGTATGAGATTACCTAGGAAATCACGGGATAACACTAGGACCTGTATGCATGTGTTTGCAGATGTGTTTGTGTGATTGGATAAACGATGTGTGATCATGTGATTAATTGATGGTGTGTGCATATGCTTGGTTGATAGCATAGGATGAAGTGTGGAAGATTTTAGGAGTTTTTACAATGTGTAAAATTAGACAAGAAAAATAAATAAATAAATAAATAAATAAATTTAAGAAATATATTTGGGTTATTGAGAAGCTAGAAAACAAAATGATGTGGAAAATTTTTGGTTTTACAGTGATAAAAGCGGAAAAAGAAAATGAAGAAAATAAGTTCATAAATTTATTTGGTCTATTGGGAGAAAAATAATTTTCTAAGGTTTTACAAGTTATAAAACTGAATAAAATTGGATAAAATAAAATTTTATAAATTTATTGAGTATTCTAGAAAATGAGAAAAAAAAAATAGGTGTATATTTTTTTTATGTTTTTCTAGTAGCTGGAAGAAATGAAAAAAAAAAAAGGATAGGTATTTTGTTCGGTGGCGAGTGGAGGGGCTAAGGCGGGACGGGGCTGGAGCACTTGGCGGCACGGGCGCTGGGCGGCAAGGGCCCGCGGGGCGCGCAAGCGGGCGCTGGCGCGCAGGCGGGCGTGGGACGCTCGACACGGGTGCGTGGGGGGCGGCGGAGCTCGCGACACGGGCACTGAGCGATCAGCGTGCGCTTGGTGCACTCGGCTGTTTGGCAGGTTTACATTTCATTTATTCTGAGTCAATTTTGAACATTGTTAAAGTGAACCGGTTCATGAACACTGTTCATCACAAAAAATTTCAAAAAAAAAAATTTTATGAAATTAAATAGAAATGAAATAAAATCAAATAAAATTAGACAAAATTTTCGAAAAAAATAAAATTTTCGAAAATAAAATTTTGTTGAAAACAATGTTTTACATGCAAAATTGATCGCCTTACATTACACAGCCAAATCACGAGGACAATGTATATAGCGATTTATGTGTATGATTAGTGTCTCGGGGCTGTGTTTACTGTGCCTTGAGATGCTATATTGAATTTAAACGCCATATTAGTGTGTGATTAGCTTGGTAGGCGATGGCGTAGAGGGCGTGCGGGGCCTTGGTCGGGCACCACGGAGCATTTGACCAGTATGGTATTTGATCGACGGGCATTTGTTGGTTGTAGGAGTTGTTTGCTGCTCGCCTGGGGCCCCAGCATAAGCGGTGGTGAGGAGGTCTAATAACTGCAGAGTTTAGGCGCCCATCATCCTCGGGCATTCACGGGGAGGAGACCGGGTGGTGTGGACCATTGGTTTATGCGGTCGAGAATGTCTTGGAGCTATGGAGATCCTCCGTCTGACCCCGAGGATTAGGTTAGGCGCATTTCGACTAGAGGCGGAGCCTAGGTATGGTGGAGATGGGCTAGGACTACAAAGACTTAGGAGTTATGACATGGGCGAGTTTCGAAGATTCATGGGTAAGTACTTTCCCGAGACTGCGAGGCATGCAGTAGGCTCAGGAGTTCCTGACTGGAAGCAGGCGGCGGCGTGATGGACTACATTGGCTAGATTCACGGAGTTAGCCCGTTTCTTTGATGATTGCGTGGCCCAGCGGTAATCAAGGTTAGGAGATTCGAGAATGGGCTGAAGTTGTCCATTCGAGGCAAGATTGTAGGACTTCGTATACGGTATATGGACTCCATGGTTGGGGTGATACGACCATAGAGAGAGAAATCCCGAGGGATGCACGGGCACTCGGGATGTAGTGTTGGTAGCAGAGGAGGATCAACGCTTTTTTCTAGTTCGGGGAAGGCGGAAGACCTGGCTACAGTTCGGGACGGGGGCCGGATTGGGCATGTCGGCTAGGGCCGGAGGACATGTTACTTCGCCGAGCTGACCTAGGCATGTGAGGTGGTTACTTTGAGAGACGGGGATCCCGGGCATTGGGACAGCCTTGATCCCGATTATTTGTGGCGGGGAGAGAAGTCTGATTCATTCCTCGCTGTCAGTTGGGGTGGATTCTGAGTTGGGATTATCTGACACCTTGAGTATGCCAGTGGGCGGAGGAGCGGGTGGGTGAAGTGAATCTGAGATCCTGGGCGGGGGACCTAGTCAGGCGGAGCTGGACTATGTTATTGCAGTGCCGGCCTGGAGCATATGGCGAGATTGTCCTAGGAGGCAGAGGTCTCATGGTGCAGAGGTTAGAGCATACAGAGCAACCGGATATGTAGGGTACGTTTCTACTCTTGCACTTGTTGACTAGAGTAGCGTTTAAATTGGATGCATCATATTCATTAATTGTTGCATCTTGTGTGATGGATTTGAACTAAGGTTAAGACTTTAAATACATTATAGATGTTCTTCCTAGGTGCCGGGGTGAGAAGGAGGGTATGTGTGGCAGTGGTGGATGTAGTGAATCTGGGATTCTACTCATGGTGGACTCGGGATTGGGTGTCACAGTATGGCATTATTGGATTGTCGTGCCACAGTGCTATCAGCATTAAGGTGGGTGTGGGTGCAGTACGGTCATTCACCGGCTCTTGAGTGGTGTCAGTTGAGTGTATCTTTGGGACCTAAATCGATGAAGACTCTATAGTTGAGTAGTAAATGATCAAGTGTGTGAGCAGCCAAGAGAGTGATTCAATCCTAGGTGAAACTTGGGTGGTCATGGGGCAGGAATCCAGTTATATAGATTGCAAGGGCAGGGGAGAGATCATAAGATTTCTATATGGATTAGTAAGAGACGGAATATCAGAGCTGCAATGTGGTGTAAAGACTGAGAGCGTCCCAAATTTGCATTATTGGGTGTAAGAGACCGTGGAGAAATCAGGAAATTTCTATGTGGGTGTAAAGGGCCGGTGGAGAAGTCAATTGTGTGGATCATACTTGGTAGGTTATCCGAGAAATTAAGTGTGGGTGTAAGGGCAGTGGAGATATCAGGGACTACGTGAGCGAAAGAGGCTGCGGTGTAAGCAGTTATGTTGCCGAGAGATGGCACCTGCGATCGGGTTATCACCGCAGGACTTGGGGGTTGAGTGATAGGAGTCGAGTGACTGGTGAAAACTCTGATTAAGTTATCAATCAGACATAGAGTTGAGTGATAGGAGTCGGAGTGACTCGAGATTTGGATACCCCTTTGGAAATTGCATGGGTGTTTTAAATGACTGGGGCAAGGCCTGCAGATGTCAATTCATGACGGGGGACTAGATTGACGGTCCATTGGATTGTCGAGTGATTGTGACCTTGGGAAGGTCGGTTACACACAAACAAGGTTGTGTAAGGTTATGTTGTATGGATTATATCACGGTGTTAGAGGAGACATCTTTGCGAGCATGCGTTACGGATCATAAGGGTGAGCGGAAGAGAACCATTACTATAGTAGAATTCACAACAACGGGTTATCATGCGGGTGTATAAGTAACATATGAGCATTGGCAGAATATTAATAGATTACGATTATCATTGGGCCAGATGGTGGAAGAGAGCTCCATCCGCGGGTGTTAATCAGACACCTGCGAGAGGGTGAAGCGATGCGATGGCGATCTTCTCGGCTCGGGGCGGGCGGAAGGCTATGCGTCAGTGATGATATGGGGGTTCGAGGGAGTTGGGGATCACGTCTTCTTGAAGGTGATGCTAGAAGTGGAGTGTCGAGTTAGTGGCAGAGGGAAGTTATTGCCGAGGTTCGTTGAATATTCGGGCTAGAAGGTGAGCCTTTATTGCGTGCAGTTGGCGTTACCGCCCGGCATGTCGGTGTCCATGAGGTATTTCCGTCTCATGCTCGGAAGTATAAGATCCGGCTCATGGCGGTAGATTGGGGGCCGGTGGGGTTGACACTAATGGGACCTTTGAAGAGGACCAATGTGCATTTTATAAGCGTGATCGCTTTGCGGCGCAAGGCGAGTGAGGCTAGTGGTGCTATGGCGGCGCTATGGAGTGGAGGAGTCACGTGGAGCGCGAGACACGATGCGGGCCACTATCCGCCTCTTGTTTAGGAATGAGTGCAGCG
Organism: Tetrastigma voinierianum; assembly: GCA_016808115.1. Lineage (NCBI taxonomy): Eukaryota > Viridiplantae > Streptophyta > Magnoliopsida > Vitales > Vitaceae > Tetrastigma > Tetrastigma voinierianum. The sequence continues at coordinate 210,268 of JAEQBH010001986.1, read as the reverse complement.
ATTACAGTCGTTTAGATTTAAACGTTTTATCATGATAGAGTGCACGTTGCATATGCATGTGAGTGATTGTGATTGTCCAAAATTTCGGGACAAAATTCCTTTTAAGGAGGGGAGAATGTATAACCCGAGAAATTCCAATTTCTGGAAAAATGGCAAAATCGTAATTTCGATTACAAAATTGTAATTTAGGTAAAAAATCTAGAATTTATTCTCTAGATCTCGGATGACGAAATGGATTTCACCGTTGGAGTCATCTCGCGAAATCTAGCTAGCACGTAAAATTTCGTAAAATTTTGAGACAGTCGGAGTTGGCACATTTTTCGAGGCATCGCGGTTCGAGTGCCGTAAAACATATTTTCGATGCGACGAAAGTCACATATAACACATACTCATGTGCCATAAGTGGCATGAGTAGAGAAATGATGAAAATGGACGGCCGAGATAGTGCCGAATGTCAAAACTGGGAAAATAGGGACATAACGGTCATTTTGGGAAAGTTTAAGTCACTAAATGTGAGAAATGGTGTGTGGACAGCTTATGGCTACTAAATTTAGGTAAAGACCAGGGGGTGAGGAGTGAGGAGCAATCAATAGCCATTTTAAATTTGAGTTTAGTGTGAAAGTGCAACTATAAAAATGAGCTGATAAATGATCGCGGAGTCTTCGGGACAAGAAGGAAACGCTCTGCGGAGGGCTTTGCGTGAATTATAGAGGGATTTAGGAGTTTCCTCAAGCTCATGAGGTGGGTTCTCCTACTTGAGTTTTGTTCTTGGTTAGAGAGTATATGTAAATGTTTCGGTTGGTTGAGCCTTGACAGTGGTTGATCGGTTCAAACCTTGGAATCGAAATGCTTGAATTTGAGACCCGCAGGCTTGACCAAACTCAGTATTCTATTTATTTAGGTTAAATGTGTGATAAAAGTATCCTATAAATCATGTATTGGTTTGTTTGAGACGGAAATGGCCAGTGAAACAGGGATTCTAGGAACAGATGAAATTATCTTTGAAGGAGCAGTAACCTAAGTTTTTACTGAATTCACAGAAGCAGGTGATCACAAATGGTACACGTGAAGAGAATATGTGTTTGAGAATAGAATTGATTTAAGGATTGAATTATTCGTGTTTGATCATTGAGCTCAAGTGAGCTGAATTTTGATGTAGATGATTAATTACATGACATGATTGTGTGATTAGATGTATGGATATGTGCATGTTTACATATTTGCATGTGTTATATGAGTTATCAAAAATGGCATCATATGCATATCTTGTATACACTAGGGTAGCCTAGAAATCATGCTCCCATAACACTCCGGCATCGCACTCACTATTAAATTCCTGTCGTCGAATGGGGTTGGAAGCCGGTCGACATATCATTTCGGATGAGGGTATTATTTGTTTCGGAGGTTCTCCCAGCACATTCGCCTGGGAGAGGTAGTCTCATATTTTTAAGATACTTCGGTGGTATAGTTTAAACAAAGATTGTTTTGAAAAGATGTTTTCTCATACGAGGCAGGCGAGTGTGAGAATGCGTGAGACTTCAGTGCGAGATGATGATAAGACATTCAAGTAGGATCATGCATTTGTGAATGTGTTTATTACTGGAACATTGCCTTGCACTTGGGTGGAGAGTAGCCCTTAGAGTGATTCCACTACTGAGCATTAGCTCACCCTGTCGAGGGATATTATATTTTATAGGTACAGGGAGCAAGCGAGTAGACGGCACGTCATAGAGGCTGTTTAGAAAAAAAGCCGGATTGTGGCTTTGGTTTTGTGATTGTATGCATGTATTAGAATTCTCTAATTTTAATATATGTGTGTTATAAGAAAATTGATTAACTCTTTTGAAAATATTGGATATAGTTGTTGTATCATGATGAGTATAGTTATTAGGCCCAAGTGGTCGTTTTACTCATGTTGGGATTATATTGGACTGCTTGGGACAAGTTTCATGCAGGTGTTGTATTTGGTGAGCTCCGGTACAAAGGAATACCGATTTTCTGAAGTGGCGTCGGGTAACTTGGGCCATCCATATTATTCCGTAGTTGACGGGTAGTCAACGGACCCTCGGGTTTGGGGCGTCACAGGCAACGTCGCTACGTTTCAACGTCGTGACGTGCAACGTCCTTGTTTCTGTGTGATTCTGCCTCCCGATCATTAAAAGCAAAAGGGGACGAGTCGGAGTTGGAGATCCGGGAGCGTGCGAACTAGAGACACGGAAATCATAACGTGATTTACGACCTTGGAGAAGATCATTTTGTATTTTCTTCTTTTTGGATAGAAATGCGGATGTTTATAAATTAAATCTCTTTTGGTGTTCTCATATTGATATGTCTGGTATACCTAGGGTGTTGTTGAACCACAATCACGGTTGCATGGATTAAAGATTAGTATTTTATATTATTCAGTGGTTTATAATTTGTTAACATCTTATTTATATCACATTATTCTTTACATGGTGATGTCTGGCCAGCATTAGTGACCCTCGCGGAATCAGTTCGAGATGAGGATACCCGAGGATGCGAGTAGAGTGTAGACCCTGATTTGTCCACTAAGCACTTGCGTTTATCCTTAGGTGTCGCCTCACCCATTGTTCTCATATAGCACCATTTAGGCCCTTTTTGGGCTGGTCTTTCTCCGAGCCTCGGTGGGCTTGTATATGGTCCATTGGTGCGTATGTACTTCGCAGTGTCATCGAGTGTCGGTTATTGGCATCGTGCCATAGGAAGCAAGTGGGACCCCTCGGTTTTGCTTTCGGTCAAAGTTTATTGGCGTATGTCAAAATCGAACGCCGGAGCTTGTTTGATTGTATCTCCTCATCGGCGAATCAATCATAGTTTGTTTTAGTTCGACTCATAGAAAGATTCTGACAATTTTTCAAATATTTTCTCAACCGTCGGACCGGTTGGAAGTTGAACAAACCCGATTGCCATTTGGTTTGGTTTCTTTGGAGCGTTTATTCTGGCGATTTGGATAGTTTGATTTGTTTTGGTTGGTTCTCACTCATCGAGCTGAGAATCAATCAACGTTATTTTAGATTCTGACTCCTTAAAGATTAAACATTTTCAAATATTTTTCTCAACCGTCAGACCGGTTGGAAGCGAACCAACGGTCAGTGGTTTGGTTTGCTAGAGCGGTACATTCACGGCGGTTTGTGAGTTTGATTTGTTTTGTTGATTCTCACTCATTCGGTAGAATAATCACCGTTATTTTGGATTCGACTCCTTAAAAAGATTCTGAAAATTTTTTAAATATTTTCTCGCCGTCCAAACCCGGTTGGAAACTGAACCAACCCGGTCGGGTTGGTTTGGTTGCTTGGGCGGTGCATTACGGAAGTTTCGGCCGGTTTGATTTGTTTACAGTTGGTTCTCCTCATCATTTGAGAATCAATCACCGTTATTTTGGATTCTGACTCCTTAAAGAAGGTCGACAATTTTCAAATATTCTCTCAACCTTCGGGCCGGTTGGAAAGCTAGACGACGGTCCATTTGGACTAGTTTCTTTGGAGCAGGTACATTGCGGCGGTTTGGGTGGTTTGATTTGTTTTGGATTTGGTTCTCACTCATCAGAGGCGAAGTAAATCACCGTTATTTTGGATTCTGACTCCTTAAAGAAGATTGACAATTTTCAAATATTTTCTCAGCAGTCAGACCGGTTGGAAAGCGAACGACGGTCGGTGTTTGGTTGAAATTTTGAGAATCTTTTAAGAGAGTGAAATCAAAACAAGCGATGATGATCGGCTCGGATGATCAAGCTAAATCAAACTGTTGTAGCTAGCTGTAGCGGCCACGTTGGCTAAACCAAACAGTGAACCGGACCGGTTTAGGTTTCAGCGTCTGAAGCGGTGAAAATATTTGAAAAATTGTCGAGTCTTCTTTAAGGAGATCGAATCAAAAAACAAGCCGTGATTGAACTAGGATATTAACTATCAAGCAGCTAAGCTAGCGTAACGTGTTCAGCACAAACCAATGACCGATTGATTGATTTTCAACGATGCAGAAAGTTGAGAAAATATTTGGTAATCGAGGTAACTGGTCGAGAAATCAAGCATTGATTGATCTCGGCTCGGTCTTTTGGCATTTCCGTATGATGATTCGGCAAACCAGCCGTGAACTGGACGACCGATTTTTGTTAAAAATATTGAAGAATGCGAAGTCAAATCAAAACAAGCGGTGTGGTGTGTTATCAAAAGCAAATCAAGCACAGTAACGGCCCGGATTTCGGCCGAACCAGCGGTTGAATCCAACGATGCAGGCGACGAGAAAAAATATTTGAAAAAGTGATCTTCTTTGAAATCAAAAAAAACAAGCGTTGATGATTCTCGGTGATATTAAAACAAATCAAACCACTTTAAGCTGCGTAACATTGGTTCCGACCGACCCAAACGAATGGACCGGTTGTTGGTTTTCAACTTGATGCAGACGGTAAATATTGGTGTCAGAATCTTCTTTAAAAATTCGGGAATCCAAAAAAAAAACAAGCGGTGATTGATTCTCGGCTCGGATGAGGAGATCTCTGATCGAAACAAGCTAAGTGCTGCAATTTGACATACGCTAATAAACTTTAATTAGGCTAAAACCTCGAGGGTCCCACTTTGCTTCCCTGTGGCCGCGATGCCCGGCCAGCGACCTTGACATAGAAGTGAGGCTCTATCTGCCTCAATGAACCATGCTCCTAAGCCACCAGGCTTCGAAGAACCGAGCAGACATGGCCTGAGAACAATGGTGATATCATAGGACATCTAGTGCTCAAAGGTATAGTCTAATGTCTCGGTAGAGTGAATGAGCGAGTGAATCGTGGGTGCGAGTGCAAGCGATGCAAAAGTGAAATGAATTCTAGTGAAGAACAAGATGACGACAATTTTGTCCCTTACTTGGTAAGACTAACGGAACAAAGTCACTCCAGATTGAAGGACCCAAAGAAAACTAGGCACAATGCTGTGAGATGAGTGATGGGCACAATGCGGAAAGATAATGAAATGGGGCGTCTTGGAAAGGTAGGACAGGGATGATGCCAGGAAGTGGAATCCAGTCTTAGAAAAGGTGGAATGCAGGCGAGTACCGAAATGTGGGATCGGGCGGTATCGGAAGGTAACATCCGGTGAGTCTTAGGAAGGTGGGATCGGTAGTGCGGAAATGTGGGATCTGGCGGAGTACCGAGAAATGTGGGATCAGGCGAGTCTTAGGAAGGTAACATCTGGGGTGAGTGGGAAGGTGGGATCCGGTGATCTTGGAAATGTGGGATCTGTGGGCGGGTACGGAAATGTGGGATGGTAGTGCACCGAAATGTGGGATCTGGGCGAGTGCCGGTGGGATCAGGCCAGTGCGGAAATGTGGGATGCGGGCGAGTGCAGAGATTTGGGATGCGGGCGGTACGAGGAAATGTGGGATCGGGCGAGTGCAGAAGGTAATGTCAGGGTGAGTCTGCGGAAAGGTAGGATGCGGGCGAGTACCCCGGAAATGTGGGATACGGGCGAGTACCGAAATGTCGGATCAGAGCCGAGGCACCGAGATGTGGGATCTGGTGATGCGGAAATGTGGGATGCGAGATGAGTACCCGGAAATGTGGGATGCAGGCAGAGTACCGGAAAGGTGGGATGAGTGGGTACCAAAAATGTGGGATCAGGACAGAGTCTGGGAAGCGAAATCGGGGCGAGTGGGAAGGGTGAAATCGGGGTGGTGCCGAGAAAATGATAGGATCAGGGCGGGTTCAGGGAAGGTGGGATCTGGCGAGTGCAATGTGAGATCGGGCGAGTACCGGTAGGATCTGGGCAGAATTGCCGGAAAGGTAGGATCCAGGGCAGAATTGCTAGGAAATGTGGGATGCGGGTGAGTACCGAAATGTGGGATCACGGGCGGTACCGGAAATGTGGGATGCAGTGAGTACCGAGAAGGGTGGGATGCGGGCGGAGTACGGAAATGTGGGATGCAGGCGAGTATCGGGAAGGTGGGATGCGGGCGAGTGCAGTGTGGGATCGGGTGAGTGCGGGAAGGCGAAAATGGGTGAGTCTTAGGAAGGGTAGAAATCGGGTGAGTGCAAAATGGTAGGATCGGGCGAGTTCGGGAAGGTGGGATGCAGGCGGTACCGAAGTATTGGGATGCGGGCAGAAATGCAGGAAGGTAGGATCGACGATCTTGGAAATGTGGGATGCAGGCGAGTGCCGGAAAATGGTGGGATAGGGGAGTTAGGAAGGGTGGGGATCTAGCCAATCTAATAAGATCTAAAGCATCCCGAGGAAATGTGGGATACGGCGAGTACACCGAAATGTGGGATGGGCAGAGTACCGGAAAGGTGGGATCTGGCGGTGAAATGTGGAGTGCGGGCCAAGTGCGGAAATGTGGGATGGCGTGCAGAAATGTGGGATCTGGGCGAGTACCGGAAGGTGAGATCCGATGATGGGATGTGGGATGCAGGCGGTACCGGAAATGTGGGATACGGGCGAGTACCGAATACGGGATCGGCGAGTATCGGGAAGGTAACATCAGGGTGGGTGCAGGGAAGGGTGCGATCCGAGCAAGTATCGGAGGTAGATAAATTTAGTCTGCAGAATGTGGGATCGGGCGAGATCTTCAGAGAACCGAAACAAGCTAAATGAGTAAACAAACTCGGGGGAAGAGTGACCCTAGTATGACATCCGGGGTCTGACAAATGTTCGAATAAGCCCGGAAATCAAACACAATCATGACAAAGGGGATGCCCAAATATGACAATAGAAAATACCCTGAATGATAGCGAAACCGAGAACTTCGCAACAAGATGGAAATAAAGGGTATGCCTGTAGGACAATCGCCTGAAATGTGACCAAGGGTGAAAGAAAAGGGTTATGCCCCGGTCTAGGAGTATCAAATACCATGTGAAAATCAGTAACTACACATGGTCAAAGTAAATTTGAAATATCACGATCATTCATTCATGAAAAATCATCCATTTCACTCCATCAAAGCGATATAGGGTATGCTTAGTGTGTACGTCGATATGCGAAGTGCCTTGTTGAAATTAAAACTCTGAAATAAATTTCTAAAGACCCAATCATCTGAACAAGCGAACAAGACAACATATGGGGTGTGTGCCAGCATGCACCCCTATTGAGTTGACAAATATCCATGAATCTGACTCCAGGCCCTTAGAAGCACTCTACTGTATGAAGAAACCTGGCTGCATGTAGAGCATACTCAAACTTTGATGCCAAAACATCTCACAAAAATAATAAAGCTACCAATCTCCCCATCTATCTAGCTCATCTAACAAAATAATAAAGTATACAATCTTATCCACTTCCTCATCATCAGCTATCATAAATCCCAAACTCTATATCATCTAGACAATCATAAGACTGATACAACAAACGAATAGAATGCAATATGTATTTTCAAATCTCTGAGCAGGAGACACAATGGGCATCCAGTATAATGGGTGAGCGGAGCTTTGATAAGTAGATAGCGAGAGCAGGCCACGAGATCTCATGGTCTGTGGGTGGTCTTCACGAGCTGGACCAGTGTGTGGGCGGGAGTTGGAAGGTGGATGACGCGGGTGGAGCAGGGCTAAATGCCCGATAAATGCCAGAGCAGCGTACTGCATGATGTGTGAATGTTGAGGGATCGTGAGGCAAGGTGACTCGTGACATGCGGATGAGACAGTGTGAGTGATGAGTGGGAGATGCACGAGGACACGTCAGCAAGAGTGAATGATGATCAATAAGAGTAGAAGAGCTAAAAGTGATAAGAAGATGATGAATGGATGCGAGGAAAAGAGGAAGAACAAGATTTGGGATACAAATGTGTGATGTGTGACAATGAGCGAGACAACCATCCCAAGACGTCAGAGTCGAAGAGGAGTCAACTATGAAGTTGGGGTGCGGGTGTGATCCGGGGGACTGAGTGCGAGCAGCGAGACCTCATACTGATGTGTTACCCAAATCCATGGAGAGAAGATCGCACAATGCTTCCCGCTCGACCCTCGGAGGAATATGGATGTATGGACCCTTGGACGATTGAGGATGATCGGACTGGATGAGAAGGAGAGGAGGACATTCTTTTTTTTGTTTTTTTTTTGCTTTTTTTTTTTTTTTTTTTTTTTTTTTGGTCGGACCTTCAAAGTAGGTGAATGCCATACTAACACAATCCAGCGAAGAACCTCAAACCTCCTAAGCCCAGAATGGTCCCTCGGCCTAAGAATCCGGATCAAAACTACGAGCGGAATGAAGGGTGCTGACAAGCACGACTAGTAGCTGGGATGAGAAGCATGTCATCATATACAAAGGAGATAAAAGTAGAGCAAATAGAGATGATAGAAACTAGACTCAAAGATGATAGATGGTATGAAGATGCAAAATGGAGAAGAAAAGAATAACTGATGATGAAAGAACAAACAAAGAATGTCATAATGCTCCATAATATACATATCCGAATAATAAATGAAAGCGCGAGAAATTTAGCCCAGCGGTCGAGAAAAAAAGTATGCAAAAATTTGAATGAAGAATAGGCCATAATAAGCGGAGTGTGAGGCTGAATGTGATAGGATATATCAATGTATGGGTTAATAGAATATAATTCACTGAGTGATGGCCACCCATCCTCTAACCATGATCTCAAGCGTAAAACCTCTTCAGGTGATCCACATTGACTGGCTCTGTGAACTGATTTCCGTCCCCAGTCGTCCCAGCGAATTTGCTCCTCTTGAGTCGGATCTCGGATGACATAAGGCCCGCTCGATCCGGTCCTCGCTTTCCTCCCAGGGTGGATTCAATCCTGAAGAGTTGTAAGACTAAAGTCGCCTTCTGAGATCTTCACGGGCGACCCTTTTCCTAAATGCCTGGGTCATTTTTTCCTCATTAGGCACGAACATGATCTGCTTTGTCCTCAATCTCCTCTCATCGGGGTGAAAGTGCGCATCTGAGCAGTTGGTTAGGAGCCTCTCTGCGTCCCGTCCCATCATGAATATCTCATCTCCCGAAAACTCAATCAGATGCCTTACCCGGGGTGGAGTGCTGACTCTAGTGTCATGAGTGATGCTTGGTGCAGTAGTCACGGCGGGATCTAAGTCGACGAGCTTTGATCCCGATCAGTCTGAATAGCATGCCTCAATCTTTGCACAACTATCGTATCATGTAGGCTCTGCGATGATAGGCACGGTGGTCGATCCACGAATCCGGGTGGGGTAGGCTTTAGTGGTGGTCTGGGTGGTAGTGGAATAATCAAACCCCCTTCAACCAATCTTTGAAATGCTCGGCTCGGTGGCATCGAGTTGGCCAATGGCTTGCTGGCCGGCCTCGGTGGAGGTGGTGCTCTATCTTTGTGATGGTCTTGTCTGAGTGGCCTGCGAGGTGCCTATATCTTGGCTGTGAGCACGGATGTAGAAAAGTAGGCTGACAGGCCTGAAAGGAGTAGCTATTTTCCGCATCACCCCGCCTCTATCATCCGTAATGGAGGTTCGAACCGTCTCGAAACTGAGGGTGACGTGGGGACTGCGGTCCCGTCATGCCAATGGCACCAACATCTCGATGGTCTGGTCTCGACCCCGGCTTCTTCCCCTTTCGAAATCAAGGAGAAGAGTCTGCCCATAATCCTCTAGATATGCCCTCCTCAATGCCATAGAGGGCCTGAACCAATGATCCAAAGTCTGTCTGTGGGAAGCCCATGAGATGCCTAACAAAGCGAGGCTGAAGACTACGCATAATCATGCCGATCTGATCGCGCTCTGAGGGTCTATCTATAATCTGTGCAATCTTCTCTCTCCAGCGGGAGATGAATGAAGGACCGACCATCCGGGCCCCTCGCCCGAGGGCCTCTAACCCTCCGGATACATCCATCACGCATAAAAGAATACTGCTTGATAAACCTTGTCCCAAATCAGCCCATGTCCTACGCCGAAGGGTCTAATGATGTGGAAACCAACGCCGAGCGGCACCACCAATGGCGTAGGAAAAGCATGATCATTCATTGCGGCTCGCTCTTAATCTATGCCCGCGCATAATGTTGCTTTTATAACCGCAAGTGAATACGGGGGCAATCTCTATCCCGCAGTACCTCAATGTCCGGGCATGAACTCCAACCGGGCAAGGGCCGCCACCGAGGCTGTCATCATCCGCCCCAACCTATAACTCCATCAAACATAGAGACCGATCCTCCGCTTCAATCCTATCGATACGGCCCGAGTGTTATCAATAACGGCGCAGGGTCACAACCGCACGTGGCATGGTCTCAGCCCGCCATGTAGAACAAAGTCTAATTCGCTAACATCAATAGCAGGTGGTGGAGGTGGACCGTATAGTCCCGCTGCATGCTGGGTCCAGATAATGGCGGGTGGCGGAGGTGAATCAGATAGTCTCCATTGCATGCTGGGTCCAGATGATGGTGGTGGTGGTGGAGGTGCGAGAGTCATGCAGGTTCTCGAAATTGGCAAATGGTCACCCGATGCCCATCAATCCTATGTCCCAGTCTTCTAACATAAAGATTCAAGAGATGCAATGGTATCGGTAATCTCAAATTTAATGGGCTCTCTGACAAAGAGCGACAGAGTCCATATCTCTATGATTTGATGTCCGCTCTGAACCGACCGTGGATCCAATCTCTAGCAAGTCTACCCGATCCGAATCCAAGCTCTGAACCCAGTCGCTCTTAGTTAACAATCCTACAAAGGAAAGGGGCATGTCACCCGCGGTCTATCAATCCGAAAATCAATCCAAGAATGCAATCCCACAATGAAATCCTAAGGAATGAACGGACATGTATATCATCAGCCTAATCTGGAGCATGGTGTCTCACATGCGGTGAGCCGAGACTCGACATGGTAATACCTTAGGGGTAAGGCGGCTCAAAAGCTAACAAAGGGAAAAGGCAAGTCCTAAAAGGCTAGATGACCGTACCCACAAGGATACGCAACCGGATATCCTAATCAACAATCAAAGTGACACACTGGCCACACATGTATCCATGAAATCTAAATGTATTATGGGCTGGTGTCTTCATCGTCAACATCCGGCTATCTCCATAGTTCCATACATCGACATATAGCCCTTATGCTAGACCTTATTCCAAACCCCTAGCTTGGTCGAAGGTAGACAATTGGGAATGACTCCCAAACAACATAAGCAATCAATAAGGAATAATCGACCAAGACTAATGATTCAGAAGTAAGGAGATACACACGTGGCCCACAAACACAAGCGTGCAAGGGGCCATGCATGGGAAGGGAGCAAATATGCAAAGAAACAATCATGCAATAAAAGAGTGTTTATCACAAAATCTACATACAATTAACCATCTATGCCAATCGAAAAACATATACTAGGTACTAAATCAACTATGAACAAACATGCTAATCCAACAGTGAACACACAAGCATAAACAAACCATAAGTGTATGCCAAATACCAACCAAGCTTTATCGCCATCTATGGAAGTCAAGAGCCTATTGGATCGAGAACCAGCGCCCAATATACCCAACTCAAGTTCGCTTGATCCTCTTATGAAACCGTAGATTCTGGTTAGGGATCCTCAATGAGTCGCCAATTTCCAGGACCCTACCCGATCCACGGGCCGGCGCGACTCGCTATTAAAATGGAAGGAAAAAATGTGAAAAGAAAATGTGGGTTGATTTTCGAGTTTTGGAAAATCCGTCCCCAAGGAGGAACTAGCTTTGTTGAGTCGCTACTTACTTTTATTTTTATTTTTAAGTGGGGAAACCAAGTAAGAACAAAACCCCAATGACTCCGTGATGGAAAAAGCGGTCTCGCGAAACTAGATTTCCGGGGTTCGGGGATCGACACTTATCGGGAAGGTACCTCATATGAGGTAGCACCCCTCTAAGCCCGGAACTCGGTCTCTACAAAACACTAGATTATTGGTGCTTAACTAATCACCCTTGGACCCGCATAGACCCTGATTCTCAAGAATCCAAAATGGAACCACATTAACCTGAAATAAACCCCATTTTAGACCCTAAATATAGCCCTACATTGATTTAGGGCGAATGGGCTGGACTCCACAAAGATCAGTGGGCTTCACCAAACTCGAAATCGGCCGACCTTTACGAAACCCAACAAACTGACTGATCTAGTTCCCCAACCGGTTCAGCCGGTTGAGAGAGGGCTCCAAAATTTTGTAAGAACCTTCCTCAAAGATTCATGAATCCAACAAGACAAACGGAGTTCAATTCGACTCCGAACCAAGAACCAACACAAACAAATCAAAACCACCCAAACTGCCGCTCCAGCAACCAACCAAATGAACCGGCTGGTTTGGTTTCCAACCGTCCAGATGGTTGGAAAAATATTTCAAAATCTTTCAGAACCTTTCCTACAAAGCTGTAATCCAACAAGACAAACGGAGTTCAATTCCGACTCCGAATAACCAAGAACTAACACAAACAAATCGAACAACCCAAACTGCCGTTCCAGCAAACCAAACCAAATGGACCGGTTGGTTCAGTTTTCCAACCGGTCCGGACGGTTGAGAAAATATTTGAAAAATTTTCAGAATCTTCTTTAAGGAGTCAGGAATCCAAAAAAAAAGAACGGTGATTGATTCTCAGCTCGGATGAGTGAGAACCAACCAAAACAAATCAAACTGGCCAAACTGCCGTAACAGCCGTTCCAGCAAAACCAAAACCAAATGGACCGGGTTGGTTCAGTTTTCCAACCGGTCTGGACGTTGAGAAAATATTTGAAAATTTGTCAGAATCTTTTAAGGAGTCAGGAATCCAAAAACAACGGGTGATTGATTCTCAGCTCGATGAGTGAGAACCAACCAAAACAAATCAAACTGTCAAACCGTCGCGACAGCCGCTCCAGCAAACCAAACCAATTGACCGGCTGGTTCAGTTTCTCCAACCGGTCTGGACGGTTGAGAAAATATTTGAAAAATTGTCAGAATATTCTTTAAAGGAGTCAGGAATCCAAAATTAAACGGGTGATTGATTCTCAGCTCGGATGAGTGAGAACCAACCAAACAAATCAAATCCACCCAAAACCGTCAGAACAGCCATTCCAGCAAACCAAACCAATGGACCGGTTGGTTCACAGTTTTCCAACCGGTCTGACGGCTGAGAAAATATTTGAAAAAATTGTCAAAATATTCTTTAAGGAGTCAGAACTAAAAATGAACGGTGATTGATTCAGCTCGGATGAGTGAGAACCAACCAAAACAAATCAAACCACCCAAACTTCCGCAGCCGCTCCAGCAAACCAAACCAAATGGACCGGTTGTCTCAGTTTCAACCGGTCTGAAGGTTGAGAAAATATTTTAAAAATTGTCAGAATCTTCTTTTAAGGAGTCAGGAATCCAAAATGAATGCATTGATTCTCAGCTCGGATGAGTGAGAACCAACCAAAAACAAATCAAACTGCCGAAACTTCCATAATGAGCCACTCCAGCAAACCAAACCAAATGGACCGGTTGGTTCAGTTTTTCCAACCGGTCTGGACGGTTGAGAAAATATTTGAAAAATTTTCGTGAATCTTTTTAAGGAGTCAGGAATCGAATAAATGAACGGTGATTGATTCTCAGCTCGATGAGTGAGAACCAACCAAACAATCAAACTCCACGAACTGCCATAACAGCCGCTCCAGCAAAACCAAAACCAAATGGACCGGTTGGTTCACTTTTCCAACCGGTCTGGACGGTTGAGAAAATATTTGAAAATTTTCAGAATCTTCTTTAAGGAGTCAGGAATCCAAAAAATAAACGGTGATTGATTCTCAGCTCGGATGAGTGAGAACCAACCAAAACAAATCAAACTATCCAAACTGCCGTAACAGCCGTTCCAGCAAACCAAACCAAATGGACCGGTTGGTTCAGTTTTCCAACCGGTCTGGACGGTTGAGAAAATATTTGAAAAATTGTCAGAATCTTCTTTAAGGAGTCAGGAATCCAAAACAACGGGTGATTGATTCTCAGCCCGATGAGTGAGAACCAACCAAAACAAATCAAACCACCCAAACGTCGTAACAGCCGCTCCAAAGAAACCAAACCAAATGCAATCGGCTTGAGCCGCTTTTCCAACCGGTCTGGACGGTTGGAGAAAATATTTGAAAAATTGTCAGAATCTTCAAGGAGTCAATCCAAAAACAAACGGTGATTGATTCTCAGCTCCTACGGTGAGATACAATCAAACAAGCCTGCGCCCGACTCGACATACGCCAATAAACTTTAATCGGTGCTAAACCCCGAGGGGTCCCCACTTGCTTCCTATGGCACGATGCCAATAACTCGACACTCGATGACACTCCGGCGAAATACATACGCACCTTCAATGGACCATATACAAGCCCACCCGAGGCCTTGAGAAAGACCGTGCCTAAAAGGCCTAAATGGTGCTATATGAGAACAACGGGTGAGTATGACACCATGATAAATGCAAGTGCTTAGGGACAATTGAGGGTCTACACAGAGCGCCTTCGCTTGATCTGCAACAGAGAGATATTCCGATCTCGAGGGTGGCAATTAAGGTTAGAACATTTAAGCATTTCGGAGTATCGAGTTGGGGTAGAGATACAATCAACACTACTAGCGAGATAGGCGGATACACCTCGAGAGAGGGTATTTCGTAAGTAAGATCACCTAGCCATTAATAAGTTATAGACAAACTGAATAATATCATATTGAGGACATAATCCATCGAAAGTGGCAGGGGGAGACATAGCCCTAGTCTCCATTATACATTAATTCATTAAGACGCTAGTTTAGTTAAAATCGCATATTCAGTACTCTTTCACAACACTTATATCCGCATAATATTCAAAGCCAATCTTCAGGATTCAACAACATCTATCCCGTGGATCGACATCCGTACCAGGTACACTATATTACTTGGGGCTTACGCGCACTTGCGCACATAGGGCGTACATATATACACACCACGCTTCGCCTATCGTTTTTTGAGCCGCTGTTTCGGATAGGTTCGAGTGATATATGTAATAAAGCAATTAGATATTACTCGAATTTTTGTTTTATTTGTTTTACAAGGCCGGTAATTTGGTCTTTTTGTTTCATGTGTGATTGCAATCAAGGTTTCAGTGAGCGCATGGGACGACGGATCAAAGCGACCAACATCCTTTTCGACCTCGAAATAAAGAACTTTACAATGCACACGCGAGAACAGAGAACAGAATATTACTAGAAATTTAGGCAATCATGGAGAACAACGAAGAGCAAGATCTTACATTGAGCAAACGAGCTACACATAGGGTCGAAATGGGAATAACGGAAGGAATCAAGTACCTGTGCCTTTATACAACTGGGATGATCCATTAATGTTGCTAGAAGAGTTCATTTCACCGCTCTACGCTTGTTCGCACAGTTTATCCGAAGACCACCTATTCAGTAAACAACTCGAAATAAGTCAAGAATCCTTACGCATGCTTTTAACATCTTATTTCATGGACTACCAAATATGCATTCGACCAACTTCCTCAAGTCTGCGACACGATCAAGTACAATGGAGTTATCGAAGAGCCACTGGTCGAGATTGTTCCCACTCACTATAAGGATGTGAGCCAAGCATCGTTAACAAGTCACCCAATCGGATTCCATTACTTCATGGAACGACTTAGTGCGTGTCTCCACTGCTTTTTCCCGCTCGAAAAATTGCACAACTCTGTGCAAGAGATCAATACTGGACAACTGTAGTGGGAGAGAACTCCGGCAGAGGTAATGATAGATTTCACGAACTACCGAGGAAGTGCCCACATCACGTGATCGACCGGGATGGATGCAGGTCCATACTTCTATAATGGTCTGAGAAACGCAACTAGAACAGTGATTGATGCCTCACGAGGGGCACTAATGAAGAAACCACGGACTGCTTATGAAATCTTGGAAGATGTCAGAACTATCACAACCGGCCTAGGAGAAGACTACACCAAGAAAAGCCGTGGGTGGCAATTCGATAATGAGGTTCAACAATCAAGATCATGTTGTACACCGACAAACGCTTAACTGGGGACAAAGAAGGAACTGGCACGCCATACGTATCAAACTATGGGAGTTGTGTGAATTCATGAGGATAAAGACAATAGCACGAATGCCGCAATGAAACCAACAAGAAACAGCCCGTGACGCGGTCGAGGTTCAATCGAGTCTACCACAAGAACAAGCGACGCGATGGGGAAACAACTATCGTAACCAAAATCCAAGCCAAGGGTGGCGTGAACAATCGAATCGTATCACGAACGGCGGTATGGATGGAGGAACAATCAGAACAACATGCCATCAACCCGAGTGAGCGAACCACCTCTTGAGAAAAAGGTGGACTTAGAACAAGCCCTTGCACAGATGCTCACCTCACACACTGCCTTTATGAACGAGACAAAGGCGAATATGCAGCAACAGGCCACCCAATTGAACAATCAAGCAACACAAATGGAGAAACTTCGAGGTACGTATATCTAAATGGCCAATCTATCGACAAAAAGGCAACCCGTTCCTTACTAAGCAACTCGGCGAACCCGAGAAGCGGGAATGAACATGTTAAAGAAGCCACACCGGTGAAGTGGTAAGGAATTGAGGCACAGAGCAATCCTCAGCTATAGAGTGAGGTAGAGAATGAGAAGGTCATCCACTCTACGAATGATGATGCAGACATAGGAATGTACTTCAAGAGAACACCTTAAAACACCATCGGGGCTAAGGGACAACCCACCAATTCCATATCCACAACGCTTCAAAGAAGCATAAGTTGATAAGCGCTCACAAGTTCATGGAAGTGTTCAAGAAGCTACACATCAATATCCCGTTTACTGATGCTCTGGAACAGATGCCTAGTTATGTAAAATTTATGAAGGACATACTGTCTCAGAAGAGAAGATTGGCTGATTTCGAAATAGTTAACTTAACTAAGGAATGTAGTGCCATACTTCAGAGGAAGTCACAAGAAAAGCAAAGACCTGTGCAAGCCACTATCCCGTAATTCATCGAAATGCTATCTTCGAGAGAGCATTGTGTGATTTTGGGTGCCAGCATTAATCTCATGCCTGTCCATCTTTAAACGCTTGGGATTAGTGTGAAGCTCATCCAACTACTACACTTCGGGCCTTGTCGACGCATCCTTGAAGCATCCAAGAGGTGAAGATGTCTTGGGAAGGATGCCAGTTTATCTCCCAAAGATATTCTTAACAGATTAGATATGAAGAGGATAAAGAAATACCGATAATCTTGGGTAGACCGTTTCTTGCAACTAGCAGGGCAATAATTGATGTTCAAAGGGGAGAATCTGCAAATTGAGAGTGTAAGAGGATGAAGTCAAGTTCAACGTGTTCGGTTGCAGACATCCTACAGAAGTGATACCCGTTTCACGGCAAGATAAGAGTAAGAGGTGTCTAGCCAAAGTGGTTCACTGATCCTTCGAGGCTAGCTTGTTCGTAATGATTCCGAGAATTTGCGCGAAGAGGCAGAGGAATATGAAATGGATGGATCTTTTCAGACCCAATAGAAGAAATATCAATTTAGTGAAAGTGCTAAACCGGCCAAGACTACTCCGCTGAACAACCACCCAAGATGGAACAAAACCTTTACTCAGCCGCTTGAAGTATGCATATCTTCGGGGATAAAGATCCACCTTACCGCGATCATCTTAGCATCCTTGACCGAACTAGAGAGGAGAAGCTACTAAGGGTCCCCAGAGACCATTAAAATGCCTGACGGTCTCTAGTCGATTTAAAGGATTCGCCTTCCATGTGCATGCATCGTATTTTGGCCGGAAGATGGGCATAAACCTTCACAGTTACACCCGAGGAGGTTGAATCCAACAATGAAAGAGGTGGTAATCCGGAAGGAAGTATTAAAATGGCGATACTCTGGGTAATTTACTCTATTTCGCATACGCACGGGTGAGTCCATTCAGTAGTGCCTAAGAAGGGAGGAATAACTATCATAAGAACCGAGAATAAATATACACGCTTTCTCAAACAGTTAACGGTGGGAGGATTTGTATTGATTATCGGAAACTTAACAAAGCCACTCGAAAAGATTACTTCTCATTACCAAGCTTCTCGGATCGTATGTTGGATCGACACGGCCATGAATATTATTGCTTTTGGATGGATATTCCTGGCTTACAATCAAATTGCTATAGCCCCCGAAGATCAGAGAAGACAACATTCACATGTCTCTATGGGGACATCTGCGATTCAGCGATGTCTTTGGGTTGTACAATGCGCCACTTTCCAACGATGTACGGCGCCATCTTCTCCGACATGGCTGGAAGACAATCGAGATCTTCATGGATGATTTTTCGACATTGCAATTCATTTGATAACCACCAAAATTTGAGATCGTGATGATAAGATGCGAGAGAATCAACCTAGTACTAATCGGGAGAAGTGCCATTTTATACAAAGAGGGTATCAGACTCTGGACATCGGATTTCAGTTAAGAGAATGTAGGTAGACAGAAAGCAAAGATTGAAGCAATTGAAAATTACTCCACCTCATCAGTAAAAGGGATAAGAAGTTTTTTGGGCCACGCTGGATTCTATAGGCGATTCATCAAAGACTTTCATAGACGCAAACCGTTGTCTAATCTCCCCGGTCCAAGGGACCCTTTTTGAGTTTAATACCCGTTTGCACGCACGTGTTAAAAGATAAATCGCACGCTCTATTGTAGTAGCTCCGATTGGTCCTTTCCATTTGAACTTATGTGACGCAAGTATTTTGCGATTGGAGCAGTAAGAAGCGTAAAAACGAGAGAAAATCTCTGTGTAATCTAATTATGCGAGCGAACTCTTGAATGATGCGCAGCTGAATTACGCCTACCACGTAAAAGAACTATTAGCTATTGTCTTTTGCTTAATAAATTCAGGCCTTATTTGATTGGTAACAAGGTCGTAGTTCACACCCGATCATTCTCGTCATAAAATACTTGATGATTAAAAAAGACGCCAAACCCCAGTCTAATCCGTGTTCTTTTTGTCGCAAGAATTCAGACGCCAGATTAAAGCATAAGAAAGGCAATCGAGAATCTAGCGCGCATCATCTTCACGATTGAGCGGACAAGTGATGAGGTTCAAGTGAATGACGATTTTCCACTTGTTTTACCTTAGCTATTGAAGACAAGAGGGCGTACCCATGGTTCAGTAGATACGTGAAATCATTCAGCTCAAGGTAATCCCTCCGACTTAAATTTATCCAGTAAAAGAGGTTTTTCGCACACTTGAAACACTACTATCGGAGGGAGCCACCTTTACGTGGCATTGTGTTGACCAAGGATCCGGAGATGTGTGCCCGAAGATGAAATGCATAAAGATCTTTGCACCACCGCCACACGTTACTCATGTGGTGACAATTTGGTACAACGAACAGCAGCCAAGGTGCTTCAATCAAAGCTTTATTGGCCGATCTTTATTCAAGGATGCTCATTATTTCAGATTCATGATAATGTCATCAAATGGGGTATTTCTAGAAAGGATGAACCTCCCATGCACCCCATTTTGGAAGTAGAATTGTTTATGTAATGGGATGGATTTCATGACCATTTCCATCTTACAATAACCCAGACATCTTGGTCGGCAAGAGATTATGTCTCTCTAAATGGGTTTAAGGCCCACCCACACTAATAGATGCAAGGTAGTGGCTCAATTTCTCCCACCACATATTCTCGCACCTGAATCCCCGAGCACCGATCACGATAATGGTACTATTTCATAATAAAATGATTGACGGTGTTCAGAAAAGTATGAAGTGCCATCAGACATCCTTTAGATATCACCCACAAATAAATGGGCTAGCAGAGGTATCAAATCGAGAAATTAAGTCCATTCGAGAAAACAAAGCACGCTCTCTAGGGAAGGACTGTCCAAAAGATCAAGATGCATCATGCATCGAACAAAGATTAAAACACCTTCGTATGTCGCCTTAGAATTGTTATGGCAGCATGCCACCCGCCGCTGAATGAGCATCGAGCCTACTTTCCCTAAGAACTCGGCAATTGGAACATGGACAAAAGACATCACCAAGGAGAAGCGATCACATGTACTGAACTAGACGAATTCAGAACGGGCTTATGAAAATGCCCGCATTTACAAGGAAAGACAAGTTCTCAAGACGACAAACATATTACCAGAAGGAATTCGAGGCGTGGCAACAGTCTCCTTGTTTGCACTCTGCCTAAAAACTTTTTCCTGGGAAATTGAAGTCTAGATGGTCAGGACCTTTCACAGTGACCAAGGTCTTTCCACATGGAGGGGCAGAGGTTACACATCCTGAGAAAGGAACATTCACAATTAACACACAACGGTTGAAGCCGTATTTTGGGGGCGAGTTCCATGGATAAGGACATTTCATCACCGCATCAAACGGCACGTTGCTTAAGCCATAAGAGCCTCGGGGTCCCGAGCACATTGAGATTCAGGGTCGTCGAGCTAACGACATTAAACATAGCGCTTCTTGGGAGGCAACCCAAGCGTATCTTGAAATTTTTATTTCTATAGTTTAATTTTTTCTAGTTTGTTTTATTGTTTGCCTGCTCTGGCCGTTTCTATCCGTAACGGAGTTCCTTTTCGATGTCCTGCTTAAGGACCTGCGATAGATAGTAATGAGGAAGACCCGCTCAAGAAATTCACTTTGTTAGTGGAGTCACCAATCGCGACCGGGAGTTTTCACTCGACTATCAAGAAAATTTTGCATTTCGCCTTCTCCGGACCGTCAGGACTTTGGCTTTCAACGCCGCGACGAGTTTGACCTCCTCCGACGCATCGCTGGGATCTCAACGCGACGCTGAAAACCACTTTCGAACGCCGCGACGTTGGGATCTCAACGCCGCGACGCCGATTGCACTTCTCCGAACGCCACGACGTTGATCTCAACGCCGAGACGCCGGGTTTTGCATTTCTCTCGAACGCCGCTGATTATTGGATCTCAACGCCGCGACGCTGGTTTCCAACTACTTCGGAACGCCGCGACGCTGGATCTCAATGTCGCGACGCCGATGCTTTTTCTTGAACGCCGCCACGCCAGACTAACGTCAGCGCGACGCTGTTCGCGAAGGCCAAAACACCTCATTTTTGCTCGAAAACGCCTCATTTGCTCCTCCCTGTTTCCTCTTTTGGCTCTTTAGTGTACCCTTTCACCCCACATTTTGACCCTTCATGAGTCCTTCACCATCCAGTCAGCGGGGTATTGTTTTGCCTCGACACCATCACGATGCTATACCCACAGTTCATCCACTATCCTCCATTTGTCCACACCGTAAAGGCCTTCGGCATGAGCATTAGGTGTCCGGCTTGATCCGTGGGTCGTTTACCCAGGCTTGGTCACCCAGGGTTGGTCGAGTCTTTCGGTTGAGCCAGTATGGTCTAATTGTGGTAATACTAGGGTTGATCACCTTTAGGTGCCTATTTGGTTTTAACTGCTTAGTGCACTTTGGGTGCTTTCGACACGATCTGTCTAGTTCATCAGGGTGGCCACAGTGGTGCATTTGTCTCCATTGTATTAGTAGAGCAATCTTGCACTTCTACGTGTGACAATGTCGGGTAAGAAGCGGTACCTGTGGCAGGTCGGGCAGTGAGGACCCGACCCCGAATTTCGATGTCACGCGGTTCGTTAACGAGGGTGCCGCCGATCGGTTCGGCACCATCTACAAGAACCGATCTTTTATTAAGGAAAAGGGTTTCCATCACCCTGACGACTTCTTCCGCAAGACTATTGCGGCCAAGGGTGGTGGGCACTTTGCCAACCACCTCATCGGTACGCGATGAGTGTGGTCTTGAAGAATTCTACGCCAGCCTCGCCTCCGGCGTCGTCGAAGGTCGGGTGTGGGGTGTGTTAGTGATGAGCTTATTGAGTCCTATCAATCACTTTGCAATCTTGATCATGTCCCGGGCCTCAATCGACTTTGCGCTTAGACTACCCAGGGTTCATTCGGATCGTGTGTAGTGAATGGGCGGGGTGGTGGAACTGACAATAGAGCCTGTTAGTCACTTCAAGGCCCAGGTATTTGGCATATATCTGA
This sequence comes from Tetrastigma voinierianum, assembly GCA_016808115.1. Classification (NCBI taxonomy): domain Eukaryota; kingdom Viridiplantae; phylum Streptophyta; class Magnoliopsida; order Vitales; family Vitaceae; genus Tetrastigma; species Tetrastigma voinierianum. The sequence continues at coordinate 188,330 of JAEQBH010001986.1, read as the reverse complement.
AGTCTGGCATCACTTCCATCTCATGCCTGTGTCTGGCGACGTGTGTGAAGTGAAGGCCAAGCGTCATACTCTTTCGATTATGCCATCATTAGGGATAGTCCTTTGTTGGGCGAGGTTATAGGGGATGCCATCCTCATGTAGGAGACGCTAAGATGAACTTAGGAGCACCTTTTCTCATTGTAAAACTATGCAAACGAGCGAAGAGTGCCCCTAGATGACAAATAGGCGTGGTTACACCCAATCAAGGCTATATCGGTTAAAGCGGGACAAGCCAAGGTGTACCCTGACACGAGGGGACTTATGATTAGTCATGAGCCCTCGGGCGAGGGCGAGCTTCCACACGGCCTCCCGAACTTGTTTTGTACTCCCCAGGCGATCCACAAGGGCGACATTAGACGATCCTCTATTCACCCACCTCCACCACCACCGGACCTGGGCGGTCCTCGATCCACTTTGACAGAGGACCGTGCTGCCCTTGCGGCGCTTTGATGCATTACGGGATGGGACCGGGGGCAGGAGTCCTCACACACCGGGATATGGGGCCCTTCGGCGCCAACATGTGCGGTTCCGGCCGACAGACGGCTGTGCCCCGATGGCAGCCGGTCTCAGGCCCAGCTTGCGCGACTGCATCACCGACCTCAGCCACCTCCACCGGTGACGCCCGATCACGGGGTTTCCTCCCTTTTCTTCGTTCCTGGCACATTTCGGTGGGGACACTTTTACTTGGGGGTGGGGGTGGTGCTCAATTTATTAGATTAGTATTGTTTTTATTTGTGATGTAGTTTAATTTCGTTTACGCGTGTTAGTTTGTATTTCAGTTTAGTTTCATTTAAACATTCATTTTAGGATGTTGAGTTTTGTGTTCAATTCATGTTTGTGTTTTAGGTAGATCATATCTATGTTTAGTGGTGTCGTGTTTAGGTAGTTTGCGTGTGTGCTGCCATGTTTGAGAGTAGGGGATCACTTTTGGGTCGAATCCACTTTTGTCATGAAGAAAGGATTCATAGGATGTTTGATGCTAGGGAATTAGGTTGAATAGGTGAGGAGGCATAGTGAATCACTTCTAGATATTTAAGAAACTATTTCTCAATGAGCCTATCACACTCACACACAAATGACCTCTAGGGTATGCTTAGGTGCCAGGCCGACTACTAAGGTTCAACAAACCCTAGGAGTCTCTAAACACCAAAGAGATGGGACACGATGAATAAGGATTGCCTTGAGCTAATAAATATAAATAAAAGAAAAAAAGAAAAAAAATGAGAAAATAAAAAATAGAGAGATAGAATAAGTGGGATCTTTAATTGGAATCCAGGGCACGGATCGAGGGCCTTTCAGAGCCCAATGCCACTGAGCCAATGGTAGGAGTCATTGACTTCCGCCCGTTACGGGACGGAAGATGGAAGTTTCCCGACTTAGAGCCATAGGTTTAGTTAGTGTTCGGAGTGGCGTTCGAGGGGCGAATGCCGGTGCCCTTAACCAACTGGTGAGGAGTCACCAACTAATCCCCGCTACATGAACACTTAGCATAAACTTATGGGCACTAGTTTTTTTCTTTGTTATGAGTAGGTATGTTTAGAAATGCAAACGGTGCGTTCCTATCCTTTTGTAGTTAGATTTTCAAAATTAGGTGAGTTAAACTCAAGTTTGGGGGTGTCGGAATCTAGGTATACACAAGAGGTCATTTATTCAACGCACATAGGGTCCTTGGGAAAGGTTATTGAATACCTCGGAGGAATTTGGGGCACTAGTCAGCTGCAGAGTTCAGCCTGTTCTTTTCGAAAGTCGAACACCCTTGCGAATCACGTGAACTTCAAACGGAGATGGCGCGGTGTGAGTCGGTCGATTTGATCCTCCCATCTATCGGCATGTGCATCACTTTCTTAAGTGTTAGACTATAGTAGAGTGTGAGTTCGAGTTTAGTCGATTCTTGCTTGGGGACAAGCAGAAGCTAAGTTAGGGAGTGTGATGGTGGCTGAAATACTCAAGGGTCCTTACCCGCGTTGTCTTATGTTTTTAGTGTTATTTTATATTTAAATCGTATTTTTTGTGGCCAGATATCTAATTTGTGCAATTGGTGTGGTCTGGGAGGCGAAGGGTAGTTTTGGAAGGGTGCAGACGGAGGGTGGCGGTGCATAGAAAGTGTTTGGAGCGTCGCGACGTCTCGGCGTCAGCGACGTCTCTAACGTAAATAAGCGATCCCCCGCGTCGTGGCGATCCCCGTCGTGATGTCCCTGACGTCGCGACGTTGGGTCAACATGTAGAAGTCAGCAAGCGGTAGCGTCGCGGCGTTACAGCGTCATGACGTCGGGTAGGTTCTGCCTCTCAATCATTAAAAGCAAAGGGGACGGAATTCGAAGTTGGAGTCAAGAGGAACGCATCTGAACACTAGGCGCGAGGAAATCATAGCAGATTTCGACCTTGGAAGGCTGATCATTTGTATTTTTCTTCTTTTTAGATAGAAATACGGATGTTTTATAAATTAAATATTGGTGTTCTCATATTCAGTATGTTCTAGATTTATACCTAGGGTGTTGTTGAACCCTGTCACGATTGCATGGATTAAAGATTAGTATTTTATATTATTCAGTGGTTTATAATTTGTTAACATCTTATTTATATCTGTTAATCATTTACATGGTGATGTCTGGCCAACATTAGCATGACCTTACTAGAGATCCGAGATTCGAGAGATAGGATACGGGGGATCTAGTAGAAGCGGCCCAGCCGGTTGGTCGGTAAATAGAGATATTCAGTCTCGGGTGCGATTAAGGTTAGAACATTTAAGCATTTCGAGTATCGAGGTTAGGGTGAGAGATACATTGACACTACTATGAGATAGGCGGATACACCTCGAGAGAGGGTATTTCTTAAGTAAGATCACCTAGCCATTAATAAGTTATAGAGAAACTGAATAATATCATATTGAGGACATAATCCATCGAAAGTGGCAGGGGGAGACATAATACAATATCGATATCTGATAATTCATTAAGATCGGTTAGTTTAGTTAAAATTCAGACACTAGTACTCTTTCGCACAACACTTATATCCAGATAATATTCAAAAGCCAATCTCTGTATTCAACATTTTCTCCTAGTGGATCGATACTCCAGTACCATAGTCTTATTTATGTTACTTAGGCGACGTGTGCAGCAGCACATGAGGCGATACATATATACACACACGCTTTGACCTATCAACATGATAGGGTTATCATGTTAGAAGTGGTAGAGCTAGCCTACTTGAGGGCCACCACCGGTAGTAAGAGAGAAAGGAAATTGAGGTAGTAGAGCAGTTCAGCTGGGAAGATCGGAGCGAGAGGCGCGGCCCGAGGAGAAGCCCGGTGAGACACCGGATGGGAAGAAAGGGCGAGAAACGGCGGCTACGGATAGACCCTATGCACAGTACCACCATCGGCGTTTGAGGCGAATAAACTCATTAGCAGTTTACTAAATTCATGGAAGTGTTTAAGCTAGCATTATCAACATTCCATTCATGAATCTGTTAGAGCAGATACTTATTACATCAAATTCATGAAAGATATACTATCCAGGAAAAGAAGGTTATCAGAATTTGAGATAGTGAATCTTACTGAGAAGTGCAGTGCTATATTTCAGAGGAAATTTCCATATAAGCCTAAGGATCTAAGCAATTTCACAATCCCCTGTAAGATAGGGAACTCAATCTTTGAAAGAGCCCAATGTGACTTGGGAGCCAGTATTAACCTCATGCCTTTATCCATTTTCGAATGAATTTGGGTTTAGGTGAAGCCTAGACCTACTCACGGTTACCACCGTAGTAGATAAATCATTGAAACATCCTCAGGGAGTGATAGAAGATGTGCTAGTAAAGGTAGACAAGTTTATCTTCCTAGCTGACTTTATAGTGTTAGACATGGAGGAAGATAAAGAGATACCCATCATAATAGGCAGACCATTTCTAGCAACTAGCAGGGCTATGATTGATGTGCAGAAGGGAGATCTGAAACTAAGAGTGCAGGATGATGAAGTCAGATTTAGTGTATTTAATGCGGTAAGGCATCCAGCGGAGAGCAATGCATGCTTTATGATAGAGCGGTGAAATTTATGAATGCCTGGCTATAGTGGTTTAGTGACCCTTTGGGGCTGGCCTTGTGCGGAGGAGATGCTGAGGAGGAACTAAGTGAAAGGCCGAAGAGTATGAAGTGGATGGACTCCTTTAGCCGAATAAGAGGAAGTATTATGGCCCAGTTGGGAAGAACACTTCAGAACTTGATACCCTCGGTTGAAGCGACCACCTGATTAGATAAAACCACTCCCTAGTCCATGAGGTATGCATACCTAAGAGGAATCCTCAACCACCTGGGTTATCATATCGGCCATCTCTTACAGCGAGTGGAAGAGATAAGCTTTTGAGAGTGCTTGAGATCAACGATAATGCCAGTGGGTGGTCTACAGTTGATTTAGGAAGGGATCAGCCCCTGTATGTATGCAGGATCCTATTAGAGGATGGGCACAAACCGTTAGTAGAAGCTCAGAGGAGACTAAACACGATAATGAAGGAAGTTGTAACATCCCGAAATATACCCTAGCAGTTTTCGGACTTGTTTAGGGTATATTAACTACATCAGTTTTCGGACTTGTTTAGGGTATATTAAAAGTTAAATAGGAATTTTCGGAAATAAAACAAGGGCCAGGAATTAATTCGAGACGAGGGTAAAGTGGTAATTTACCTTGAGAGCCAAAAGGTAATAAAGCCAAAAGATGGGATTAAAATAGAAATTTAATAAGTTATGGGAATAAAGGCAAATGAGAAAAGATGAAATAGAAATATATAAGAGAATAAAGGGCTTAAATGCAATTATGAAAAGTTAAAGTCAAAAATGAGTTTTGTTTTTTTATTAAACATGTATATGCTGCAAACATGGGTTTAAGATGGTTGGTCTCCAAAAGAGAGAAAAAAACGGGAGAGAAGAGAGAAAGAGAGAAGAGAAGAAGAGGAAGAGGAAGAGGAAGAGAAGAAGAAGAGGAGAAGAAGAGAAATCAAGATCAAAGGTATGGAAACATGATATAGATCCCGTTTGGATCAGGTGGCCTCGCAAGGGTCACCACAATAGATAGAAATCACTGCCTTGTACAGTGATAGTACCTTCGAATGCAGAATGGCATATGACGCGAGTCAGCATCTCGTACGGTGGTGATCTTGTCGGGTATTATGAGGAGAGAATCAGCGTGCCGTGCCCCGGTGATGAGTACCTTCGGGTACACTCGGTTATTTCACGAATCATTCTAAGGTATTTGGAACATGAAAATAAAAGAAAAAGGAAAAGTATACACAAAGGAAATGTATATGAAAAGTATGTAATAGGATATGATATGAAGCGACATAAGCACTATGCGATAGAAAGCTCTGACGATTCTGAGAATAGAGTACATTATAACTTTGATATGAAAATAGGTATAAAAACCTGAAAAGTAGAATGATACGGGATAACGAGGATATGAACGATTACAATATGAACACCTATAATAGGAAAGTATACAATAGGTATTACAAGTATGAAAGTGAAGAATAAAATAAATCATAGAGCTAGAAGATGAAAAGATATAGACTAAGAGACATGCTATGTAACTTGACAAAGAATAGGAACATTGAAAAGACATATAACAAGCATGAAAGATGAACCGCAGGGACAAGTATGGAATATGCAAAGTACTCAAATAGGAATACGAGAAAAGTATAAATAAAGGAGATGCTAAAGACATAGAACATGTAATAGAAAGAGATTGACATGCAATGGAGATGTCGGATGATAAGGGTGCGATTATAGAAATATGTTTAGATATATATATATAAAATGCATATGTATAAACTGTGACGGTCGCCATTGGTGGTTTGTCCATTGCTTATGTTCCCACTAAGGCGTGGCTTACTGGTGTTGATAGTGGAATTAGAAGAGGAGGCTAGAGGACGAGACCGCATGTTGTTAGAATTGACACACATCAATAGGGGTCCATTGGAAGATTTTGTATAATTTATAAGTCTTTTGTTTTCTTTTGCAAACAATGTAAATGTTGAACACTAGTAAGAATATGTACATATATAAGTAATTGTATAAGTAATGGGACTCAGGTATATGCGTATAAATTGTGATGGACACCACTCAGGTGGTAGTTCTTTTAATACATATACAAATGATTTTGTTGTCACCCAGAGTGTTTGTGCACGATAAGAATGCAGTACAGCTCGAAGAACGAGGTCGATGAGAGTCGATATAGTATAGATAGTATCGCCCCGGACTTCGAGTTCACGTCCCGTGCGTCGGGTCGGGCTGGATCGGGGTGTGGCCCGGAAATTGGTAAGAAGGGTATTGAAGTGGTTAGATCTTGGGAGACAGTCTACCCCATCTCAAATAGTTCGTGGGTAATCCTAGTACATGTTGTCCCAAAAAAGGGAGGGACCACAGTGATATGGACTAAGAATAACGCACTGCTACCTTCTCAAACAGTTACAGGGTGGAGGATTTGCATAGACTACCGAAAATTAAATAAGGCAACTAGAAAATATCATTTCCCTTCCATTCTGGATCGGATCTGGGCCAAGTTAGCCAGAGGCATGAGTATTACTAATTCTTGGACTGGTATTCAAGTTATAATCAGATAACTATATCACCAAAGGACCAAGAGAAAACAACATTTACATGCTCGTATGGTATGTTTGCTTTTAGGCGAATGCCCTTTGGGCTATGCTTGCACCGGACACGTTTATTGTTATTTGCATGATAGCCATATTCTCGGACATGGGTCGAAGGAACAATTAAGATATTCATGGATGGGTACTCTGGCCGCTAGGAAATTAATCTTTTGATAATTACCTAGAGAACCTAAGACAAGCACTGATAAGATGTGAGGAAGCCAAGCTTGTGCTGAATCGGGAAAAGTGTCACTTCATGGTGAAGGAAGGCATTGTACTAGGGCACCGGATATCAAAAGGAGGAATTGAGGTAGATAGAGCCAAGATTGAAACAATAGAGGAAACTCTTGTCAGTGAAAGGAATAAGGAGCTTTCTAGGTCACGTAGGATTCTACAGGAGATTCATAAAGGATTTCTCTAAAATAGCTAAGCCCCTATCGAATCTACTTGTTCAAGGACCACCCTTTGAGTTTGATGATCAGTGCCTGAAAGCGTTCTTTTCTCGAGCAAAATTGGTGTGACACTTATTTAGTAGCACGAGACTGGAGATCTTCACTTTTGGAAATAATGTGACTACACAATGAGGTTTGATATAGGCAAAAGGGATAGAACATTTCAAGTTATCTATTATCTTAGTCGGGACATTGATTGATGCGTGGCTGGTATGCAACAAGCGAAAAAGAACCACGGCTATTGTGTTTTCATTGATAGAAGTTCCGACCATGCCAATTGGTAGCAGGGTGTGAGTCTTGCGCCAACCATTCAGCCATAAGTACATGACTAAGGACGAAACCGAGGCGATGGAGTGGGTATTGTTACTACTCGAGAGTTCGACCTAGAAATTAAAGCTAAGAAAGGGACTAAAAATCTAGTAGTCTACCACCTTTCACAATTGGAAGGGCCGAGTAAAGAAATTCAGATCAATGATGATTTCCTTGATGAACAACTCTTGGCAATTGAAGACAAAGAGCTAGTACCGTGGTTTGCGGATTTTGTGAACTACTTGGTAGCAAGAGTGCTCCCCCCAGAATTTGATTCTGATGAAGAAGATTTCACCATACAATTTTGAAGCACACTACTGTGGAGGAACCCATCCTATATAACAATTGTGTTGACCTGGTGATAAGAAGATGTGTCCCATAAGAGGAAATAGAAAGTATTCTAACTCATTGTCACGTGCTAGCATGCGGGGGACACTTTGGGGGAAATAGGACAGCTGCAAAGGTGCTTCAATCGGGATTCTATTGGCCTACCTTATTAATGAGTCTAAAACTCATCTATTTTTAATCCATTTTTCTGGCATGTTTTTAACAATTTTAGATATATTTTTATGCCAAATTATGGAATATTCACCTACTTTGTGTTTTGCAGGTGTTAATTGAAAAATAAGATAAAACAAGCGAAGAGCAAAAAGTGGAAAATACGGCGAGTCTATGTCGACATAATTTTCCCTTGTCGTGACCTGAAAATTGAAAACACGAGACAGAAAGTATGTCGCGACCAATGACAAGTAAATGAGGCTAGACAAAACTCAATGGTGAAAGAGAAATTTATATCGCGAAAAAGAGTTTTAATAATGTGACACATTATTGAAGAATTGTGAAGAAAATGTCATGACAATCCTTTGCAATGATAAAGATTAAAGCAGGAGGAAGCCCAGAAAGGGTTTGTGTCGCGACAATATAATTTATGTCACAACATAAAAAGCTGAAGGCTAACATATGAACCCTGTTGCGACAAAAGACAATTATGCCACGATAGAAATTACTTAGATTACAACACAAGTCAACTAAGACAAGTGTTTTTATGTTGCGACAAAGTTTTCGGCATCAAGCCAGCTTAAGGAAGAACTGATGTCGCAACAGAAAATCCTTTCACGACATAACAAAACATGAAGGAGGTGAATTCCCTATCGCAACAAGAAGCTGAAGAGTAACATAAGAAGAATGGCGACAAAGAAATTCTTGTTACGACATAATCAAGAGTTGAAGAGCCAAAGAGCACATTATGCGTGACTTAAAGAGTTTATGTCGTGACAATCAGTGCTATGGAATGATAAATTATCCATGACGAGGAGAAAAGTAGGTCGCGGCATAAATTGAAGAAGAACTGAGAATGGCAAAGGCAATTGTGTCCTAACATATAATTCTATGTCGCGACAAACAGCTCAACAAGCAACAAGAATCAGAGAAGAAAAGTCTGTCGCCACTAAGGAGTTTCTTGTCGCGACATAAATTGCTAAGGACTTAAAGAAATCCTGTCACGACAGAGAAAACTCTATCGCGACAAAGTTGACAAGCTGAAAAGTAAATGTTTGTCACGATAAGGAAAATTATGTCATGACAAACTCCAGAAGAACAAGGACACGAGAAGTTGGTTGCAAACAAGTTTGGTGTCGCGACACAAGGCATTCCTGTTGTGACAAGAACAAGACTGTTGAATAAAATTTATGTCGCGACATTATAAAAGTATGTGTGACACAATCGAGAAAGCGGCCGAGAGCGGTGCGACGAAAGCAAGCTCTGACGGAGAACAGCGACAAAGGCGAGAAGCTGCTCGCGACAAAAGAGACCAATTTGGGCTAGAATTTTGGGATCCACAACACAGGTGTGGAAGTGGAGGCCCAACAATTTGGAAAGCTTTATAAATACACACTCTAGGGCAATGTCTGTGACTAGCAACTCTAGGACATTTGGGTGGTTGAAGACTCTTGTATATTTTTAAGTTTTTTTTTTTTTATTTTATTTTATTTTCCATTTTAGTAGATTTAGATTTAGTGAAGCTTTATTTTAGCTTTCCTTTAATTTTCTGGAGTTGGGTATTGTACTGAAGTGCAGCTTTGAGCTAGTATTTCGTTATAAAATCATCTTTTTCATTACTGTTTGATTTAAATGGATGAAAGAAAGTTTCTAGAGTTCATTTATTTCAGTTCGTTTATGATTTCAATGGTGCCTGATGGAGTTAGTCACTGATATGAGTAAACCAGTTTTGAAAAGTTGAGCTCACTACAAATCGGTCATTGATGATAGTCATTTTGCTGCATAAGGTGGAAAAAAGCTTTAATTAGAATTCTTGAATTTATTTGATTGGTGTTTGATGAGCTTAAAAGTCATCTCTTTTGATCCATTTTACATTTAATTTTCGGTTAAATTGAATAGTGTATACACATAATTATGAAGAAACTCACCAATTTGTCATTAGCAGGAAGGAGCGAAAGAAGAAAAAGCGGTAGAAAAATCTGAAATAAGTGGATAAAATGGAGTCGAATGGCGGGCGAAATGAAAGCAAGTGATGAGTCATTGATGCGGTTGTGGAGTCTGCACAATCCGGTTCTAAAGTCGCGACATCGGGAAGGTGAAGAGGAATTTGATGCGGTCGTGACAGGGAACGATGCAAGCGTGAAGAAGGAGCGAAATTAAAGTGATATCGCTGACCGGAAACTATTAAGTCATGACCTTCAAAAACAACAGTCTGATCCTACAGCGGCATTAAGTGATGTCGCGACAAGAAGGCGATGTGTGACACCAAGAACAATGGATTGTTCTGAGCGAGAGCTTAATGATGAAGTCGTGACATCGAAGGAGGTCAGTGAAGCCCGAAACTATGAGGTTGATGTCACGATCGGGGACACTAGTTCAAGAAGCAGTACCATTAAGTGATCATCGCGACAAGAAAGCGAATTGCGACATCATGACAGCGGTGGAAGGGTGTAGGAGACTTAAGCCCATGTCGCGGCAACATCGATGTCGCGACATCGAGCTCTTTCATTGAAATTTTATAAAGGACTAGAATGGATGTCGCGTGAAGACCATGATGTCGTGACATCTGGCAAATCAGCCCAGAGCACTGCAAGGCATAAGATCGGTGTCGACAACCCGAGCGACCGGAGTTCATAGGAAGCCGAGAACTTAGAGTCGTGTCGCGACATTGGTTCGATGTCGCGTGAAAGCTTGAGTCCACAATGTTGGAAGCGATGGCTGTGGGCTGGCTACTCTGAAATCCACGGGTTATAGTCGGATTAGGGCCCCAGGCGGAAAACCCTATAAATCTGTGACTACCCCCCGAATAGTAAAGCAGAGTCGGGCGCGTCAAAGGAGAGATGCAGGTAGCTAGGCTTCGCGCTTTTATTTTCTTTTCTTTCTTTTCTTTCTTTCTTTCTTTTCTTTATTTTAGACGGATGTTGTCTATTTTTCGTTTTATTATTTTACGTGGATCCCGAATGTTATCGTTTTATTGAAGTGAATCTGAATTCAATTTCTTTCAAATTACTACGGAATGCATCGAAGTCCGGACGATTTACAGGATTCGATTATTTCAGTTTTCGAATTCTGGAGTTATTCTTTTTGATCGGAAGGATCTTTGTTTCGTGTGATTGATGGTGAAGACGGCTTCCATCTAGTAAAGCGTTGTAGTCGAAATTGATCTTTCTGTAGTAATTTGCGACATCTTGTTCATTTGGTTCACGAATTTACTTGATTATAGGTTTATTGATTTTGGATGCGAATATCGGTTTACTATACGTAGTTAAAATTACGTCGTTACTGATTTCAAGGGTCTCTTTGAGTGACGGGAAGGCAATCACTTGGGAGTAATGTCGTTCTTTTGAAGGTATACTAACACCGCTATTAAAGGGATCCTTTGCGCACAGCAAGTTCCACTTAGATAAATCCTCTTCTCACTTGAAATCAAGAGCAGGTTGAACGACACATCTGTTTAAACAAGCGGAGATTTCACCTCGGTCGGATGGTGAGGCCCGATCAGTATTGGCGAGATCTAATCAAGGAAGGTTGATCTATTTTAATTTCGAGGAAGTAATTTGGAAGTTGTATATCCTTGCTTGTGGAGTAACTTGGGAGCTAAGGTGTACAGTCCATAAAATGGGTATGAAGTATTGCAAAAGAAAAATACCCAGCTTAAGGATGTTCTTGTTAAAAGTAGTTATCTCGTTCCCTGTAATTCGAGAGAATCAGGAAGAAGAGATAACGAAATGTGGAGCGTGGAGAGATCCAGCTGCACTACAAATGCCTTGGACAGATTTTGAAACTTGGGAGTAATCAAAGAAATTGGTAGAGTATGAACTACAGGAATTGATCGTTCACTATGACTGTTTCTCTTGATGTGTCTTCCTATGATAACTGTTCAATATTCATTTCTTTTGTAGGAATTTATTTTCCTTCATTTTGTTTCTTCGGTTGTTGAATGTTCATTTTTTTAACTAGTTGATTTCCCGGCTTTCATCTTTGGAAACAGTATCAATTTATGGTCCAAATGAGTAGTAATTTGAATTAGTCGAGGTAGTTGATGAAAAATTCTTGAGATCTACGTGGGATCGATATACGGACTTAAAGTCCATTTATTACTTGTCGACCTATGCCTTGCGGAATTTAGGACCAAAACCAAGAAATTAAATCGTTATACTCTAAATTTTGGTTATGATAGTATGATGTCAAACAAGTTGATGGCAGCATTTGCACAGGATTGGATTAATGAATCCTTTGGTAATAGTGTCATAAATTTGTATATATCTTTTGGTGGTCAATAGGAGTTTTATGGCGCGTATATAAGGGATTAGTTAATAGTCCTTTGGTAATAGTGTCATAGATTTGTATGTGTTCTTTTGTGGCTGTCAACAAGTTTTATGGCGCCGTTGCCGGGGATTAGTTAATAGTCCTTTGGTAATAGTGTCATAGATTTGTATGTGTTCTTTTGATGCATTAATGGGTTATAAGTTTACTTGTTCTCAGAGTACTAGTCTGAGTGTACCCGATACAAGTCTTTGTATCTCGCTTTGATTTCCTAGAGGCCCTCACAGGTGACACAAAGAGATGGAGAATCCACGAGTGTAGAAGCGAGTTCCTTGTGGGTATGGTAGGCGATACTATGGTTCTAATGAACTTTGAAGGATTACTCAAATAGATCATAACTACCATAATTGGAGGATGGTTGAATGAAGTATATGTTTAATCACTCGGGAGTCTCTTATTTCTCTTGGGTGATTATGATCCCGGTGTTAGCAAAGATCTAATCAAGGAGATGGAAATTTTCATCATAGAAACATAGGATGAGGTGTTAATCAAATTGGGAGAGGCTTGCGATATCAATACAATAAGGGTAATAATTCTTTAGTCCTTAGATGCGAGTGGAAATGCTTGAAAGGAAAAATACTTAAATCTCAGAAATAGGGTTACATATTACAAGTAATAGATTAGAATCATGTCTCAAAAATGAATATGAACCTTTAATCGGAGAAAAGTATGGTTGAGAAAGAAATCCAAACTATACTACCTTGCATATTTAACAAACTCAGTTTTCCAATTTATGGTTGAGCTATGAATCGAAATGATGCAGAAATTGATTATTAGTAATTGATCCATTTTCAATTTTGTCTCATTCAGTGAATCCCAATTTTATGAAACTTTACTTTTGTATATTTAAGATTTGATCGCCAGGTTCCATTTTAGTCCTCTTATCGTCACTCTCCAGTGGAGTTCAAATAGTAATGATCTTGAAGGTAGATGGAGTAGTTAGTCTTTTGATTTATCATCTTTCCTCGTGGAGAACAATATCTGGACTTTAAATATCCACTTTTGTGCTTTTTACGACACACATTGCACTTGCGGTGATGAGACCACACACACAAATTTTAAATGAGTCATTTTACAAAAAAAAAAAAAAATCCATCTTTTCATGTAAATGAAAAATGGTCTAAATAAGTTTTTGGCGTTATTGCCGATGACTAAAAGTTCTAGGGTGGCAGTACCAGAAGTTTGGCATACACTAATCACATCATATAGTTTGGTCTTAACAAGTCTTTGGTGCCATTGCCTGGGATTAGGTAATAGTCCTTTGGTAGTAGTGTCATAAATTTGTATATATAATTTGGTCTTAACAAGTTTTTGGCATCGTTGGCCGAGGAGAGAAATGATAAATTTAAAGATCAATATTCTAACCAAAAAGGGATTTACTAATTTGGACATTTTTCTTTTTGATACTATTTTTCAGAAAATCACAAAAATAGTTTTAATGGTAGTAGCCGGGTTATTACCGACATGTTTCTATGGAGCTTAATGATATAACTCAAGTTTCTCACATAATTCATTTGATCTTAGTGTGTTTCTATTTCGTGAAGATTTTACATGCATAGAAAACCGTATGCATCTACCGCTCCGACACCGGAAATTGAGAGAACACTAAAGCATCCGAGGAAGACTGGGCAGCTGCAGAATCCGTAAGTATGGAAAACGTGAGAAAGACTATAGGCTATTCCAGAAGAAGAAGAATAAGCAGAGAGAACTCAAATGCCTAATACTATGGAGGACTTTTGGAGGCCTATTATTCAAGATGAGTACTCTGTAGTAAGACAACCTACCATAGAAGCCAACAATTTTGAGCTGAAGTCAGCATTAATTACCATGGTACAGCAGCACCAGTTCACTAGTCATCCCTCTGAAGATCCCAATGAGCATATGGGGAGATTCATGAGGATGGCCAACACAGTCAAACTGAATGAGGTGAGACCAGAAGTAATCAAGTTGCAGCTCTTCCTCTTTTCACTGAGAGATGTGGCAGCAACATGGTTTGATTTATTGCCAATCGATCGCGAATATACTGGGAAGATTTGGTGAAGGCCTATATGAGCATATTTTTTCCTCCAGCTCTAACTTCTGAGAGAAGAGGAGAAATAATTGTCTTCAAGAAGGGGGAAGATGAGAGTCTTTTCAACGCATGGGAAAGATGAGTCTTTTCAACGTATGGGAAAGATTTAAGAGACTTTTAAAAAGATGTCATATGCATGGAATAGATCTGACCACCCAAATGGATATATTCTATCATGCCATGAATTATGCCTCCAAGGGTATAATTGAAGCATCCTGCTATGGGGCTTTCAAGAGAAGAAGTGCAAGAAAAGGCAACTAATCAAAACCTCACAGAAAGACCAATAATGTATATAAGGAAAATACGCTAAGGGAGTAATGAAGGATCCCTAATTCCTGATTAACTCATGAACCCGAGGACTTAAGATTCAATGGATATAGAAACTTTTCCTCAAAACCATCAAATAAACCATGGAGCGAACTCCCTTTTACAATCCTTAAGATATCTTTGAAAATAAATGCTGAAGCGAAGTGGTAAATTTTTTTCACCACTTAGATTTTTCAAAAATCGGCCAGTTTCTCCGCTTTTCGGATTCTTTCCCAAATTTACAAATACCTGCATAAGCATTTAAAAACACTTCTAATCTTCCAATTTTCAACTTCCTTTTTAGGACTCCTTGTCCACAACTCAATCAACATAATATATACCATATACATTTATTCATTTTAAATCATCAAAACATTCAAAACTTCTTCAATTTCATGCACGTGGTTATAAAAGATCTGGTTTGCCGGACTTAAACCGACCGCCTAAGTAGTTCCTTTTTTTTCAAAATATATCCATATATGCATATATACATGAAAATTATTTTGACATATAAAATATGCAAACTATTTATACAATGTAGCTCACATGCGCCGTCTCCTCGATGGCTCGACTCACTACGCGGAGAGTACTTCTACCGGCAAGACCTGTCTCTGGTCCCGAAAAATGTTTTTGAAACATATAAGAATGAGCTAAAGGAGCCTGAGTGTACATTTTCATTAAATAACATTTTCAAGATATATCAAAGCACATACTTAAACAATTAAAATCAATTTATGCCTTAAACATTTATGCCTTAAACTTTCTTTCTTTCTTTTCTTTATAATAAATACTTATACAATTAAAATCCATTTATGCCTTAAACATTTATACCTTAAACTCTTTCTTATTTCTTTCCTATGAACCTGTGAATAACACACCAACAGCTTCCTGCATCGACTGGGTGAGGGACAAATACATCTCCAAATATAATCACACACGAGAAACTCACGCTTGCATAGGTTCCACTACAAGACTCATCACGTGTAAAGGATATTACCTAACACCCATTTCCCTCCCCCGGCTGGGGGTAAAACCAATTTACCCCAAACTTACATCGCTAATGTGGGTCCATTAATCTTGAGACCCTCGTGGTACCTCCTGGAGCCCACTCATAGGTACTGTTATCGCCAGTTCCAACTCGCTTTCTTTCGTCACTGCAGAGGCAGCCCCATTGCTATAAGAGTCTTTGCGCATGTTCCGGAAGCTCACCAGGCGCAAAGAAAGGTGATTGTGGGGTCCACACCCTTCGTGACCCCTCAAAGGTACCTCTGTGGGAGCCCACCATAGGCACCGTTATGCCAAATCCCAATCGGCCTTTCGCCCCTCCGTGAGAGCTCGAACCCAGCAAAGGGACTCTTACAATGGGAGCACTTCACGCCAACTGTTGCAAAAGGCGCTTTTATTGTGGGAGTTCACACTCAGGACTCAGCAGTTGGAGCTCACATAGAACAAAGATGCCAGCCCACCCGGCACTCTCGTGAGAGCTCGAACCCCACGACCCAAAAGGGATCCCCAGGCGGGGAGCACTTCACTTCCAACGACTAGCTTCAGCGGCAGTGAGAGTGTCCCATTGCTATAAGAGTCCTTTACGCATGGGTTCGAGTCTCCTCACGAGGCGAAAGAAAAGGCCAACTGGGACCTCGTATCAGCACGGCGAGTGGGCCCCACTGGCTGGCACTTCGAGGGGTCACGAAGGTGGGACCCCACAAGGAATGTGGTAAATACTCAAAAACTGATTTGAAACAAAAGTAAGTGTACTCAAAAACTGAAATGAAAAGTATTACCAACACTCAACCCCTTTCCGCAAGTGCACGGGTCATACAAGTAATAAAGTGGACTCTAGGAGTCCAAATATCGTACCCACGAGCATTGGAGGTTCTCTCTGATCGGAATTTGATCACCCCGATTACAAGGGCTCTTCACTATTTAGGCGATCAAATAGGATGTGGAATAAAATCAATTTAATTGAAACAAAAACTGATTTAAAAACTAATCCTAAAAAATCTACCAAAATAAAGAAAACTACTTAATTCTAAAAGGTAAGTAAGAGAGTCATTGTGTGATGATACTATTCACAAATGTTTGTATTTCCAGCACAATAATTATGAGTTGAATGTTAGATTTGTCCAAGAGCAATGTAGTATAGCTTGATTTCTCCCGCACTATACATTCACTATCTAACACACCCATATTCCTTTTTCAGACAAATGGGTCTAAATAGCTACTTGTAAAATTTGGCCCTCTTTAAGATTTGATTGTTTTTCTTTTTCAATACTTCACAACCATTTTTCAGGACTGAAGAATTCTTGCCCCCATAGACAGGATAATGCAAGCCCTCTCTAATGTAATTGGTATCTCGTCCTTCAAATCTAATTAAAATTTTCTATCTCCTTGATTATATCTTTGCTAACACGGGATCAAGATCCTTTCATCGTACTAAGGAGAAACCTCTATCAACTAAATTGATACATCATCTAATTAATCCTCACACCATGAGTAAATTA
This sequence comes from Tetrastigma voinierianum, assembly GCA_016808115.1. Lineage (NCBI taxonomy): Eukaryota > Viridiplantae > Streptophyta > Magnoliopsida > Vitales > Vitaceae > Tetrastigma > Tetrastigma voinierianum. The sequence goes on along the minus strand of JAEQBH010001986.1, from coordinate 171,189 downwards.
GTTGATCTATCAAAGTAATTTTTCGTAGAGTTCATTGGGCCTAAGATATTAGTCTAACATACTCCTGCTATCAGTTTTTACCTCAACACCCTCCCATCTCTCGTGTCACCAGGGCCTCCCGAAATCAAAGCAAAGATACAAATTTTCTAGCGCGCCTCTACATGTCTCCAAATGGGCCATTATATGAACAGTACCAATTATATAAATTCAGTATTCAAACCCACAGAATAACTGAGAAACTGCAAATCTGAATGTTCAACAATTAATCCCCAATCCTAGAGGGTGTTTAATGTTCCATTATTAGATTTCAATCATCACCAATCAAACAAAAAGTAAGAAAATGAAGAAAGAAATCAAGAGACAAGAAGAGAAAAATCCATATCTGAGCTTAAATCTTCGCCTCAATAGTAAATAAATTGAATATCTAAGTACAGCACTGAAATCTTTTTAATAGAAATAAAAATCTGCTTCTTAAAACTACTTCCTAAGATCTGTTATTAAAAAATAAAAATCAAGAAGAAAACTAAGAAAATTGGCGCTTTAGAGAGAAAAACCCATGAGAGAGAGAAAATCCGTATTTTAGCTTCAATCTTTAGTCTCGAACCTTAGTGAAATTCGAATTCTATTATACAAAGACCAAAATCTCTTCAATACAAAAGAAAATCATACAAAAATTACTCTAAGATCTACAAAAATCAAAATCAGAGAAAACTAGAAAATGGGCAGCTAGAGAGAGAACCCCATGAGAGGTTCTCCAATCTTCCCGCTGCCCTCTTACCTAAAAACGAAAGTATATATGTCCTAGGGTGAAATGGGCTAAAATAGGTCAAAATATCAATTTTCGCCTTTTAGCTCTCCAATGGCTTTTGGATGCTACATACTTTAGGTCGTGATGCCGTCACGATTACGCTGGGTCTTACCTCGTTTCCCGTTGTTACAGCAAAATTATTTCGTCAAGACTGACAACAACTGTTTTCTCCAACTTGTCTAGGCCATAACTTTCGCTTTAACCTGACTTAGGCATGAGTACTGCTGAAAGTTTCTTGAATGTAGAATGAAACCATGAGGAATTTCAACCATTTGATGTTCCATCTGGTACAGAAAAATTTATCTTCCTGGGCTATAAGCCGGTGAGACTCCGACACTCTTCTTTTGAAATATATTACTCATTTCTTGCCAAATCACTTGATTTTCATCAATAATCCTACAAACCAAGTTTAGAGGAAATTTTATGAGTTTTACATGAATATGGATACAAAATGCACAAAATAGCATGTGAAATGAACTCAAAACATAGATGAGTTTTGCACTCATCACTTGCCAAATACAATTACAAGGCTCCATCTGAAGCTTCAGGAAGCAGCAGCAAACTGAAGGGAAGTGGTTTGATTGAGCTGAACCGTATGACTGCCATAAAAGCAAAGCTGGATGCAATGATGAACAAACCGGGAAGCAATGAAAGGACAATGCATACTGCACATGAAGTGGGAGTAGTAAAAGAAGGAATTAGAAGTAATGCGAAGGGACCAGTTGAAGAAGAGCCCTTCCAAGTTGAGGAGACCAAGTATATGAGTGAGCAAAGAAGTTATCACTTCAAGGCTAACCCCAACTTGCCTACACACTATACACCATCACTAATGAACCATGAAAACCTTTCATATGGTGCAGTTGGGCCCCAGACTTGGACAGAATTACCATCAGGCTTATGCTCAACCTAAGATCCAAGAACAGCAGCAGCAGAGGAACAATAGAGAAGAATATTAGGGTCAGAAAAGGATTCAATCATTTTGTGACACCCCTATCTCAGGGGTCCCATTGACAACCCGTCAACCTGCGGAAACTTGTGGATATCGGGTGCCCGGATATCACACTCACATGTCTCATATATCGAGACCTATTCCTGCATATTAAATTCACAATATACAAAAATATATGATAGACTATAATCACAGTCTCTTTACAGTCCCTTTAATACCAAAAAGGTGTACATGTTTTGGTTCTGCTCAAATAAAATACAAGACAAAAGCAAAACAAAACAAAGTCGTGTCCAGCTCTCATCCCAAATGCGGTCCTTATTACGGTCACCGTCGCATCGGACTCATACTCCGAAAGTGGGATCCCACGCATGGGGTGAGCAATGCCCGCAGTGATAATCTCCTTCAAGGGTTACCCTCACCCATGCTCATGCTGATCAAACCAACCCATACACATCCAAGTGAAAATATCTACATGACTCCGCCGTGACGTCACGTATGGAACGTCTTTATGCCCATATCCCTGAGTCATCATCGACTTCACACATGCCTATGCCATGTGGCGACCGTCACTAGTGCATCACGACGCAAGTATACCTAACCCTTACCGCCTCGCCGCATCACCATAAGTACCAATGGGAAAACTAATCCTAAGTCAATCCCGACTCCTATCACTCAACTCAAAGTCTATGTGTTAATCGTGTGTCTTATTTTGGGCAATATAATTTTTTCGGATTACACTGCGAGTCTCCTACACCCATACAAAATTTTTTGGATCACACCGCGGGTCTCTTACACCCAATGTTCTAGGCTTTTCACTTTAAGGGATTAACGGCCCCCTTCTTGCTTCGCCCAACACACATTAATTATATTTCACTTTATGTTTTTGAACCATGAGTCGTTTATTAGACGTCGTCCAAAGTACGAGCTCACTACCCATTCATCTACACTAATGATGGATGACCATACTCATGCACCCACACCCAATATGTTGATGTCCCTGTGCATATGCAATGCTAATTTCACTGCAATTTCTCATGTTACATGTATGATGCACACTACATGAACCATTCACACTAGTTATACCAACTACCATGCAAACATATAAGCATCCATTAATACATGACTAAATAATTTATGTCATACAACCTTCCTTAGGCTAACTCATGGCAATTCCTACCCAACACAATAGCCTACCACATGCCATGCAATGGTCATGTCAAAACCCGACTATGTACATCGACACAACCAAGCAACCTGGACACTTGGTGCAAAACATATAATTCAGCAAAGTTAGGATCACCCACTGTCCTCCACAGGCACATCGCTAGAATTTTGACTCAATGGGTTTTCCATAGGGTCCAAGAACACCGAAACTAGTTTGGACGAATAGTTATAGTCAACAGCACGTCGTCGGAGGCCTCTGATATGGAACTCCACCTTATCGACAAATGGCCGATCCCAACCTGGCTCATCCCCTAGCCGGCCGACCTGCTAGCCTACCGACCTTAATGCCACTTCTTTCCAGCACTTAGACCTGCTCAAGGCAACTGATCATAACTCACTATAGAAGTCCTGACGGTATCCAAAAGCCTAACATCAAGTTCACCGATGTTGTTACACCCCATGAAGGACTCACTACTGGGGCCCCTTTATTTCCCACCCGAAAACCAGTCCTAAAGTCTGGCTAATGCATAGATCAAACTAAGGCAGCTTCCCATGGTTCAAAATGCAACCAAACATTCCCCTTGGGCCAAGACACAACCACACAGCCCTTAAGGTAGAAAATAACCAAAGTAAGAGAAGACCTACCTCTTAAAGCTCATTTAAACTCCCCGTTTCCTGGCCTTTACTAAACTCGCACGGAAGCACTTTTCTTGCTCGTCGAACCGCCTGGCCCGATCGCCGGAAACCTGCAGGAGAAGGTGGAGCTTCTCTCTCTAAGATTTCTCCCCCTTTTCTCTTTCTCCTCCCTTTTTCTCTTCCTACCAAATTGTTTGGTCTAAAGTCAAGCTTGGAGAGTACTTTTTGGCCACATGTCAATACCCTATTAGCTCCTTGGATTACCCTTATCACCTTGGATTTCTCTCCAATCATGTGTTGCCACATGTCTCTTATGGGTCCCACTTGGGCTCTTTGTTTGACTTACCCTGCACTTGACACGTGGCACTCTGTGAACCACTCATCACGTGCCAAGTGTCCCGTACTACCCTTGGTGCCTTAAAAAACGTGAAATTTTGAATGTCTCGAAATTCGATGTGGTAGCTAGATTTCGCGAGACAATTCCAACAGTAAAGTCCGTTTTGTAATCCGAGATCTAGAAAATTTTCAGATTTTCACATTGAAATTACCGTTTTACCCTTTCTCAGAAAATTGAATTTTCTAGGGTTTTACATTCTTCCCCCCTTAAAAGAATTTCGTCTCGAAATTCCATTCACATCACTCGAATGCATATGCAATGTGCACTATCTCATGCATGTAAACTAGTCATTTAATTACTAAACGACTAAACTGCATACCTTCATCTTTAAACAAAAAGGGATAGGTGGCTCGCATTGTGTCCTCGCGCTCCCACGTTGCCTCCTTCACTCCCCAGTGTTGGCACAACACTTTCACTAGCCTCATGGTCTTGCGTTTCAAAACCTAATCCCGGCTATCCAAGATACGCACTGGTCCCTCCTCAAAGGTCCCATCTGTATCAACAATAATCTCTCCCAATCCACTACATGAGCTGGATCTAGAGTATACTTCTAGAGCATGGAGACGTGGAACACCTCATGGACACCTAATAAGCTCGGTGGTGGCGCCAACCGATAAGCAACTGTGCCCACCCTCTCGAGTATCTTGAAGGGTCTGATATACCTCGGTGCTAGCTTTCCTCGCTTGCCGAACATGACCATTCCTCTCTTAGGCATCACCTTCAAGAAGACGCAATCACCCACCTCTAACTCTAGAGGTTGACGCCGCCTGTCAACGTAGCTCTTCTGCCAACTTTGAGCTATGAGAAGACAAGAACAGATCAAACCCACTCCTTCCTCCGAGGTGTCTCTAATCAAACCCGACCAGCTGATGGAGCCCCTCCCCACCCTATCCAACAAATCGGTTGATCTAAGATGGCCTCCCATACAAAGCCTCATAGGGTGCCATCCGTATACTTGTCCGATAATCATGTTATAGCGACTCCACTCAGGCGGCAAGTGCTCCCTCCCAAACTACCCTTATGATCTAAGACACATGCTTGCAGCATGTCCTCTAGAACCTGGGTGGTTATCTCCGACTGACAATCGGTTTGTGGGTGAAAAGTAGTGCTCATCATCAATCGTGTCCCCATGGCCTTTTGGAAGCTCTTCCAAAAGTGCGTCGTAAATCTTGGATCTCTATCCAACACTATGGACATTGGCACTCCATGTACCCGGACAATCTCTCGAATATATGATAGGCCGAAAGCGTGATGTGTAAAATGTGTACGCCTATGTGAGCAAGTGCACGCGTCACCTCAAGTAATATAGTGTACCTAAGTATGAATATCGATCCACGGGGAGAAGTGTGCTGAGTACTGACTTTACGCTTTAAATATTATCTGGACCTAAAATCGTAATGAATTATGATTAATAAAAAGGAAAACTATAATCCTATATTATTTGCTAAATCAATTAATTATGAAAACTAGGGTTTTTCCTTCACCTGCCACACTCGATGAATTTTAACCTAAATATATTATTCATTCAGTATATTAATTGATTTACACTGACGGGTTGATCGTGCCTACAAGATATTCTCTCTCAAGATATATTCGCTTATCTCGCGCAGTGTATCGTGATCTCTCGCTCAACCCTGGACTCCAAAATGCTTAAATGTTTAAACCCTTAATGCCACACTTGGAACCGGGATATCTCTATTCACCGATTGACCAAGTGTTACTCTATTCATATCCCTGGGGGTAATCATTTCGATCTCGCATCTACAAAACAAGCTACTGTCGTCAAACACTACCATGTAAATAAAATACAGAGATAGAGCAAGTCGAGATAAAATCAATCCATATAATGAATGAAACGTAATTAACCATTAATACATTCGAAGTAGCAAGGCTACAACAAAACCTAGAAATAAATCTAGAACATCTCTAAGTCAAAGAAAGCATCAAAATAGAGAAACAAAGAAAGAGGATGAGAATAAAATGATTTCTGAGTGAAAGCTACTATCTCCTCTTTTCTTCAATCTCCTTCTTCTTCAAGCTTTTCCCCTTCAAGATGTGTGCCCTAGGGTGTTTTCACCCTAAGAGAGGGCTTCTCCCCTTCAAAAAGCTCCAAAATCTGTCACAAATCCTCCCCCTTTTTGATCCCTCCGGTTTGAGCTTTAAAACCCTCCATTATGGGCTCAAAATGGGCTAAAAATCCACCCAAAACCAACCCCGAACGTCGCGACATCATGCAGCAACGTCGCGACGTCGGGATGCTATGTTTCTCGCAACGCCGCAACGCCGCCCCGATGTCGCGACGTTGCCGCAGCCTCGTTGGCCCAACCGTGATGACCATAACTTTGTCATCCGAACTCCGATTTGGGTGTTCTTGGTACCGTTGGAAAGCTCTTGAAGTTTAAAATCCATCCATATATTTATTGATACAATAGGACCTCATATGATGTCTGAAAACGTAAAAATTCAGTAGCCTCTCCTGCTGAAGGTGCTGCAATGTTTGCTGATTTTCTTCAAGGCTTGGAACTTGCATAACTTCTTTGTTTGAACTCCAATTTTGTTCTTTGGAGATCCCTAAAGATATTGAAATTTAGAATCCATGCATATAAAGATTAAGCTTAAATTGGAGCTCATATGATATCTGGAAATGTCAAATACAGTAGCCGTTTCAGAGCGCTTTTCCACCAATTTTGCACACTCCCACCAAATGGATGACCTGATCATAAGTATGAACTTTTAGAGCATTAGGGAACTTATTTAACATAAAAACACTAGAAAAACTAACTAAAGCATAGGGATAAAATGAGTATTTAAGATACTCATCACACCTCCAAACTTAAATTCTTGCTTGTCCCCAAGCAAGAGACCGACTCAAAACAAAACAAAAATTGAAAATGACATGAACTAAAAATAATGAGATTTAGTATGATAACATGATTCCAAAATGAAGAATCACTATGAACACAATTCTAGCACATAAATTTCTCATTAACCAAAATTTAGGATCCTTAAACTTTTAAACTTCTTAAGGAACATGGCAAAGCAAAGCATGGTGAGCAAAGAAAATCAACCCCCCAAGTCCGCAGTGACCTTTCCCAAGGAAACTAAGTGTAGGTGATAGCATGATCTTCAATGTATAGCGTTGTCCTGGAAGACTTCAAACTTAAGCTCAACTCACCTATTCGGGAAGAAGCTAACTAAGAAAGGATAAGAACGCACCCTTTTTATTCATACCAAAATACCTAAAAATTTCCTAAATACCTAAAAAAATGAAGGAGAACTAGTGCCAATAAGTTTTAGATGAGTGTTCCTATAGCTGTGGGATCCACAGACTCCCCACCAGTCGTTAAGGGCACCAGCATTTAATTCCCTTCAACCACCCTCGAACACTCCAACCAAACTCAAAGTGCCCCAGGCCATGGCGATCCATTTTCTCGTCCCATGAATACCGACAGGTCGAAAGCGTGATAAAATATATACGCCTATGTGCGCAAGTGCACGAGTCGTATCAAGTAATATAATGTACCTAAGTACGGATATCGATCCACGGGGAGAAGCGCGTTGACTACTGAAATTAGCCTTTGAATATTATATGGACGTAAGCTTTGAATGACTAATTAACTAAGGTGTGAGATTAAACTAAACTAATTTATCTTAGTAAATCACTATGTTGTGGAGACTAGGGCTCTATCTCCCCCTGCCACTTTTGATGGAGAACTACCTAGGGGAATTATTATTCAGTCTATTCGTGACTTATCGACTCCACGGTGATCAGGCTCACGAGATACCCTCTCTCGAGGCGCATCCGCCGCCGCCATGGCTGAAAGTGTATCTCTACCCCAACCCAATGCTCTGAAACACTTAAATGTTCTAACCTTAATCGCCACCCTAGGAATCGGGATATCTCTATTTACCTAATTGATCGAGGGTCGCTCTAATCTGATCCTTGGGCGTCCTCACCTCTCAATCTCGGATACCCAGCAAGATCATGCCAATGTTGGCCAGACATCACATGTATATTAATCGCAGATATAGAGCAGATGCAAACAAGTCATAAATAACTTAATAATATAAAATCAAAATCTTAATCCATGCAATCGTGACAGGGTTCAACAAAACCCTAGATGTGAATCTAGAACATACTAGACTTGATTATACACTTAATCAATCTATAAATCATCAGCCATTTTTCAGAAAAGAAGAAAAATACAAAAGTAAGTGTCTTCTTCACTAATCTGGGTCACTGCTGCTATGCTTTCTGTGCCCTCGTCCGTACAATTTCCAATCTCCCCCTCGATTTCTGGTCCCTTTGCTTTTAATGATGTCGGAGGCGTAACGCGCTTAACGCCCGACGTTGAGGCCGCGACGCCGGCCGTCGCGACATTGGTCACTTGTTGACTTCCTCTTCTCGTTGACCCGACGTCGCGACCTTCTTGCCAGCTTTCTACTCTTCTTCTCTCTGCTCCAAAATGATCCCAAAAACACCTGTTCCACCTGCTATTCACATACAATGCAAAAAATCAAATATCGGGCTATAAATTGTGTATTTAACTATAAGATAGAGCTAAAACCAAAAGACAGACGCGGGTATGACATGAGTGTTTTAGGCGCTCATCACGGGCAGTGAAGTCAATGAATCCTGGCCAGTTAGCTTAGGGAATTAGGCTTTGAAAGGCCCCTCAGACTGTGTCCAGGATTCCGATTGGATGATCCACTTATTCTAATTCACAAGCCTATTTTTTCACTTTTTTTTTCTTCTTTTTCACTTTTTCTATTGTTTTTTCATTTTTCACTTTTTAGTTGGGGCTTGATGGCAATCATCTTTTGATTGGGTGTCCCATCACTTAGGTGGCTAGAATCCCCCAAGGTTAGTTGAATTCAAGGTAAAGAGTATGGGACCAAGGTATACAAGGGAGACCACAAGTGTGTGTGTGTGTGAGATTCCTTGAGAAATAGCTCCTTGAAGCATAAAGGAGGTGACTAAGCTAAATCACCCATACCACGCAAGCATACAATTCCATATCATTTAAAAACCCAAGGGTCCTATTCCTCTTTACACTTGGCATTTTGAATAGTTGTGTTCAAAATGACCTTCTACTAGCCAACAAGGCATCAAACTCACTCATATGAGACACAAAATAAATAAAATAAAGAATGAAAAGCACATGCAACTAACAACCAAACAACTAACTAAAATAGGTAAGGCAATACAAAAGTTGGATTTTGGAAATTTGTTTTTTTTTTTCTTAATGAATTCTTGAATTCACCCCCCAAACTTGAAATGAACATTGTCCTCACGTGAAACAAAAGTAAGAATGGATAACGAGTACTCGAGGTCGATCGTCTTCCGAAGTTGCTCCAATGAATATGGCTCACTTGGAGGCAAAGAGGTGTTAAGAGGGGTTAGACCTTAAGTCCAAATGAAGGGGATACTTGAATATGGTTTCTTGGTTCTTTTTTTTAAGCAAACCAAAATTATTGAACTTCAAGCTTCAACCTTTAGCTTCCAAACCAGATTTTAATCTCAAACCTATGAAATTAAAAACTAAACACAGAAAAACAAAATCAAGCACTTAAAAATTTATTAAAAAAACAGCTCAAACTAACTTTGAAATAGAAAATGAAAGAAAACTTTAAGCTTAGGGTCACATTCCCAAGGAGTCGCTCCGAGTCCAACGACTCTACCAACTGCATTGGTTATGCTTGCCTCCATCCTCTCTCTAAGAGGTGGATTGTCAGGCTCAATTAGCAACTTGAGCACATAGTCTTCCACAATCTTTTTTTTTTCTATTTTTTTAATTTTTGTTTACAATGGTTCCTCTCAATTCGTTATTCATGAATGATGTACCTATCCACCTCGTGCTGGGATCGTCTCTCATTTCAATTCTTCATGCATCTCACCCCATAAAGTCATCTCCGGAAAAGTCTCCGCAACTTCCTCTTTTATCTTTCATATGATTCCGAGAAGCTGACTCTTTCCTCCTTTCAACTAAGTCTTCTCGGGTTTCGCATCATCATCATCCACTTGAAGCTTCTAAGTTCTTCATTACCTTCAAGTGATTTCTTCATCAGAAATCCAGCTTTTCTTTCTTCTCGTATTCACCCCAAGAGTATACGGCGAACTCTCATGTCATTCCCTTCAAAGGACATTGTAGCCGTATTCTCTTTGTTCATTCATATATTTTGCCACTAGTTCTTCTATACTATACTCTCCTCTTCTTAGGTTTTTCTTTTTCTCAAATGTAAGTTGAGTACCAGAAGTAGCCATCGAGCCATCTCTTCTTTCAAGCTATCGAACGTGTACGCCGACTCAACATACCACACCCATGAATTGAACTTGAGATGTTGCACATTCAAAATGAACTCTTTTCATTTCAACTAACGCTACCTCTAACTTTGTCATTCTCTCATGTGGAGGTTAACTTATCTCATTTGGATAAAAAAACTGAGGCAACTCAACTTTAGAGTAGTCCATTTTAGCCATTGATCTTGAAAATTCAGGTTGTGCCATGGTAAATGCAGTTTGAGTTCTTCTTAATTCATCCATAGATTCTTCTAGGCTTGATCTTTGGACTTGTGGAGATTTAAGAGTGTTATAGCTTGTATTCCATGAGGTGCTAAGGCATTGTTGCCAACCAGGATTATAATTGTTCCAATATGGGGTAAATTCCCATACGAACTCGAAGTCAAGGTAGCATATGTGGGTTCCCCACTTGATTTGTCACTCTTTGATGATACTCATTGGCCATTTGCCTCATTCCTAGTTGTTGATTAAGGAGAGCCAATGTATTTATCAACTCGATGATCGGATCCATTGTGATTGAAACTTGTGCTTCTCTTTGCTCTCTAAGTAGTATGTTTACTGCCTTCTAGCTCTGGATCAAAATAACTAGTTCACCTTGCCCCTATCTTCGTATTTATGCATTAACCTCCTAAAACCACAAATAAACAATAGAGACCAAGCAATGCTAATAAATGTAAAATGGGTAAAATAAAAAAATAAATAAAAAAAATAAATAAAATGTATTAAATAAAAAAAAATTGATCCAAAGTAATATCTAGTGCGTTGTTGTCAATATCAACACTAAACTTCTCCCCGGCAACGGCGCCAAAAACTTGATAGGCTGAAAGCGTGATGTGTAAAATGTGTACGCCTATGTGCGCAAGTGCACGCGTCACCTCAAGTAATATAGTGTACCTAAGTACGAATATCGATCCACGGGGAGAAGTGTGCTGAGTACTGACTTTACGCTTTAAATATTATCTGGACCTAAAATCGTAATGAATTCCGATTAATAAAAAGAAAAACTAATCCTGTATTATTTGGTAAATCAATCAATTATGAAAACTAGGGTTTTGCCTTCACCTGCCACACTCGATGACTTTTAACCTAAATATATTATTCATTCAGTATATTAATTGATTTATGCTGACGGGTTGATCCTGTCGAGGTCAGTGTAATCTACGCATACTCAACACTTACCTCCTTTCTTTGGAACCACCACCACATTGGCTAGCCATTCGGGGTACTTCACTTCTCTGATGAAACCTGCTCTCAATAAGTTATCTACTTCCGTCTGAATAATCTGATGGCGATCCAGGTGGAAACGCCTCACTTTCTGTCTTATCGGTCTAGCCGTGGGGATAATATTTAGTTCATGAGAGGCCACCATCGAGTTAATCCTGATCATATCTAAGTGGCTCTAGGTGAATATATCTATGTTATTCATCAACATGAGTCGTAACTGCTCCCTTTCTTCATTAGACATGAGAGAACAAACGTAAGTGAACTTTTCCGGCCCGTCCAACGTTTCTTTCTCCAAGGGATCCACAATCGGATCCTTCTTTTTCCTCGATTCAGCGATTTAACCGTGATTACTACGCCGAGGTTTGATCTTCAAGTGATGTCTTTCAGAGTTTTCACCCTCTCCGTTCCCACGCAGAGAAGTTGATAACAGGTTGTTGTGTGGCCACCGACCGCTTAAAAGGTCAACTCGCCAACGCGTCAAATAGATGACCATTCGTGTAATGAAGGATAACTTACTGAAAAATTCAAGCCAGCCCCATTATGGCATTATAAGGCCCTAAGTCTTCAACAATTGAGAAAAAAACTTGTTGAGTGATCAGCCCAACTTTTACAAGGAGCATGACATCTCCTAGAGTTACAATGGTTGCCTCATTAAAACCATAAAGGATTCGATCAGCTGAGTTCACCATGCCTAAGGAAAGCTTCATCTGCTTGAAGGCCTAGTTGGAACAAGTCTAGCGCACTGCCAGGATCTACCAATACCCTATGTACATCAAAACCGTTAATACAGAGGTTAAGTACCATTGCATCATAGTGGGACACAATAATCTTATTTGGGTTAATATGAGGAAAGGATATGGAGCCATCTATTGACTTAGTTTCTTTATGTCTGCCTTCTGCGTGAATAGAATTTACCTTGGCCTTAATTGTGGTGGCTCTAAAGAGCCTCCTTTTTTGGCGCTACTATTGATACTAGTCATCAGACATGCCACCCAGTATATAGTTTATGGCGAGTCTAGATTCTGACGGGACTAATGCATCGGTTGTGACTCTATCCGCAGCTTGCCCTGATTCCACCCCATGGTCGGGTTCTCTGATATACCTCCTTAGGTGTCTCGCTTTGATCAACTTCTCCACTAAGAATTTTAGGTTTCAGCACCTATCGCTCTCATGCCCATGATCTCTATGATAATCGCACCACAAGGATTTGTTTCTTTGGGAGGGGTCCGTTTGGATCAATGCAGGCCATTTAAACTCTGGCAGGTTATGAATGATAAGCAATAGCTTCTCATAAGAAATGTTTAGGGGGGGTGAATTACGAGAGCTCCTCTTTCTCTATGATTGACCACGAGACTCGCCACTTTCGGCCCTCGCCCGGGCCTTCCTCGATCCGGCTTCTTCCCAGCGCTTTATTTCTCAAGCAACCAATTGGCTTGTAATCATGACAATTCGGGCTCGCCACAGACGATATCGTCCCTCCAAAGACAGTATCTATCATCCTGCTTGTATAATTTTTTCATTATTGTTAGCGAATCTAAAGATAGTGACTAAAGAAAGAAGTAGATGGCCCAAAGCTTCTCCTAAAGTTTTGGAGGACTGCATCCATGCTATACGACTCTATCTCGCCGGATTCCGTCGCTTCAAACCTCCTCGCTGGTCCTCACACCTTCTTCCTGCTTGAGAATAGTCTGTAAGGAGCTGATGTTCCTCTTTTGATGCATCGAACAAATATACTGTGATACGAACGCTTGCCCATAGTTCATTGAACGAGTTTATTGAGTTGCATGGGAGCTTGTGAAACCAGACTAATGTAGGCCCCCGCAAACTAGCCGAGAACACTTTTCACAATAGTCGATCATTCCTGCTTCTAGTGTGCATCACCGCTCGTCAGAGGACATCGTAGTGCCTGTGGAGCAATCGATCATTTAAAAGCTAGTATGACAAACACGCGAAGAGGCTCATAGTCAAGAATGTGTTGCCCTAAGGGCAAAGAAAGCATGTCAACGGGTCTGGAATCAAGGCTATAGGCGGCACATATAAAACGTTAGCCCTATACCAAAGGTAGGATGTACAAGCGGTATCGATGGCATCGCGCCAACGGGCAACACCAGTGGCATCGTACCTTCGGGTAAAACTGACTCATCTCAAGGGGCTTAAACTGACTGGTTCTTCCTCTTGCCTACCTCTCTCCTTACCCTGTAGGATGTGCCACTAACGGCATCACTAAAGGCATGGTGATGTGAAGGCCTCTTGCACGATTTAGCCTTTGTGCTCCCTCAAGCATCCTGTGTCGGTGAGAGACTCAAAGATGGGGAACTGCCTGAGGATAACTCATCATCTACTAGGATATTGACATCGTTAAGAACAACAGGCTCCTTCCCTTTATTGCGGGCAGTTGGAAGCGCAGCTCGACCACTATCTCGTACATCTTTTCCAAGATCCTGGCTTTTCTCTCTATCTAGGCCTAATTGACTGGTCTCTCCTCCAAAGAGTCTCGACATGGCCTTGCGTGTACCCTTTCCATCCGCCTTGCTTGCTCCTCCCGGCTTCCTTTCCATGTCCTGGGGCCACGCACGGAGGAATTGGTCCTCTAACGATTGGATCATCGGATTGGTTGACATTGCAGCTGCCTCGGACGAATCAAACGTAGAAAAGGGAATCAACAGAGGTCTAGGTGGTGAAGGGCTACTAGACAATCGTTGGAGCCAAGCCATTGCCACTTGTAGACGAGACTTTCGGTTCGCTTTCCACAAAAGGTGCCATTGTGGTTACCTTGATCATCGGATCCTCCGAGCATCAGTAGCGCAATGTGAACCTGTAAAAAAAGTGATCCAACGGCGGTGTGCCAGCCACCTCTTCGATGATTAAGTCAGGGAAAAAAACGGATAAGAAGATGCATAGAGTTTTAGCATGGTTTGAATGCCCTTACGTCATGGGAGATCTCTTATAGGGTGTGGTTTCACAATCTTCCCTCAATTTTAGGAATAAAATCTCTTTATTTTAGGGATAAAATAAGTTTTTCCTTATCAAGAATTAATATTCCAAAAAATAAGGATTTGGAAACTAGGAATCCCATTGATAAATATCTCTTTTATGTATTTTCCACTTCCGTATGCTTATCCACATACGTAGTTCCCATATCGCGATGTGGTGGCCTAGCCAGGACTTGAAAAACCCAGGACTGCCGCCATGAAGTGAGTTTCCTAATGTGCATACTGCTTTCATATGAGCTTTAAGACTCTTCCTTCTGGTTATTTCCCTCTTGGTTTTAACATGGTAAGTGAGCTTTAAGTTCGTATAAAAGTAATACTATTAACTAAATAACTACTATAATTAACTAAAATTATATTGGTTAGTAATATTATTAACTCAAATTATGTTATTATGATATCTAAGAGGATGTAAGTTTCCAACATGAAATAATTATAATTTTTTAATAGTATGATGTATAAGATCTAAGTTTCAAATATTATATCTAAGTTTAATATTATCAAATTAAACTAAAATAAAACTATAGTATAAAAATATTTGTTATAAAATACTTCAATACCAAAATAAAACTAAAATACATTAAAAAAATATGCATAAATACAAAATAAATTCAAAAGGAAACATACCTAACCTTGTATTTGTTATAATTGAAACCTTCAAAACCATGATCTTCAAAATATTGAGATAAATCACAAATAAAAAATAATTTGAGAGTCAAATTGAGCTTGGATGTAGATTAATGAGTTTGTAATGAAATTTTATGATTTTAGGGGTATTTATAGAATTTTTTGGAGTTAAAATAGTCATTGGATTGTCAAAAAACCGTTATGATTTAATTCTAATCGTTGGATTTTATTTTGGTTAAAATTTGACTGTTGGATCATCATATATCCATTGGAAATCATCTTGAACCGTTAGATTGGGTTTCAGATTTAAAATCAACCGTTGGATAAAAAATATAACTGTTTGATGCTTTTAAAAAAAGGACGAAATTTGGATCGTTGGATCAAGGCATGAATGAATTTGGGCCGTCATATTGCAAGTCAAAGAGGTCCAAACACAACCAATTTTTTCATAATATTGGAAAAAAAAATTGCCTATAAATTGACGATATCGGCGATAAATCACTATTTTTTACTGATTTTTTTTCAATTTTTTGTTGATTTTGATGATTTTTCCGACATTTTCTCAATTTTTTGCCCAACCAACTTTCAGTATACAAAATCGTATTGGTCCCGACCAATATCCAATATATTGGCCAATAAAACCGATTTTTTGTTCCTTCCTTCCACCTATTAGCCACTATTGGGCTTGAATACCTATCATTGGTGTTTTAATTGAAAGCCGATACATAGTGGGAAATGGCCACCTGGAAGAGGGCTACCTAGTACCCCAAGAGACGGTTATGAGGAAAAGTCATCCGCAGTGTAAGCATCTGGTAAATTCCAATTTCCTAAAAATGGCAAAATCGTATTCCTATTACAAAATTGTTATTTCGTTAAAACCGAATCTATTCCCTAGATCTCGATGACTAAACGACGCATCGTTGAATCAGACGTAAATCTAGTTAGCACGCAGACCACACCCCGAGACAATGAGTTTGACGTTCGAGGCATAGCGTCGCACCAGAAAACACTTTTCGCGACGAAAGTCACATATAACACGCGCTCATGAGCCATAAGTGGTATGAGTAGAGAAATGATGGAAATGGACGGCCGAGATAGTGCCGAATGTCAAAACTGGGAAATGAAGGGACGTAATGGTCATTATGGAATTTGATTTAAGTCACTAAAAGACGAAATTGTAAATAGTGCTCTTCTTCTCAATTGAAATAAAGCAACCAGAAGTGAGAAACAGAAATCGACAAAGGCACGAGATTTGATTCTAAAGGAGAGAACATTGAACTTTCTAAAATATCGGGGCGATCCCGATCGTCACGGCCTCTGACAAGAAGGAAAGCCGCCCACGCGAGAGGGCCATGCGTGGTACTCTGGACATGAGTTTGGGACAAACTCCCTGAGGTGTGGGTTTCTCCCATTCGTGGCTTCTTTATTCCCACTTTAAGACTTTACAAACGTTAGCCGACGAGGCCGTTAGGCTTTGATCGCTCTCCCAAACCTGGGGATCGAATTAATATGAATTTTTGAAATTCATCAGACAACCGATCGACCACTACTGCCTGGGCAAGAATTGCGGTTTTTCCATGATAAATCATGTATTGATCGAATGGAGGCTTAAATGACCGGAAATGGGTTCACAAGGTGAACCGATGATCAGGATTTTTCTGAATAGTAACCTAGGGTTTCACTATTCCCTAAATGTTGTTCTCAAAATATATTTTGTGTGAAATGTGTTCGACTGAGCGATTCAAGCTTGAATCTGTCAGATTGATCATTTGCCATGGTGCTAATTTTGATGTATGAAATGAGAATTTACATGACATGATTGTGTGAATTGAATTTTTGTAAATATACGACGTTATATATTTGCACGCGACTGCATCAGACGGACCCAGATACATGCATTCCATACGCACCTAACACCCTGTGACTATAGAGGAGCGCATGAGATGAGTCTAGAGAAAATGGTTCTGGAGGGTCATTTCAAAAATGTTAATTATCTGAGCAGAATTAAATTAAAATATCAATCGTCAAGACGCCAATCGATATTTATCTGAGGGTAGTCCATTAAACAAATAATATATATCATCGTCTGAGACGCCCAATTGATATATATATACATCGGAGGGTTGTCTAATAACAAAACAATAATTTCATACGAGGCTTAAAGAGTGTGAGAGAGCCTAAGTGAGGATTCGGGATCCGAGTTGGTCATGTAGACATTCGGCAGATCATGCATTCGTCAATATATGTTTATTTTCTGGGAACACAGACCGCACTTAAAGGGAGAGGCTCACTTTAGGCGATTCCACTACTGAGCATTAGCTCACCCTGTCGAGGGATATTATTTTATAGGTATAGGGAGCATGCGAGGGGACAGCTCGTCCTAGAGACCGAGGATTAGAAGAAAGTTTGTCAGGCTCGTTTATGATGCATACATAAATGAAACTTCTAATTTTAGTATATGTATCGTATAGAGTAAAAATATTTGAACTCTTGTAACTATCAAGCAAGTAGTTGGATTTATAGTCGGGTATGTGCATGACTTAGTATTGTTTACGGGCCCAAGTACGCTTACTCATGTTGGGATTATATTGCACCGCTTGGGGACAAGTGATACGCAGTGCTTTCAGATTCTGGGCAGGCTCCCCGTACAAAAGGAGACTCGCCTCGATTTTCGTGAAATGCCCGTCGCCCAACATTCACGAGTATTCCGCGAGTTGACGGGTAGTCAACGGACCTCCGGGATTTGGGGCGTCACAGAGTGTGAGCCATCAACGGACATCCGACTTCTCTAGGGTGGGCAATGATATGACCCCACATCGATTCCATAAGAAATTGTGGAGTCGTACTTAAACTGGTAGACATCTCACCCATCGTGCCTGGTTTTTCGTTGCTTCCTCTTATTGAGCTAGGTATCTATCATTGGTACTTTCATTGAGAGTCGTTGCGTAGCGGGAAAAATGCTACATGGAAGAGGGCTACCTGATGCCCCAAGAGAGGGTTCGAAGTGAAAACTATATAGAATGTGAGCCATTCTTGGACGTTCGACTTCTCTAGGGTGGGCAATGATATGATCCCACACCGGTTCCACAAGAAAGTTCCACAAGAAATTGTGAAGAGCTACTTAAACTTAAAAAGTTCTCCCACCTATCAGGTCAGTCTTTTTGGTTAGGCTCTCCTATTGGGTTTGAGTACCTATTATTGGTGCTTTCATTGTTGTCAATGGCGGATTCTGACCTTCTTGTTACCGTCAAAGCCTTGCTAGCTCAGCTTGAAACTCAAACCATGTTTATTCACCAAACGCTACAATAGTATATGATGATGATGGATTCCCATTTAGACGACTTGCGTTCACAAATTCTCGAAACACCAGGCACTTCAAAAGGAGCTTTTGGTCAATCTTCATTTGGCCCTCATGATGTGACCACACCGATGTGTGATGTTGAAGTTGCCTGTGTTTTCCGATCTATGAAAATGGAGGTTCCAAAGTTTGATGGTTCAAATCCGAATGAGTGGACTTTTCGAATTGAAGAATTCTTTCATTTACATGGTACCCTAGAACATCTTCGTCTATGTATTGTGTCTTTCCACATGGAAGGTAGAACAATTGCCTGGTTTCAATGGATAAAGGCTTATAATTTGGTTACAACTTGACAAGCATTCTTAGACAATCTAAAGCACCGTTTCAATATTTCCATATATGAAGACTGATCTTTGGGTTGGGCTCTTCAATTGAGCTCGAAGACTTATCATCATTCTTTCACAAGAAATTATCAAGCAGAATGTGAAAGAGTTTTTGCGCCGAAAAGCGGTCGGTCAGTGCCTATCACCCGCTCGTGAATGCCCGCTCTTGGGTGTACAACGACACGATTTCACATCGCCTATAAGAATAAATAAGATTTAAACTCGGCAGATTCTCACACATATTTTCCATCTGGCTCAGCTTCCCATCGCCTACTCCACTGGTTTTTACTTAAAATAAATTTTTATAAGCTGACATGGTAATAATATATCATTGGCTTAATCCGTTGTGATTAGGCGAGCAATACTATGATATCATCGTAATAGCAATGATTAGTGATTAATAAAAAACAACAAAATGGGAAGTAAATGAAATTAAAAAAGGAAATGTAGCGGGGAAGAAGAAAGGGAAAATGACCAATGCTTTGTTGTTAATTGATGGCGACGGAGAAATTCTCAAATCCATCCGCCAATTTCAGAGATCTCGCTCTCTCCAATCCAATGCAAAATTCAGGTCTTGTGTTTTCTGGAAATTCATATTTTCGTTTTTTTTTTTTGTATTTTTATGTAATTACGTATTGTTTGTTTCAATGTGTGCGTTAGGTGAATTGAGATCAGCATTCGTTTATTATTGATTCACTTCTGGATTCAATATAAACTAATCAAAATTTTAATATTTTATCAACGTTTTGGATTTGAATGTGTTTTCTGATTTAGGACTACTAAATGTAGGCAAATAGAGAAGGATTTGAGAGAATTTGCAGAAATATTGTGTTCTTTTCTTTGTGATTGCATATTTCTGAGGTGGATTTCTTCTTTGAGTTTTCCTTTTAAGCATTATCATAATCAAACTTCATTTTTGCTGATTTTTCTGGGTCTTTTTTTTCGGATTGTTTGTACGTCTACGTAAGTTCTGAATCAATGCAAATGAATTTTTATTCTGCATTTCCTTTTGTTTCCATTTTTTTAAAATTCTATTTCATTATTGTTAAAAGACTAACTCTCTTAAAAGCTCAAGCTTCTAAGATTTCTGTTTAATATGAGTATCACACTTCTTAATACTCTCCCCACGTGAAGAGTCAAACAAATCAAACTGGGTTCTTCATGGACTTTCAAATAAACAAACGAGGATTCAAATTGCAGAGAAGCAAGTCTAACCCAGAGCTCCCAGACAAACCAGGCTCTAATATCATGTTAAACAACCAACTCTTCTAAAAGCTCAAGCTTGTAGGATTTGTGTTTAATATGAATATCATTCTTCTTTAACAATTATTATATTATTATTTTGCATTATAGTTGCTTTAATCAGAATGATAGTAAATAAAAATCTAGTTTTTGGTATTCTGCTCTGGGTCTTTACCAGATTGTAGGTTTTAGTTTTTGGCTTTAATTTTTGGTTATGAATGCCTTTTTTCCCCCTTTTTGCAAAAATCTTGATTTTGGGTGGTATGCTTACAGGGAGTAAGAAGTCAAGAAGAAGAGAACTTAGGATGTGTCATGAAAAAGAGGACAAGCAATGGAGTTGTGGAAAGGCCTTTTTGAGTTCTATTTTGCAGGACATTGGAGAGCCTTGTCTTCATCATTCACCTATAAAGGTTGTTAGAACTATAAAACCATCTAAAGCTATTATCTTTTTGATTGTGAGATGTGCTTCGATATTGCCTTGAATAAAGCATGATGTTTTTTTAAGCAGAATTATTTGGTTGAAAATCAAATCTAATTGTATTTTGTAACTATTGTTCTGAAGCTGTGTTTGCAGTACAAGGAAAAAGGTTCTTGATCGTTGAGAACTGAATTGAATTTGGTAGTTTGAACTAAGGCCAACAAGAGAGGTCACAATTAATTTCTAAGAAATGTTGAACTAATGAGGAAAATTGAGTTTTCTTCACAACCTGAGCACACAAGATACATTTGTGTTGGGCATTGATTATCTTGGTGTGCTAGGCATATTTTATTTTAATTGTAGCAAAAACAGCTATAATGTCTCTCTCTACAATTTAGGTAGCCCTAGGAATTCAACTTGTATCAGTTACGACTTACAAGAGTAGCCAATATGAATATACTCTCAACCAATGAAGTGAGTGGTAACTTCAATCATCTCTCTGAAGTTATGCATATGAACTATGCGAAGAGTTGTGAAGCAGCTGGGAACTGTGATTTCAAGTTTAAAACTTGCTGAGGAATTTCATGTTTTCCTCTGTTCAAAGGAGATAAGATGTTAGTTTGTAATGGTTCTGTCCTAGGGTTGTGTATTAGGTTACTCAAAAATTTGTTTATTAATTTGACTCTTATGAGGTTAAGTGATGTTCACTTGCAAATAAACCCATATTTGAAGAAATCGAGGCAAATTATTGTCATCAATATAATTTGAAGATAATTTTTCTTCTAGTTCTTGTGGTAGTCATTTGGAAATGTGTGCGACCAATGCTGTTTGAAACTTTAGAGCTCATTATCTACCTTGGTGACTTTTAGAAATCAAATGAAGCACAACAAATAATAAAAAGTTCTGAGTTAATATAAGTATAAAACCTAGTGGAGTGGTAACTGTGTTCCAATGTCAGTGGATTTCTTTTCCCTTTTCATGACAGATACGAGGCCGTTCATTACATCCTTAGAGATCTCCTTCACAGAGTTGAGGTCGTGATTACTCTGTTATTGCTTTGACAAAGGAAGTATTACACAATGGGAGATTTGATGTAAAAGATTTTGGAGGTCCATTCGATGTACTGTTTCAAAATGTCAAGAATTGTTTTCCTTACAGAAGTAGCTGAAGCGTTATGGGGATTGTATATGTTATCATTGGCAATCACATTTGGTATTGGAAAGGAAACTGTATGTTTGTGGAAGCTTCTTTGCAAGATGAGTTTATTTTCTGTCCTTAATCTGTATGAAAGAGTTGATGATTGACTTTTGAATATAATAGATGACTAGCACAAAGTTTGCCTCACACTGCTGGCTTGATGGATTGCCTTTTTGGTGATCAGAAATTGGTTACCGTGTTTCTTTGAGCCATGTGTTACTAGACCTTATGCAGAAGGTATCAGCATAGCTTTTGCTGAACTTCAACTTCGATGAGTATTCTAGGTGAAGATTCTAACTACACTGATGCCCACCAATTTCTGGAATTTGGGGAAGTGTCAGTAGCGTAGATCGAAAATTGTGGAGAGGCATTAGAAAGCCAGGGTGTGCAGGGATGCTTTCTTGGTTGTGTCAAAAATATTAATTCAAATTGAACTGTAGTTGATTTCTCTGTGCATCATTCCTTTTCATTGTCTTCATATGTGGGAAGATGTAGGATTAATCACAGAAGGCTTCTAATGATGTTTGCCCTTTAAGGGAATCATTAGAATGTCCAAGCATATGGGCACGGTGAACTCAGATGTACAATCATACTCTGCATGAATGACATATGGATTGCATAGAGATAGTTTTACCCTGAGAAGCAATGACTAAAGGGGAGGAACTGGTTCCAAGTAATAACTGAAGAAGAGGAGCAGATGCGAAGCATTGTGATATCTCTCTCTGTCTCTCATTGTGAGGTGTGAGTGCTAATAATTGTAGGGAATAGGAGATATTAGTGGATGTCCTGGCAGAAGGAGATGAAACAATGTAAGGATGGAAAGCATACAGGAGTTTGACGACCACGACATATGTTGCTATGACACTGTTAAAGGTTGTGGATTCTATGAGCTAAGTTATTTTGCAACATTTCTGTCCATATTTCTGAAATTTAGAGACAAAAGGGTTGTGAAAATTATCTGCATTGAATTTGGGTAAATCTGGCATGGATTGAGATGCGTGCTTTTATTCATTTTCATTTTAATTCTCTCCATTTCTTATTGCTGCGATTTATTTTTCACCTTATATGGTTTCCAATCCGATCATTTTTAATGGTGTAGATGGGCAAAAAGCTTAAACCAGACAAGTGGCGTGCAACTTTTAATAGTGAAGGAAGGGTATTTGGTTTTCAGAAAGCACTGAAATTGATTATGTTGGGGGTATGTTATTGCACTATTCTCATATATCACAGACTATATTTTTATGGTATAACTGCATTCCATTTGGTCAGCCTTTTTCTGTATCTTATCAAGGCATGCATATTCCACTTGTTAGCATAGCATACTTAATGAATCAATTCCAACAATGTTATGATCTCTCCTAATACATAGCATTGGACTTATACTTTTACTTTCATTTTTTTATCAGAAACAAGAGAAGTATATATTTATATTAATGAAAACATGAGAAGGGTGAGGAGTGCTCCTCACTATAAAATTTTTATTTATTTTTAAATCCGAGCACGATATTATTGACCTCCTCTATCATACTAGGAATTTGTGTGAAGGGTTCATACTACAAACACTAGCTCCTCTCAGGGATGTTCAAACCTCGTTTCACATCAAAGCTAGTCGAGCTGATAACATTAAGAGGAATGTTCAGGAACCTCACCATCCCACACGGATAAGGAAGAAAGTTCCTAACACTATATAAGTATGGGCTCCTCTCAACCTAATAGATGTTTTTTAAAGCCGTGAGAGTCCCTTGGGTCCAAAGCGGACAATATCTACATGGTCACCGTGGTCGCTACAAATGGTACGAGTCAATCCTCGACCCCTCGCGCGGGGGTTCGCTCGCTTCACCCCGTAGGTGCTTATCCATTCCTACTTCCTACACCCTACGACAATTAACGCTTGCTCGCATGGGGGATGTTTGTCATATCCCACATCGGACAAGAGAGAGTTTCTGACACTATATAAGTATGGGCTCCTCTTAACTCCAGTGTATCGCTGCGAAAGTCGTGAGGGCCCTCGAGCCCAAAGCGACAATATCTACATGATCGGGTCGAAGCCGTTAAGCACCCCTTAGTGCACAAGGCCTTGAAAGAGGAATAGGATTAAAGTAGATCCCTCAACCCCTTTGTCATCCTCCATTTATCTTAGAAGATCATAGCATTTCTCTCTTAGTGTACAATTGAAAGCAAAGTGTGACAAGCTATTTATAAAGGGTCTTGCATGAAATGATCATCCTATTGCATATACTCTTGGGTGGATCAAAGTTTGAAAGTTATTGGACAATGCAAGAAGAGATGATCGATATACTCTTCACTATCCTTACACAAAACACACCAATTAGGCCTAAGGGATTTGAGAGGTCTTCTTACCTACAGCATATTGTTAGTATTTACTTTCTCATACGCAACTAACCAAGCAAAGGCCTTAAACTAGATAGTACTTTAGATTTCGATATAAATTTGGCTAGGAAGAAAAGAAGAAAATTATATGCATTAGAGAAAGCCATAAAGAATGATTTAACAATGAATGATCCTAAAAAGATCAATGACCATACGTCCACATTTGGGGGTGGATGGAGAAAGTGTGCATGAACAAGAGATGACATGTGTATTTCAAGATTCTCGATCTCTAAAACTGTAAGATTTGCAGGAGAAATTAAAATTTCAAGAAAGATGAAGAAGAGTGGCTAAGGATAATCAAAATATTAAGAATTTTTACTGTGAAAACTCTATAAATACATGAAAATTGTGAAAAAAAAGGTCGATCCCTCTACCGCAATTCCTCACAAGTGCGAAGTCTCACCCTGTCACCACCAGTCCACCACAATACATGTGTAACTTGGAAAAAGCTTGAACGTTTGTGTGCTGGCCTTTACGGAAATTAACAACCATCTGACTGAGGAGTTGGGTTTTATACTACCAGTTTATCTTGAAACCTATTTGTGCACGCACAAGTGTGCGCAGTTTTTATTGTTGATGGCATACTTTGGTAGAGCAATGGGTTGCCTTCTTGGAAAGACTAGAGCCCAACCATGAGAGTGTTGAATCCTAATAGATATACCTTCCTTTCATGTTGAGGTTCTAACAAATATGTGATCCTCTTAACCGTAAAAAAGGCTTCTTCTATCTCTTGCAACTTGTTTCATGAGATGTATTGATAAACCTTCTCTGAATATATGGATGATAAGGCCATTCTAAACAAGGTCTAAATCTATCTTTCTTATTTCCTCGTTTGCACTCATTTATTCACCATATGTAAGGGCTTTACATCTTTGTGATTAGACCAGCAGACCGACACAAAGGTAAACTGTCCTCTAAAGAGCTGCTTGTACAGACAGTAAGTGAAGCTGCAACTGGCTTATTAACCATATGTATTTTTCTCTGTTCTAAGTCTTTCACATGGTATCAAAGCCATGTGAGGTTAAGGTTAGGGTTTAGTCATGTAGTCAATTTCGGCAACCCATCTGATGACCGTGTCTCATTCCGGTACCCATCTGACAACTGTGTCTCTCATTCCGGTACCCATCTGACAACTGTGTCTCTCATTCCGGTCTCATCAAACTCGTTAGGGTTTAGCCGTGTAGTCAATTCCGGCTACCTATCTAGTGATAGTGTCTCACTCCTGTCACATCAACTCACCGTGTAGTCAATTCCAACGACCTATCTAGTGGCCGTGTCTCACTCCAGTCAAATCAATTTCATCACAAAACACCTCAAAAGCTCTTGATAATATCATAATTCCTCATTGGCGTCGGCATTCGACAACTTTTCCAGCTACCCTAGATCTACCCATCGGGTAGGATTTTAAGTACATATGTAACAAGCTTGGTGCATATGACTTATATGCTTCAGCTTGAGGGGGAGTATTAAGTATCACATATTATTATGTAGTTAATCTTTATTATTCTTTTCCTTTTTTATTTTTATCTTGTTTCCTTTTCTATTCTCTTCTTTCACATATAAATATGTGTATAGGCATGTATTCTAATTGAATGAAATACGAGAATTCCTCCTCTCTTCACAAGTATTATATTTGCATAGATTATATTCCTACTCTAGATGTATTTCATTGTTGATGTGTTGAATGGATTGGTTTTACCTATGATTTTTTCTATACATTATCTACTTTGACATTACACCTGTGAAAGAAGGATTTTTTTTGGTTGCAACTTCTTCAATGAGTCTTCATTTGTTAAGGAGATTCCAGCATGAACTCCTGTTTTCCTATTGATTGGAATTCACATTTTTTTGGTGGATGCTAGGGTGTGGATCCATCTATAAGGGCTGAAGTTTGGGAATTTCTTCTTGGTTGTTATGCAGTTGGCAGCACTACAAAGCATCGTAGGCAACTAAGGGCAGCCAGGAGGTTGAGTTCTCTTCATTTTCTAATGTATTTCCAGATAATAATTTTTTTTTCTGATTTGTTAAAAGAGAACTATTTCATTTCTCTTTGTCAACTGCAAGTTTTCATATCTAACAGTGCACCCATATGATATGATCCCACATCGGTTCCACATGAAATTGTAGAGTGGTACTTAAGCTTGAGAGGTTCTTCCACCTATCAGGCTAGTCTTTTGGGTTATGCTCTTCTATTGGGCTTGGGTACCTATCATTTGTGCTTTCATTGAGAGTCGGTGTGTAGCAAGAAAGGGCTACCCGATGCCCTAAGAGAGGGTCTAGAGTGAAAGTTATCTAGAGTGTGAGCAATTCGAGGACGTCCGGCTTCTCTAGGGGTGGGCAATGATACGATCCCACATTGATTCCACATGAAATTGTTAAGTGGTATTTAAGCTTGAGAGGTTCTTCTACCCATCAAGCCGGTCTTTTGGGTTAGGCTCTGTTATTGGGCTTGGGTACCTATGGTGTAAGTGTAGTTTTACATCATAGAAGCATTTTAAGTGTATTTTTACACCGTAGAACATGATACACACAATAGTTTACATATGGAATTTATCTATTTTGAATATTTTTCTTCAAATGTCGTATATCTTTTTATTTTCTCTTGTTAAGAAAATCAGAGTTTCATTTTGAAAGCACCCAACACAAGGGGGCATACTCTGGACACAGGTACACAAGAGGTGCTAGAAAGCAAAGCCCTTCAAACAACATCAATCCTATAACTCTTTATTTACAAATTAGACTATATATGAAGCTCAACAATACACAATTAGCCAACCTTTTATCATCAATTTGTTTTGTATGGGATTGCTTCCATCAAAATAAAGGCTTAGAGTCATTCCTAATGTGTCCTCCTTAGTTTGGTCAGTGGTTTTTTTCCCTTATTTTATTTTTCAATTAGAAACCAGATGTCATTGAACAAATAGTAACTAAAATGAAGGATGAGATACCCTTGTAAATACAGACTTGATTGAAACTTGTTAAATGTCCAACTCTCCTAAAAGCTCAAGCTTGTAACACCCTCCCTTACGTGTAGTCTCATACCCTCACATGGAGAGTCAAATAAACCAATTAGAGTGAACTTTCAAATCCATAAATGGGGAATAAATTGCAAAGAGGTGGCTCGTACCCAAAACCTCTTGTTAAACGACTCTCTCTCCTAAAAGCTCGAGCTGGTAGGATTTGTGTTTAATATGAATATCATGCTTCTTAACATTAACACCCTCCCTCACGTGTCGCCCCATACCTGCACATCGAGAATCAAACAAACCAAATAGTCCTTCATGGACTTTTAAATAAACAAATGGGGATTAAATTGCAATAAGAGGGTTCGAACCTAAGTCCTCCTGCCAAACCAAGCTCTGATACCATGTTAAACGACCAACTCTCCTAAAAGCTTGAGCTTGTAGGATTTTGGTTTAATATGAATACCATGTTTCTTAACACCTCCAACCAAACCAGGCTCTGATACCATGTTAAACAATCAACTCTCCTAAAAGCTCAAACTTGTAGGATTTGGGTTTAATGTGAATATCTTGCCTTTAACAAAACTAAAGGAATGAATCCAAACAATCAAAATGGAAATGAAGATAAGCCTCGCCAGCTGAGAGACCAAGGAAATATAAAATGCCAACAAGTGATTTTCTTGTCGGTTTGGTTGGTTATTCATGTCATCAATTCCTTTTCTGTTGATGATATTTCTAACCTTTTATCAGAAAATTTTGTTATAAAAATAATGCTTAAATAAAAAAGTGCTAGATATTCTAGGAACATTAGGACTTAGTGTATAATGTCTTCAGGAAAATATGTGGCTACTTTGTGGAATTGGGTTTGATTTTTCTATTTTTAGTGCATGAGCTTGTGCCTAAGACATTGTTAGAGAGGCTAAAGCTTTAAATTCTTTGCATGGAGCATTTCAGTGTAAGGGATTTATGGTATCGGAATTCTATTTTGAAACAATTGCCAATGTATGAGCTTGGAATTTCAATGATCTTCAAAAATTTTAAGGATAGGTATCTTAATTTCAGGATAAGTATATTATAGTTTGTGGATTTTTAATCTTAAACAGCTTTGTGGAACCTTCATGCAGGGAACGGTACGAAGACCTAATCAAGCAATGCCAATTAATGCATTCGAGCATAGGAACTGGGTCCCTTGCCCATGTGGTGGGATCCAAAGTCATGGATATGAGAAAATTGTCCAAGGATGATAAGAAGTGGGAAGCTGGAGTGAAAAGTCAGCGAGTTTCCAGTGATAATACTAACAAAATAGACAATTACAGTTAAAATAATTGTACAGATACATCATTTGCATGCCCAAGGGAAAGTTCTAGTGATTTGCTGATTTTGTCAGCATGAGAGGAAGCACAGATGGCACAACACGTAACTCTTCTAGTCTTACGCCTAGTTCTGGTCCATGCGACTGTGATTCCCCAAAACCAGGGTGTGAAGAGCATGGATCACGATATGTGATTGGAACTTATACCGATGTTCCCTCATTATCCATCATAGATCTAGTCGAGACGAGTGGAAAAGAAAAAGAAGAAGCTGTGTTTGACGACAGACTATCTACTCTGCATAAGTTAAGATTTAAAGATGAGAATATGCAGAGTTTTCATCTTCTTAACAATGTGGATTTAATTAAGAAGTCAAATGGTTCAGCATCTAGTGATATTTCATATCCTATCAACTCTGAGATTCAATTGGTGCGCTCTGATGCCCATGAACCAGTATTGCAGTCCAATAATCCAGGACACAAAAAGGAAATAGATGCAAGTAGATCGCAAGGAGGGGCTGTGAGCAAGGACAGAGTATCAGAATGGCTTTGGACGCTGCATCAAATAGGTATATCAATTTGTCGTTTATTACTTTATTATGATAAAGCCCAGTGAATCGTTTTTTTGCCACTCTTCATATCTGAAAAATCTTGTTCCCCTACAGTTATTGATGTGGTAAGAACAGACAGTCATCTTGATTTCTACAAGGATACTAAAAATTTGGCTAGGATGTCAGACATTCTTGCTGTTTATGCTTGGGTTGATCCTACAACAGGATACTGCCAAGGTGGTGCCTTTATCTTTTGGGTTGAACCTCTTCCAGTTGATAATTTGATTTTGAAATATCGGCTTAAACACCATGTTTTTACTTGTGACTTGAAATCTGCTCTCAGGTATGAGTGACTTGCTGTCTCCTTTCGTCGTTCTCTTTGAGGATAATGCTGATGCATTTTGGTGCTTTGAGATGCTTCTAAGAAGAATGGTATCACTAAATTTGTTCAGTATGTTCAAATTTTGATTTTATTTCACCAACATTCATATTCCAGATTTCTCCAGTGTGAAAACTTTCAGATAGAAGGACCAACTGGAGTGATGAAAAGGTTGCAGTCATTGAAGCATATTTTGGAGCTCTCCGACAAGCAAATGTTCACGCATTTGTCACGTGCAGGTGCTGAAAACTTTCTTTTCGCCTTCCGGATGCTGCTGGTTCTCTTCCGCCGGGAGCTGTCTTTCAGTGATGCCCTATGTATGTGGGAGGTTTGTGTTCTTACTTACTCATTACGACCAGATATATAAAGCATATTGTGTTCAGATACATGAAACTATGCTATGTTTAGAACACTCAGAGAAAAATCTTTAAGGCCTAGTTTGGAACCTAGAAAATACTAGGAAAAGAAAAAAAAATACTATAGCTCTGTTTGGAACCCGAAAAGTAATAGGGAAAGAAAAAAAAAATGTTAGGGAAAATGATTTTTTCATGTTTGGTTTTACTGTAGAAAATATAAAAGAAAATCAAATGTAATCAAAATTTTACATCTTTTTAAATTTCTTAGTCCTTATATAATAGAAAAACACAAATAAAATAAGTTTGAATAAACATATGAAATTAATTTATTAAATTTAAACTTATTTTTTATTTTCCTCTAAATTTTCTTTCCTCCCACTTTTCCTCTCCATTTTCCTCTCTATTTTCTTTCCTTAGTACTTTCCAAGTTCCAAACAAAGCCTAATTGTTTTTGAGGATCCCAAAATTCAATGGATTGGTGCACAGCTGAGTAACCTTTAATGCGGAAAAGCAACACACTAGGTGCAAAGTGAAATTAATGTGGTATCCCACATTGCCTAGAGAGAGAAAGGTTAAGGTCTATATATGTAAGACTTTGACTCAATACTAACGAGGTCTTTTCTTGAGGGCATAGGTTCAATAGAGAAGAAAAACCGGGAAGGGGTGGTGGGAAGCCATGCGTGCGCCCTTGCAGCCCTAAACCGGATAATATCAAGTGAAGAGTTGGGTCGTTACAAATGGTATCAGAGCCTGATCTCTAACCGGAAATGTGCCAGCGAGGATGTTGGGATTGTGGTGTCCTACATCGCTTAGAGAGAGGAAGGTTAAGGTCCATATATGTAAGACTTAAACTCAACACTATCGAAGCCTTTTCTCGAGGGCGTAGGCCCAACAGAGAAGCAAAACCGGGGCGAGCTGATGAGAAGTCATGTGTGCGCCATTGCAGCCCTAAACCGAACAATATTGGGTGAAGAGTTGGGTCATTACAATTAATGTTTGGGTCATATGATCTTTGCTAGAGTGAATGTGAAGATGCTCCTCCATTTTTGAAGAAAAAATGCAGAGATGGGAATGATAAATTGGGGCAAAGGGGAAGAAAAAATGCATCAGATTGATTATAAGATCTTTGGGAGTATGGAACATTATTAAATACATGCTTGATTCATTTTCTTCACAATGTGTGGTTGACTGATTTTGAGTAAGCTGTGATCTGAGAGACAAATTGGTAGAATTATAGTTGACCAGCATGGTTTCTATAAAGAAGCTATGAAGTTCTCAATTCTGATGAGAGATTGTGATTGTCTAAACTTGAATCCAAATTTCGCATTTCTAGTGAAAAAGACCAAGCTTGTGCATAGTTTTCTGTGAAACTTGTGTATTGTGTACCAATCCAGGAATGGTTTTGCAGCAAACCCTTTCCCCCATATATCCATTTGGAATTCCCGGGTGCTCACTAAGGTGGGGTTTTTTTGCATGGGAGGTGTGAAGAGAGAAAAGGGAGAATCCCTAATTTTAATTATATTCACGAAAAACTAACTACTACATTACATATTGGACTTATATATATATATATATATATACATGCTCATGGGACCCATAATACAGTAAGAAAATAAAAGGAAAAGATTGTACAATATCTAACACTCCTCTTCAAGATAGAGCATATATGTCATATGCACCAAGTTTATTACAAATGTATTTAATTCTAGGACCTCTGAGAGATTTAGTAAAGATGTCTGCTAGTTGATCATTTGAATTGACAAAACTAGTAGCCACACATCCTGATGCGATATTCTTTCTAATGAAGTGACAGTCAACTTCAATGTGTTTGGTCCTTTTATGGAAGACTGGATTTGATGCAATATGCAAAGCAGTCTGGTTATCACAAATGAGTTTCATCTGTTCATCATTTCCAAATCTCAACTCTTGGAGAAGGTATCTCAGCCATATGAGTTCACATGTTGCCAAAGCCATAACTCGATTCGGTTTTGGTGAATCCCAGCATATATGTTGTTTCTTACTCTTCCCAAGATCTTAGGTCACCCACCCAGTAGAACCACAGTGCTACGAGTGGGCGTCTATCGTAGGTGAAATGCATTAATTTGCGTATGTAACTGACAACTGGAGTCATTTCTATTAAATCTGACACACGCTTGGCACAGTGTACTTTTTTGATATATCGAAGAATTGATTCTGACATCGATGGCTATCACATGGTGATTGTAGGAATTGACTAACAACCTCCACGGGAAAAGGAAATGCGTAGGAGTAATGGTGAGGTAGTTCGGTTCACCTCGCAGTCGTCGATGCTCTCGGGATCTCTAAGACTCCCCTGTCTTAATCTGAGTTTGACATTGGGATCCGTAGGAGTGTTTCTGGGTTTACGTTGAACATATCGATTTCTTCGGATGTCACAGCGTCTTTTGGTTGGGAAGAGCTACGCTGAAGTGGATTGAGCTATCTTAATTCTCGAAAGTCACGATTTTCCCCGAGTGCTTTAGTCGAAAGTGGATGAAAAAGTGTTGCTAGTTTAAAATACCATCACGATCAGCACTTTGTAATGGCGATGTCGTCCATTATGACGAATAAATACCTTGCCCCAGAAGAGTTATGATGATAAAAGCTGAATGGTTTCTGCATCTTTGCGAAGCATGCTAAATTCTTGAACAACATAACTAAAGCGGCCCGAGCCATGCGAGGAGATTGTTTCAAGCCATATAGAGAGCGGGGCGTAGCTTTGCACATAAACGGTCCCCACAGGCAACAAAGCCCGGGTGGTTGCTCATTATAAACCTCTCCACAATGAGAGATCAAGTAAAGGAAGACATTTTAATATCCAGTGATAAAGTGTTTAGAACGCACATAGCAACCATGGAGAAAGAAGGCAGACAAAAAGCAATGCAGCAGCCCGAGATGTGTCATAGAATCGAGAACCATAAACCTAAGTATATCATTTAAATGACAGCGGGCCTTAAGGCGATCAACCTGACCATCAGGACCAACCTTAACTATGTAAACCAACGGCTTGATAATGGAAACTTACCAAATGGCAAAACAACAAGATCCCAAGTGCCAGATGAGTGCAGAGCATCCATTTTATCTACCATTGCCTGTCGCCAGCCCGGATGGAAAAGAGCCTCATTGGTGTTCTTAGGAAGAGAAACAGAGGATATAGAAGAACAAATGCAGAGCAGGGTGAAGATAATCGATGGTAACTCAAAAAATTGTAAATAGGATGAGGATTGCTTATAGATCGATTACCTTTCCGAAGAGCAATGGGTAAGTTATCGTGAGCGGGGCGGGAGTAGGAGGAAAGGTGAAGGGATAGGAGTGAGTTAGAGGGCCTCCGGCGGAAGGGAGAGGAACAACGAGGAATGATGGCAATCGGCACAGAGTGGTCGAGAGGTACATCATCAAATATAGGCGAGGAGATGATGGGAAGGGTAAGACTTTAATGAAGAATCGGAGGAGGAGAAGAAGGATGAGTCCTCAGAAGGTGACATCGACGAGAGATAAAGTGTCGATGAGTCGGGAATAACAACGATAACTATAAAAGTCGGGGTGCTTGAAGATGCGTTCGTGGCGGCTTTAGCGGAAGCTTGTCTTGTCTGGGTGAGAATATGAACAAGCCCAGTACAAGCGAGCCACGGGGAGGAAGGAAATGAAGTGGTTGGTCGAGGAAAGAAGTGAATGGGGAATCGATCATGTAACACGGATGAGGGCATGCGATTAATCAAATAACAAAGAATTTGTAAGAACATCGTTCTCACCAAAAAGCGAAAGGAACATGATAATGGAAGAAGTACAGTGTCTTAATAAGATGGCGATTCTTACGTTGACTACCCGTTTGTTGAGGAGTATGAGCCTGAGAAGGCGATGAAGAAGGATCCGTGTTGGGACGTAAATGGAAATAAAGGGTGCGAAAAATATTGGCATTATCCTTGCGTAACACGAATAGAAATATTGAACTGAGTCAGAATTTTAGCATAAAATTTTTGGAAAATAGAATATAACTCAGCTCGATTTGTCATTAAAAATAATCAAGTACATCGAGAATAGTCATCAATGAAAGTGACAAAATATTGAAATCCTAAAGTAGGCGTGGTCAAATGAGGACCCCGAGCATCGGTGTAGACAAGTTGAAGAAATGAGACTTTGCTAGATTATTGAAGGCGGCTTTGGGAGCGAGACATGGGTTTGTTTCCCAGTGACGGGACTCACACGTAGTGGCGGTAAAGTGGAAAAGCGGTGACCATCTTACGGAGCTTAGAAGGCCCAGGGTGGGCGGACGGTGATTGTGGATGAGGAGAGGAAGCGTCAGTGGAAATCTGGCTTAGCAGGAGATGATTTTAAGGTGAGGTGATAGAGGCCTTGAGACTCACGTCCGATGCCAATCATCTTCCTCGTACTTCAGTCCAGTAAGGTCACAAATTTATCAAAAAAAATAATGGAGCAGTTAAGAGTACGAGTGATTTTACTAATGGAAATAAGATTAAAGGGACACTCAAGAGTATAAAGGACAGAAGTAAGAGGTAGGGAAGGGAGAGGATGTGCCAAACCAATACCTTTAGCCACAGTTTGAGAACCATTAGCTAAGGTAGCCGTAGGTAAAATAGAGGTAGTAGTAAGAGAAGAGAAAATATCTTTATTACGGATATGTGATCGAAGCACCGGTCAGAATCCGGTCTAGAAGATGTATGAGTAAAGGCGGCGGAGGCATTAGAGTGCAGGCAGCAGTCGATGAAGCTGACTTGTACGCATGATGGCGAAGATAGTCATCATACGCCTTTGTCGATTGGAGAGTACCACGAGATGTGGAGGCTCGAAGTGCAGAGGCGGTGAGAATCGAGAATCGAGAAGAAGCGGGCCGTGGAAACAGCGACGCCTCGACCAGGGTGCGTGACAACCCGTCGACTAAAATACATGTAACCCGTTGGGTGTCTCAATGCCCTGAAAATGAGTGTCTCTCTATTCGAGACTCAAACATATGTACAAAAGGTCATGTCGTGCCCATACATCCATACTCACCAAAATATAACCAACTATATTACAATAGTTTCAAGAGTTAACTACCCTCTTATACAAACATGTTTCAATAAGAATATTTCATACATGTTTTTCTGGCTTGTATAATGTGTGTAGGGCTTTCTTGCAGCGACACCACAGTGAGGCGCGGAGTGCTTCCTGAATACTCCTTGTGCCGAAAGGGGATCCAGCGTGGGGTGAACAATGCCCAGTAGTTGAATTTTTCTACATTGGGTTGCTTCCCACCTAAGTGCTCATACAATGGCAAACACACATTCAAGTGAATTCATGATTCATACTCGAATGTCTACATGTTATGGATGAAAATGTGACTCACCCTTTCCCACTTCTCGAGCCCTCATTGACTCCTCGGCCATGCAAGCGAGTGTAAGAAAATAGCATTTTCAAAACAAAGGTTTTGTTTACGAAAACATAAGCCTAATACAGATAAAAATTCCTATTGGAATGACCCTCAGGAGTGAATTCTTTGTGGATAACTGAAGCAGTCGTAGTCGTCTCAAAGATGAGCTGATAGACCACTCTCAGAGGCAATTCTTGAAAATCTTCCATGAAATTCATTTGACAACCATGTTTTTCATGTCATGCGCTCAAATACCTCACGTTCTGGAATTGCAGCGCATATGAAATGCAATATGTCATTTCACGAGTAATTCATGTTAATATATCGACATGCGTATATTAATTATTAAGCGACATGTTATTCATTTATAGCAGCCTTGAGGTAAGCTCACATTGGGCTAATAAACAAGTAGATAGTCCGTCTTGGGCGCGAAGCATCACGAGCAACAACATGTTGTTCAATCGCTAGCAATAGCATATCAACGCACAGCCACGCAAACGGGTCCTCGGTCGGTTTAGGAATTTTGTCCGAAAGGTGGCTAAAGGTTTGCCAGGTCAAATTTGGAGCAGAATGAGCCACTTAGGCCTCCGAACATCTCTGGCAATTAAAATGGCTCTTAACCCAGTTAACTTTCGAGTAGGAAAATCCTTGCACTCACGGAGTTTGTCGAAACTCCGCAATACCGGTACCCATGCATAGCTCTTGGTGGATCAACGCCTCTTGTCTTCTTGGAATTTGGAGGGCTAGATCAGGAATTTAGGGGAAGTGGAAACTACTGCCATACAGAAACTCTTTCTCTCTCTATAACACCTGCTCTCTCTTTCTCTTTTTCCCTCCAGACGGTTGGGAGAGATAGGAGTCAGTGAGGATCATCCTGCTTGCCCACGTGTCGATTCTCATTAGGCTACAGGATTTGCTTATCATCTTGTCAAGTATCGTGAATTTCCGTACTCCACGAGGAGTGCAGTTTATCCTCTATATGGCCCACATGAGCTCATTGTTTGACTAGCTCTCCTCTTGACACATCTTACTCATCTTGAGGCCTCCAATCGCCCAGTGTCTCGTCACAACAGTTGCCTCAGCTTAGCGAAATTAATCTTTGTCTTGGAGTCAGCCAGAAATTAGGCGTGGTAGCTAGATTTCGAGGCGATTCAACGGTGAAATTCGTTTAGGTAAGTCAGAGATCACAGAAAATTCGAAGATTTGACGAAATTACCATTTTCTCTTTTTTTAGAAAATTAAATTTTCCTAGGGTCTTACATGGGCGTGCGGGAGCGGTCATGTAGTGATAACGATCACAAGTGTGGCCGAGCTTATTGTAATGGGGTGCGGTGGGGACGTGTCCTCTCTTCGAGTTACCACTGTCCTCCTCGAAGGTTAGTTTGAAAGTAACCGCAGAAGAATCGAAGTCTTGTCGGATGGCAAAGTCAGTGGAGATACGGAGGAGGCGACGAAACACATCATCGAGGATGGGGTGATGGATTACGAGAATATGATGTCAGACGGTCAGATCGGACGAGGCTAATAAGAGGAAGGACCATGAAGAACTTGTCAATGCAACGTTTATTTGAGCCCCGACATCACTAGTAGAGCATCGGTGTATCAAGAACCCCTCCTTAAAACTTCAATCTGCGATATAATTAGATAAATCCATGTCTTGTTGTCGGATATTGACAATAGCAGAAGCCACCTTATAAAGGCATTGGATATCATTTGTGTATAGAACTTTTGTCAAATCATGGAGAAGAGCGGCTGATGGAGGTGCGGCGGAGCGGAAATTGTCAAAAAGGTGGATAAGGAGGGCTCGAGGAGGATTGTCGAAGGGATGGATCAGCAAGACGGCGCCGGAAGAGCCTGGAGATGGAATCTCGGCACCGGAAAGTGGGTCACGCGCCCACACGCGCCGACATGTGGAACGCAGGCCACTGAAGAAGAGTGGCACGTGGCGGCATGTGGATGGCTGTTTTCGGACGAGGTTTCCTCCGACGTGTAGATCGGCCTCGTGCGCCTCGGAATCTGAGGTTTCTGCCCAGAGAAGAGCTGCCGGAAAAAGTCACCGGTGGTTGTAGCGGCGAAGGGTTCCACAAGGATAATAAAGTGACCGGAAGGAAATACGGTCATCGAAAAAAAATTAGGTTTTCCCTTCTAGCTCTGATACCATGTGAAGAGAGAAAAAGGAGAATCCCTAATTTTTATTATATTCACGAAAAACTAACTACTACATTACATATTGGACTTATATATATATACATGCTCATGGGACACGCAATACAGAAAATAAAATGAAAAGATTGTACAATATCTAACAGGATGCATCTTGGGGCAAGGTTCTTACTTTGGATTTTCATAAAAGAAGGGGCAGAATTTTAGACAACGGATGTTTTCTTTACGAAGAGGAGGAGGAAACGGTGGAGCACCTTCTTTTGCATTGTCCGATGGCCAAGCTGTTGTGGAACCTCTTCCTTGCCATTGTTGGAGCGCAATGGGTCTTTTCCTACTCTGTTAGAGGGGCGTTGCTTTCTTGGCATGGCTCCTTTGTAGGGAAAAAAAGGGCTAAAGGCGGGGATGGCAGCTCCTCGTTGCTTGTTTTGGTCCATTTGGCGTGAGGAACAGAAATGCTTTTGGTGACGAGCCCTACTCGGTTCATAGACTGAAGATCTCTTTTCTTTTTAATTTGTGGTCTTGGTCTAATGTGCATATTACGAAAAATCTGATTCTTTGATCGATTTTTCGTCTTGAATGGGTTGTACATGAGGGTTGGTGGGTGGTTTTTTGGGTTCTTTTGCGTTTGGATTTCAATATATCCTGCTTTTTACCCATAAAAAAAACAAAAATTTCCCATGAAAAAGAGCTCATAACTACAACTATTATTCTGCAGAACTTAAAATTTTCTGTCATTGTCATTGCAGATGATGTGGGCTGCTGATTTTCATGAGTTTGGCGCTAGCAATGTTGGGAACTGTCTGGCGCCACTGGTAGTACATCTTCCCAGTGATTCTGGTGCAGAATCAAAAAGAGAAAGCTTGGAGACCGGAAATGGCAACTCCAATGGCGGCTTGCAATCAAGACATGGCCACGCAGAACTTTCAGATTCTGATTCTGATGAAGTCACTATAAGATCAGTATCAGCCTATCCTTTTTGTGGCTTGACAAGGAATTTCCGGTCGAGGAACGATAACATGGAGATTTGTGCTGTGGTTTCGTCGAGAAGGAATGCGAATGATGAATTGCCTGTTTTTTGTGTAGCTGCGATCCTGATCATGAACCGGCACAAGATCATCAGAGAAACTTGTTCAGTTGATGATCTGATTAAGGTATGTGACTTGTTCTGAGTTTTTATTTTTTGTTCTTTCATTTGATTATCATCTTTAGGGGTCTTCAAAAAGCCCGAGGCCCACTTCAGGCCCAGCCCGACCCTAGCCTGGCCCAATCCCGGTTTTTAGAAGGGCCGAGCCTCAGGCTTCATTTTAGGCCCAGCCCAGCCTGTAGGCTTTTATGCCTGCCCATAAGCCCGTCCTAATAGGCTCACCCCCTATTCCTATGTTATTTTTTTTAAGATACATTCTAAAGCTCTATATAATATGTATTTTGTTTAAAGTTTATTATATAAGTCAAATATTGGTACAATTTAGTTGGTGCATTAAATTTTAAGCTAGAGGGAGGGTTTAAAATTAAAACAATTATTGTTTTAATTCTTGAGTATGCTAAGTCCGCCCATCATGAGCCCACCCGTCAAGCCCATCCCTAATACACAAGGTCGCGAGGCGTAATAAATAAGCCCATCTTGTTGACCGCTCAGTGGGGCGCATAGTGTAACGCGTCGAGAGATATACGATTACATGATGCTTTGTAGCAAGGATTGAATTTGGATATCGACGATATATCGGCGATATATCGGATATCGAATGTGACGATTTTGATACAATCGTTTGCAGGAAAAATCGAGAAAAATCGGAAAATATCGGTGATATTTCGGCGAAATATCGGAATCTGACTGAAATATCGGTCGAAATGTTGACGGTTGGGGAGACGCGGCGTGAAATTTTGGTTTTGCAGGAATATATCGGCGGAGTATACCGAAATCGCCAGCGATATCGGCGATATTTTCGATATATCGGTCGATATATCGGCCAGAAAGCTTGTGGCTCAGATTTGTTCTGCATAAAATCCAACGGTCCAGATCAACCCTCCTTTTCAAACGGCTAGTTTGTGATCGATAAGCGGATTTGAATGCGGTTTGATCAACGGCCAGTTTCACGGTTTAAAATGTGATCCAACGGTGAATTTTTTTGATCCAACGGCAGTAAATCTAAACTTGATCAATTTGGGGATCGGCTAGAAGAAGATCCAACGGTTAGATTTTCACCAAAACTAAATCCAACGGTTAGAATTAAATCTTAATTATATTTTGACCATTCTATAGCCTTTTTGACCCAAAAAAATCCTATAAATACCACTCAAAATCACTCTATTTTCTCACAAACTCTCTCTACTCATCAAATCTTCATTTCATCTCAAATTTATTTTCTAACATTTATATATCTCCAAAAAAGGTGGAAATTTTGGTGATTAGGGTTAAGTTTCAAATTTCAACAAGATTAATTAAGGTATGTTCTTATTGTATTTATATTTTGTGTATTTAATAGTTTTACATTTATTTTATTTATGTTAATTATATATTAGTTTGTTTTTTATAATTTCATATTACATTATAAATTTAATAAAATACAAATATATATTAGTCTAAGATAAATATCATATACTACTATAGTTTATATTAGTTTTTTTATAATTTCACATTAGATTATAAATTGCATAAAATATAAATATATATTATTTTAAGCTTTAAGGTAAATATCATATAATAATATGGTTTATATAGTATAATAAAATTTACTAGTGGTGTATTCTTTAAAATAACTATACATTAGTTTTTTTATAATTTCACATTAGATTATAAATTGCATAAAATACAAAATATATATTAGTTTAAGCTTCAAGAGTAAATATCATATAATAATATGGTTTTATATAGTATAATAAATTTAATAGTGGTGTATTCACAAAATAACTATACATTAGTTTTTTTTATAATTTCACATTAGATTATAAATTGCATAAAATACAAATATATATTAGTTTAAACTTTAGGTAAATATCATATAATATGGTTTTATATAGTATAATAAATTTAATAGTGGTGTATTCTTTAAAATAACTATATTAGTTTTTTTTTTATAATTTCACATTAGATTATAAATTGCATAAAATACAAATATATATTAGTTTAAGCTTTAAGGAAAATATCATATAATAATATGGTTTATGTAACATTAAATTTAAACAGTGTTATTCTTTAAAATAACTATACATTAGTTTTTTTTTTTATAATTCACATTAGATTATAAATTGCATAAAATACAAATATATATTAGTTTAAACTTCAAGGTGTATCATATAATAATATGGTTTATATAGTATAATAAATTTAATAGTGGTGTATTCTTTAAAATAACTATACATTAGTTTTTTTTTATAATTTCACATTAGATTATAAATTGCATAAAATACAAATATATATTAGTTTAAACTTCAAGGTAAATATCATATAATAATATGGTTTTATAGTATAATAAATTTAATAGTGGTGTATTCTTTAAAAATAACTATACATTGAGTTTTTTTTTTTATAATTTCACATTAGATTATAAAAATTGCATAAAATACAAATATATTAGTTTAAGCTTCAAGGTAAATATCCTTATAATAATATAGTTTTATATAGTATAATAAATTTAATAGTGGTGTATTCTTTAAAATAACTATACATTAGTTTTTTTTTATAATTTCACATTAGATTATAAATTGCATAAAATACAAATATATATTAGTTTAAGCTTTAAGGTAAATATCATATAATAATATGGTTTATATAGTATAATAAATTTAATAGTGGTGTATTCTTTAAAATAACTATACATTAGTTTTTTTTTTTATAATTTCATTAGATTATAAAATTGCATAAAAAATACAATATATATTAGTTTAAACTTTAAGGTAAATATCATATAATAATATGGTTTTATATAGTATAATAAATTTAATAGTGGTGTATTCTTTAAAATAACTATACATTAGTTTTTTTTTCATAATTTCACATTAGATTATAAATTGCATAAAATACAAATATATATTAGTTTAAGCTTCAGGTAAATATCATATAATAATATGGTTTTATATAGTATAATAAATTTAATAGTAGTGTATTCTTTAAAATAACTATACATTAGTTTTTTTTTATAATTTCACATTAGATTATAAAATTGAATAAAATACAAATATATATTAGTTTAAGCTTCAATTAAATATCATATAATATTATGGTTTTATATAGTATAATAAATTTAATAGTGGTGTATTCTTTAAAATAACTATACATTAGTTTTTTTTTATAATTTCACATTTAGATTATAAATTGCATAAAATATAAATATATATTATTTTAAACTTTAAAGTAAATATCATATAATAATATGGTTTTATATACTATAATAAATTTAATAGTGGTGTATTCTTTAAAATATTAACTCTTTAGTTATATGTATGCATATTAATAAATTATATATTAGTTAATATTATGTATGCATATTAATAAATTAATTAATCTTTCATGTTGAGTTAATATTTTAAAATGCAAGTTATATATTAGTTAATATTGTGTATATATATATATAATAAATACATTGTTTATATGAAAATAAATTCATTTTCAATTGTATAATAATAGGATGGCTAGTGGAAGTAATATTGGAGGCCGAGATCCAGCATTGAAATATTGCACACATATGGAGGAGAATAGAAATGGTACAATATGCAATTACTGTGGTTTGGTGATAAGGAGTGGTGGGATCACTCGCTTTAAATATCACCCTATCGTTCGGATCCCAGCATTTCCCCAATACAAAAAGTGCCCAAATGTGCCTCGGGAAGTGAAACAGAAATGAACTTTTGGAGTGTGAGAAAGTAAAGAAAAGCGGCGGTGATATAGAAGAAATTCATTTGAAGCTACGAGCGCGATGGGACGATAAGACCTCATTGATGATGAGGATGAGGAGGAAGAAAGGAAGATGTATATATGTATCAGGGTGATATGACCCAATGAAAGGCGATTTTCGACGGCATATGGAGTGCATCGAAAGCTCTTGAATGGGCCAGAAGCCAGCGAAGAAGAGGATTTATGAGAGGCAAAGAAAAATGGGTAAATGTTTAAATTAAATTAATTTTTTTTAAATAGAATTTATAGATTTCTAGTGAGATATTGCAACGAGGTGAGCCTTCCTGTTCGCAACCGACTAATCCAACAAGGCGCATGCAAAGATCTCAAAGTATGAGACAATCGGATCCATCACCACCGCTTGCTCCATCATTATACAAATCTTGACGTAAAACAAAAGAACATTAAAAATCTTTTCCAAGGTGGATTCCGATCAAAGAAAGCGATGGCCATTGTCGACAGATTATTCATATGAGGTGTTGCCTCACAGACGGAACTCTCACCACTTCAAAAAAGAACATGATTATTGAATTGCCTGACAAATTTGGTATGTAATGATCACTTTTAGGTTTCTAATAAATTATTATCTTATGTTATAATTTAGAAAGCTGAATGATTAATTTCATTAATTCTGCTTAGGCATGGGAATAGAGCCACCATCTCCATATGAAATCAAAAACAAATACTTGGATATGAGTATAAAGACATGGAAGATTATGTGAACATCGAAGAGGAAAATGGAGAGGCTTATGGGTGTATGTACGATTGTAGATGGATGTTTGGGCGAAATTGAGCATTATTAATTTCATATTTTATTCGAGAAGGCTAATATTTATAAAGTCAGTTGATGCATCAGGCAAGATAAAAGACAACGGAAATACATTCTGGTTTGTTGAAGGGCGTGATCAAGGAAGTAGGTGGGAAACAAATGTTGTACAGAATTGTTCTGAGACGATGGATCATTTGTGAAGGCGGGAAAGTTGCTAATGAAGGAATCTGATTTTATATTGGACTCCGTCACGCAGCTCTGCTGCATTAACTTGATGTTTAGAAGATATTCTTCAAAATACCGTTTAGGAATTAATTATAATGCCGCATGAAATCCTTGACTTCATCTGATCATGGTTGGTTGCTTGTGAAAGTGAGAAAGGTACGTAATTGGAGATATTGTGCGTCGAGGCGGCAGATTTGCAACAAATTACATCGCCTTAAGAAAGTCTTCTAAAGAATTTGATTGAAGAAGATCTTTATTAGTGATGAATGGGCTTCTCACTTAAGCCCAGTCGATCGTAGATTGGACATGATGTTGGAAGTCTTTCATGTTTGATCATACATATTGGGAGGAAGGTCTACAGCTAGTATCAATCGCTGAGTACTATATACGGGTTCTTCGCATTGTTGATCTAAGTCGTCAAACACGCCATTTTATTGTATGAGTTGGTCGGGTTGTGAAGCAAAATTTACATCAACTCAATGCGAAGATTGGGTGGCAATCATCCTTGAATGTCGTTAGGATAGAGCAGCTCAAAACATCCTCTTCATACGGCGAGGTAACTAAGCGATATCTTAATCACACACTTAATGTATATTATTTTTTCCTCTTATGACATACTAATTCATCCTTTTGTAGCATATTATTTGAATCAAGGTTTAATATAGACACAGGTTAGTAGTATACTGAGTTACTCAAGTACATTCACGAAGTATTTGCAAGGTGCTCTTCTACTACTACAGGCATTGAAGTAATTTTGGAAATGAGGTACATCGATTATTTTACAAATCTAATTAAGCGATTCAATTGTTGATTAACTTACACTTATCTTGATTAGACATGTATATTTCAATTCACAACTTGTAATGTTTCGAGATCACGAAGAGTTAAGTGAATGCGAAAGCGACAGTAGCCTCGAGATTTAATGGTTCTGGTTAGTGTTATTTCTCATTAAAACATTAAAAATAAAGCCTATCTTCATGTATTATTAGATTTTGAATGTTTTATTTTTATGCAATTTTGAATGGTGGTTCATGTATGGAAACCACACTCACGTGAGGAATTTGGCCATTAAAGTTCTTGCCCCATTTGCATATTGACATGTGAGAGGGAATTAGGAGCACATTTGCTCTAATACATACAAAACAAAGAAATCGAAGCACTTACCACAAGCTCTGACAATTAGTTTTGTTATAACATGAAACTAAAGATCATTGATATCTGTGATCAGATAAAGTTCTTTGAAAAGAATTACGCCCAGTTTTCGACATTTTAGTAGGGTTTGGTGAAGAGGATAATCAATTATTCGATAGGTTAGACCTCTCCATTTGGATGATGAAGATGGAAATCTGATCCACGAATTTAAGCTGCGCGTGTTCGAAAAGTGTGTTGATGTTGGCCGTGTTTTATGAAGAAGTTAATGGTAGAAAGTTTGATCGAGACATGAGAGACTCGGTTCGACTATTTGTTGATTCTCGACCCTCATTTGATTCAAGTCTTGAACACTGGTAGTAGACTGGTTCTGCCGTACTTCAGCTACGAACAATGATGGCTCAGAGGGAGGGACGATGATGGTAGTGATAAAATGATGGTGGGGAGATATTGCGGATCGACAAATAAATTGATATCCATTGAGTCCATTCAGCAGTGAAGATGATTTCACACATACTACACAAG
Organism: Tetrastigma voinierianum; assembly: GCA_016808115.1. Taxonomy (NCBI): domain Eukaryota; kingdom Viridiplantae; phylum Streptophyta; class Magnoliopsida; order Vitales; family Vitaceae; genus Tetrastigma; species Tetrastigma voinierianum. The sequence goes on along the minus strand of JAEQBH010001986.1, from coordinate 126,498 downwards.
ATGAGACCACGGGTCTAGGAATTTGAGATGCGGGTATTGGAGTCATTGAAGAAGCCATATAAGTCGACAACGAAGGATGGCACATCACAATGAGATTCATTGTCATTAGTTTGAATCTATGAGCATTGGCACTCGATACGATGATTATCAGTAAGCGGTAACATTTTCCTCTCACACAATGACTTATAATTCGACCTTATTCAAATCCTTGAAACTGATTGATGAAGAATATGGAATGATAAATTATCGCCATCTTTGAGCAATGTCGATTGACATTTAAGTATCAAATGCAAGGATTTGAAGCGAGCGTGTGGGTGAACCCGATTTCCCATCATGGAAGGTTGTTGGTGAGTGAAGACATTTGCTCGTGGCATGATCTTATAATCAATATTATCGGAACACCATGTCTTGATATGACTATTGTCGCCAGCGAGATGGGATCCCTTCGTCAAATGTTGCGATGGGCACCGTCGATCTTAGATTTTGGTGGTGAAAAATAATATGATATAATATCGATACATATTTCGGTATTAATGTCATTTTACACTTTTATAAAGTGTTTCCATCAATTTCAAAGTATTTTTATTAATTTACGATATATCGATATTCGTATAAAAATATCCGATATATCTCAGATATATCAAGAATATATCAAGTAAAATCGGTCTGGAAATATATCAGTCAAAACCGATATTTTCATCCTTGTTGTAGGGTGTATAAGAGTACGAAGTGTCATATTGAAACAATTTTGGAGACGAAATTAGAAAGGAAGAATTCTGGGCTTGGAGTATGGTATTAAAAGAAAGAGGGTACAATTGTCATTAAGCAAAAGAATATGAAAATCAAAATTTAGTTAGAGATGGGCCCGCAATACAAATAGAATAAGTTACAATTGCAAAATTGAAAGGAGATGAGGTTTAAATTTCAATTAATGGAAAGTTGATCTTAAAATTCTTGGAAAATGGAGGGCTTAATTTTAATTAGAAACTTGAGATTTTAATGTGGGGAGACAAACAAAAAAATCATTTTGGATCTCATTTGGGTTAGGGCAACCGTAGAGGAGAAGAGAGAGTCAAGAGGAGGAAGAAGAGGAAGAAGAAGGAGGAGGAGATAAAAAATCAGGTATGGAATCCTTTATTTTTGGGTTTTTGGTATGAATTCCATAAATTGATGCTCCTTGGTCTAGGGTTTGAAGATGTCACTTTCATACTAGATGTTTGTTCAGGATATGAGAGTTTTCTGATTGGTGTAAAGTAAATGGAATCATCAAAGCATGTGGTTTTAAATAGGGTGGTGGACCCTAGGTTGGAGTTCTTGGATTTCCACAAGGTTTTGAGGTTTGAGTTCCATAGCACTCATTTCAAGTGTTGTGGAGTTGTTTTAAGAAAAATTCATATAAATTCTTGAGGTATATGAATTATAGAAGTTGTATGATGTTAATTGGTAGCAAAAGTGGCAAAAAAGCCAAATCTGGAAAAAAATTCAAAGGGGTACTCGGTATAAATCACCACATTTTCCCTATTTAAACCCGATTACCGATATTTTGACCATAGCTTTCTCATTTAACATCGATTTGAGTGATTCAAGTGGCTAGATTAAAAGCTAGACTTCAAGGAAAACCAAACATATAAGAAATAGGTATCGTCAAATTCTGATTATAAGTGGCACAAAAATTCACTCAAAGTAGGGCCAGTATACTTAAAATGCCCATGCGGTTCTCAGTACGAGGAAATGCTCACATTTTTCTGTTTGACCGATTTTCATATTTTGACCATAAATTGCTCATTTACGATCCGATTTGAGTTATTCAAGTTCTTTGGTTAAAATAGACTTCAAGGAAAATCATACACGTATAAAAATAGAGCATGATCAAATTCACGATTATAAATTGGCTAAAAATTCACTTTCAAGTAGGGCGTATGTAAGCGGCTGTATAGTTGAGTTTTGAACATGGGTGCTTGATTTGTTTTGGACGTAAAAAGTGAGTTCCGATTGCTCGATTTAGGTGATTCCAATTGGAGAGAACCACTGCACCTTAGTTTCAAAAGTATAAAGAACCCGATGTCAAATATGGAGTTAAGACATTGAAAAATGGGTATTTCAAAAGTCCAGGAGTGTAAAATCGGTAAAATGACTAGTTTGGCATGAAAATGCCATAGCAGATTTGGATGAGTCAGTGGAATGATTCAATTTCTAAGTAAATTAGGGTCATAGAAGAAAAAAAAAGGGGGATTTGAATTGAGGGCATTAAGGTCATTTTGTAAAGTAAGAAATTATTTTGGTCATTTCCTTAATTAGTCTTTTGAAGTGTGGTTCAATGGGATTAAAGTGAATGTGATGTAGTTGGTAAAATGAGTGTGTATAGTGGATTCAATGGAAGTTAATGTATGGTTGTGGTTTCTTGAAAAAGGTGAAAAGAGTTGTCGGACGGGAGCGGAAGCGGGATCGAACGGTGAACGGTGAGTGTAAAAATGATGTTTTGCAAATTGGAGTTTTAAAGTGAAACGATTGTGATGTTAAAGGAAAAGTTTAATGTAAATCTTTATATTGCCTAAATGAAAGTTTTGATGTAAATGAAAATTTTAATGTACATGTGTTTATCTTGCATCCAATATATATATATTTATACTAAATTATATATGTATGCATATATTAAGGTATTATGAAAGTTTAAAAGTGTGCTAAAGAATACATAGGTATATTTGCATATATATATATGAGTTTTCATGATAAAGTAAAAAGGATTTAAATGGTTATAAATGTATTTTGATAAATGTTTTTCTTGATGGTTACCTATGCAATATGATTATTTATGAGCGATATCGGTAGGAATCGTAGCGTGTAAGGATTTAGAGGGTAAAGTTATGGGTTACTAAGCGAGGAGGGAATTGGGTGTGCAGTAAATATCCACAAACGTGGGTGCTATGACTGGGAACCACATCTGGCGTGAGTTTCTCATAGCGTAATTAGTTATATGAAATTGGAATGTGGTATCCTCACCGTGTCAGTGCCTGAAATTGTTCGGTGTGTTTATTCCCCTGGGTTCCATCAGAAAGAAAGAAAGAAATAAAGAAAAAAAGTTTAAGGCATAAATGGATTTTTAATTGTATAAGTATGTATTACTTTGAAAAGAAAGTTTAAGGCATAAATTGATTTTAATTGTATAAGTATGTATTATTTTGATATATCGAAATGTATACTTAATGAAAATGTACACACTCACTTGGGCTCTTTTAAGCTCATTCTTTTCATATGTTTCCAAAAAATATTTTAGGATATGGGAGGCGGGTCTTGTAGGTAGAATATCCTCTGATAGTCAGAGCCATCGAGGAGACGCATGTGAGCTTGCATTGTATAAATAGTTGCATATTTTATATGTCGAATAATTTGTCATGTATATATGCATATATGGATATATTTTAAAATGAACTACTTAGGCGGTCGGTTTTTAAGGCTCCATTTCGAAACCCAAATCTTTTGAAATAAAACAAATCATGGAATTGAAGAAGTTTGAAATGTTTTGATAGTTGAAATGAATAAATGTATATATGTATATATTGTGTTTGATTGGGTTGTGGGCGGGAGTCCTAAAAGCGGAAGTTGAGAAGTTGAGGATTGAGAAAGATTAAGAAGTGTTTTTTTAAATGTTTCGCGGGTTTGTATGTAAATTTGGAAAGTCAGAAAACGAGAGGAAACTCGCTGATTTTCCTGAAAAATCGAGTGTTTGAGAAAAAGAAGAAAAAAAAAAACATTTATCTTAAACCCAGCATTATTTACTAAAGATATGTTAAGGATTGTAAAGGGGTTCGCTCCATAGTTTTATTTGGTATTTTTAAGGAAGTTTCTATATCCATTGGAGTGTCGGGAGGAATCCCCTCGGGTTCATGAGGTTAATGAGGTGGGATCCTTCATAGACTGACTGAATTTGGACCATGGGCCTCATTACTAATGCAGGGTAATGACTTTGGCCCATAGGAGACCCCTAATCACCTCACTAGGAATATATCTTCTCAAATCAGCTAAAATAAGTAACATATTGTCCTCTACATCTATATGGTATGAAGAAGAAGAACTTGTCATTTTATGAACAAAATTTGTAGGTTGTTTCTCATACTTCAACATTTGCAAACTGGCACAAGGTTTAGAATGTTTTTGTTATGATCCATTATGAGTCCCACATCGCTAAGTTATGGCTTGATCTTGTGGGTTTATAACTACTTGGAATTCCTCCCCTTGACAGTATCTTTTAAGGGTGAGTTCTACCCACATCGATTGCACAAAATATTGTGGAGTGGTACTTAAGCTTGAGAGATTCTCTCACCTATCAAGCCAGTCTTTTGGGTTGCGCTTTTTCTTAGGCTTGGGTATCTATCATTGGTATTTTCATTGAGAGTCGATGTGTAACAGGAAAGGGCTACCTAGAAGAGGGCTACCTAGAAGAGGGCTACCTGATGCATGAGAGAGGATACGAAGTGAAAGCTATCCAAAGTGTGAGCCGTCCGCAAATGTCTAGCTTCTCTAAGTGTGGGCAATGATACGATCCCATAAGAAATTGTGGAGTGGTACTTAAGCTTGAGAGGTTCTCTCACCTATCAGACTGGTCTTTTGGGTTGCGCTCTCCTATTGGGCTTGGGTACCTATCATTGGTACTTTCATTGAAAGTCGATGCGTAGTGGGAAATGGCTACCCGTTGCATGAGAGAGGATCCAGAATGAAAGCTGTCTAAAGTGTGAGCCATCCACGAACGTTCAGCTTCTCTAGGGGTGGGTAATGATATGATCCCACAAGAAATTGTGGAGTGGTACTTAAGCTTGAGAGGTTCTACCACCTATCAGACCAGTTTTTGAGTTGGACTCTCCTATTGAGATTGGGTACCTATCAATTTTCAACTACCAGACCTATTAATCCACATATAGAAGTAGAATCCCCTGTTTACATGTTTACAGTGCTTAGCTTATACGTGCCTTTTCTCAATAGTCTTGCATCATTTTTCTAAATCTCTTTGTTATTGTTGTGCTATAATTAGCTTCTGCTTTCAAGGTTATAAGGCGTAGATGTCAAAGAGTTCCATGTTTTATGCCTTTAGGCTCTGTTTGGAACCCGGAAAATACTAAGAAAAGAAAATAGAGAGAAATAATGGAAGGAAATAAAATTTGGAGGAAAATAAAAAATAGGTTTAAACTTAATAAACTAATTCTATATATTTATTTAAACTCATTTTATTTGTTTCTTTCTATTATATAAGGACTAAGAAATTTTAAATATGTGAAATTTTGAGGAATTTTTATTTTCTTTTATATTTTCCACGATTAAACCAAACATGAGAAAATAATTTTTCTTAGTATTTTTTTTCTTTCCCTAGTCCAATTGTTTTCGAATTCTAACTTCTTTCTATAGATTCAACATAATTTCATATTTTCAGGTTTATTTTTTCTCTCTTCTCCGGTTGTTGGAGGAGGTGGATTACTATTCATGTGAAACATTATTTAATTTGTCATCTTTATCCGACATTTTACAGATATGCAATGATAAGGTGCTGAAGATAAATGTAAAAAGATGCATATGTTTGGCCATCAAACTTCGGACCAAGTACTTTTTCAAGGTTTGATTCTAATTTAATCGCTTTCTCCTTTCTTTCTACATAAATGCCCCCGACTTAGTTGTATGTCCAATTTAGCTTTTGAGTTTTTTTTTCGGTCCACAGGTGGCCCCGATGTTTAGTGTCGTAGCTCATTCATGCCCCTGTCGTCACGGACTTACATAAACTGACAAACAGACGTTTAAACATCATTGTAACATAGATAGCTCCCGTTTGTCTATCTGTGCAAGATCGTGGCGGCAATGGCATGGATGTGCTACGACACTAAAGTCCGAAGTTTGATGGTCATTCGTATGGCCGTCAAACTTCGGACTAAGTACTTCTTCAAGGTTTAATTCTAATTTAATCACTTTCTCCTTTCAATATAAATGCCCTCGACTTAGTTGTATGTCCAATTTTGCTCTTGAGTTTTTTTTTTCGGTCCATATGTGGTCTCGACGTTTAGTGTTGTAGCTCATTCTTGCCCATGTCGTCCCGGACTTGCGTAGACGAACAAATGGACGTTTAAACGTCGTTGCCACGTAGATAGCTCTCGTTTGTCTATCTATGCAAGATTGTGGCAGCAAGGGCATGGATGAATTACGACACTAAAGTCCGAAGTTTGATGGTCATTCGTATGACCATCAAACTTCGAACTAAGTACTTCTTCAAGGATTGATTCTAATTTAATCACTTTCTCCTTTCTTTAAGGGAAAGATGCATAAATGCCTCGACTTATAGTTGTATGTCTAATTTATTCCTTGAGTTTTTTTTCCTTTTAGAAGTGCCCTAATGTTTACCGTCGTAGTTCATCCATGCCGCTGCTATCACGGACTTACACAGATGGACAAAAGGACATTTAAACGTTGTTGCCACGTGGATAGCTCACGTTTGTCCATCTGTGAAGAGATCGTGACGGCAAGGGCATGAACGAGCTATGACACTAAATGTCGGGGGTACCTGTGGATCCAAAAAAAACTGAAAGGCAAAATTGGACATACGGATAGAAGTTAGGGGCATTTATGTACCTTATACCCTTCCTTTACGTCCCTCCTTGTTGCTACCTGCTTTCATGTACTACACCATTTCATGGTGGTGTGCTTTTGATCTTCATTTTCTCGAGCGAAGCATGTATTTTGCATTCTTGCGACGATGTTGGTGACTAAATCTTCACAATAAGATTTTTTACGACTCCATTTGGAACCCGAAAAGCATTAAGGAAATAAAATAGTAAGAAAAAAAGAAAGGAAAAGTAGAAGGATAAAAAAAAAACTTTAAACTTAATAAATTAATTCTATATTTTTATTTAAACTCATTTGATTTGTTTTTCTCTTTTATATAAGGACTAAGACATTTTAGAAATATGTAAAAATTTTAGGAATTTTGATTATATTTTATTTTCTTTTATATTTTCATCGTGGAACCAAACATGAGAAAATCATTTTCCTTATCATTTTTTTTCCTTCCCTAGTACTTTCCGGGTTTCAAACAAAGCCTACAATTTTCATCTCTTGCTAAGCTTTTCACCGTGGATACACACATTCAAAAGAGTTTTTTTTTTTGAACCAGCTAAAGTGCAAGAACCCAAGAACTCATCAAGGTGATTAGAGTCGCGAGGAGACTATGGATCACCTTCTCCTTCGTTGTACAAAGATGAGGGTGTTGTGGGAGCTTCCATTTTCCCTCTTTGGCATCTCGTTGACAGTTCCGGGTTTTGTTTGGAATACTCTCTTGAGTTGGAGCAGTTTTTAGGTTGGCAAAGAAAGGCGAAAAGTGTAGCAAGCGGAACCTTCGTGCTTATTTTGGTCAATTTGGAAAGCAAGGAATGGAGTAGTGTTTTGAGAGGAGATGTTTTCTATACCGAGATTAAAGAATTCTTTTGTTTTTTTAGCTTTAATTGGTGGCCAAAATGTATATATCGAATGGCCCGTCGAATATAAGTTCATTGATTGGATGGGATGTAAGTGAGTTCGGGTTTTTTTGTACATCCTAGTAAATTTGTGTTGGCTATGGGCATAATTGCTCCTTTTTGTATTATTTTAGCTTCTATTCTTTATACACTTTATTTTATTTTAAAAAAAAAAACAAAGATTGGGTATGGATGTGGATACACTTTCTTTGTTTGTGGTAAAGATTCGAATATAGTTCAGTTCTTCGGAAGTTATTGCAGCGATGTGTTGGCGTCGTCATTCAAGGAACCTTTTATCCTACAATTTTGTATAAATGAAACAAAACATATATAAGCATTTTTATAAAATATTTATTAAGTATTTTTAATTTTTTTTTAAACTACAAATTTAACCTTTTTTTAATTGAAATTTTATGTTTTCTGAAATGAGTAATTTAGAAAATAAAGAAAATTATTGAGAAAAATAAATTTATGGATATTGTTCACATTCTAATAGCTTTTTTTTAGGGGTCTTCAAAAAGCTTCGAGCATGCTTTAGGTCCAGCTTGACTCAAAAAACTAAAACTTGGGCTAAACGGGCCAAGCTTGGCCCCGAACCCGTTTTTGGATGGGTCGGGCTGCATGTTTCATTTTAGGTCATCTCGTTTTTTTATTTTTAAATCTTAGTATATGGTTTATATTCTGTTAATAAGAATTTTGGGGGAAACGTGAAAGAAAGAAAAGGAAGGGAAGAAGAAAAATGAAAAAATAAATAAATAATTTTTATTTGTTAATTTAAATTTATTTTTCGATTATAACTCTTTTATATAAAGATTAAATCATTTAAAGATATATAATTTATTAATCAATCGTAGTAATGTTTTATTTTATTGTTCGATTAAATACATTACAAGATCATTCATCTTCATATTTTTTATTTAAAATTTGAATTTAATGAATATTAAAGATTATGTTTTAGGTTTTATTATGGTAATTAAAATTTTAAAATTTTATTATTAATTAAAATCCTAATACAAATATTTTATTTTTTATTTTATCATAAATAGATTTTTACTATTTTATAGTGATGGGTAAAATAAAATGACCTTATTTTAATAAATTACGATATTCATGTAAAAATATCATGTTGAAAATATTTATTCTGTAATAATTTTTTTTTACATTTTATGGCAAATATTCTTTTAATAAATGTTCAGAAAGAAAAACATTAGGAATACAAAAAACACTAAATTTAGATAACAAGAACAATTCTCAGATAACACCAAAATAATGCGGGCTTTAGACGGAAATAAAGCGTTTGGAAAAAAAATGATTAAGTTAGTTTAAAAGGCAAAATAATAACCAAAATAGACAACGGCAATTGGTGAAATGACAGTCGACCATAACAACTAAGCACTGCCGTTAAAAATCACATATGCCACGACATGGACAATGCAAGAATTTGCCTTTTATTTTCTCGCATTGTGTATTTCTTTTCCTATTTTTCTTTTCCCCGCCGCTTCGTCGCTTCCTTCGTTAGCTCGCCGCGCCTCCGTCACGCCGTTGTTGCTTGGATTCTTCATCAACAAATTTGGTTTTTACTATTTCAATTAGGTTTATTCTGATCGTGGTCGGCTATTTATTCTTTTTGAAGTAGTTCTTTGATTCAATCAGGTTTATTTGGTTTCTTTTTTATGTGGTTTGTGGTCCGGTGTTATCTGTTTTTTATTTTTGTTTGTGGTGGAATTTAGAGTTTCATGTTGTGATTTGTGATCTTTCTTGGTGGTTAGGATCAACTTTCAAGGAAACAATCATATTTGGAAAAAGGGAATAAATGACCTACTGAATCAACAAAAAAATGTCATTTCAATTCTTTTTTTTTTTGTTTTGTCCTGCAATGCTTGTTTCAGATCATTTAGCAAGAGAGGGGTCCTTTTCTAATCGATATTGTCTCTTAAAGAGAATAAGAAATCATAACTTTTAGTCAAACTTATCCATTTCTTCTTTTTCTTTCTTTTTTTCCATCTCTTTTCGATTTTTATATATCTCTTTAATTTCATGTAAACAATGAAGCTCATGGCCAATTTGTTGCATGAATGGAAATTAGTTTTCCATTTTACCTTGGCTCTAGACAGTAATTTCTCTTGCATTTAGAGAAATTACCAAGTGTTTGATGCTCTGTTAATTGCCAAGAAACTGTACGAGGAGAAAGAGAGAAGTTGGAATCTTCCAGTTGCAATTCCAACACCTAACTACTGCAGATTCCGCTTTTTCATTTCTTTACCCTTAATCGCTTTACTATTCCTTTTCCTCGCCACTTCGAATCAAATTAACTCAAATTTAAAATGAAATTTGGCCAAATATATTACTATGAGACACAACTGAAATAAAATAACACATCGAATTAGGTTTCCTAAATTTATAAAGATAATTATTTGTATATGGTTCTTCGCCTATATCGTAGAACTAATGATTATGGTTCTAAGGTTATAAAGGTGCTTTCATATCATGAATTCAACATATAGAAAAATATGTTTTCAAAGACCTTTTTTTCTCTCGCAAGATATAGAAAATACGTTGAAATAAAATTTCAATGATTGTTGCATACATACTCATTTACCTTATTTATCTCGAATTGAAAGCATGAAGTACTGGGTATTCCATTATGCCTAGGTTTGTTCTAAAATCACACCATTAGTTTATCTCTACTTACCCGTTTACATGTTAAGTGCCAAGTCACATGAAAGTGCATATGAAATGTTAAGTCAACTGCTGTTAGAATATGAGCAAATAATGTAGCCATTGGCATTTTGCCACATATGTGATCTCATGTCAGATGTGGAGAGACCAATCAATAAATTCTAAGAAGAATACGATGAATGTGTGGGGGAATAAATGGTAGGAGAGAGTTGATATTCAAACCTATATTTGACCAAATTTGTGATATTATCTTAGAGACTTAGACTACCAATTTTCCTATAAACTTAGTGTGACGCCCCAAATTTCAGGGGCCATTTTTTTTTTTTTTCATACAAGAGTTTGATGTACAACTCTTTTACATACCAAAATATATAAAACTATATTGTTCTAATATATTTTACAAATGTTTTCAAGGCCACAACCCGTCTTTCATACTCACGGCCGATGAGCGCTCGTCTTCCCGTGTACCCGAGTTGGGTCCTAATGACTGGGTGAGCAAAGGCCAGTAATGATAATCTCCTACAAGGGTTATTCCCCACCTAAGTGCTCATGCAGTGATAAAAAATACACACATTCAAGTAAAAATATGCACATTCCTACTCGAATATCTACATGTCATGGATGAGAATGTGACTCACCTTATCCCATGTCCCTAGTCCTCACTAACTCATTCACACATGCTAATGCGGCAGAAAACCAACCGTCATTGCTCCATCATCGACCTTTTTTAAAAACTTCAGAATTCATCGACAAACCCCCAATGTTCATTTGATTTGATTAAATTTCGTGTGTTTATGCATTTGTGGGCCACGGATGTTCAGGATTACAGCGCCGGATGCCACGTACCTTTCCGACACTTTTGACGGGCTTTCACCACTGGTGATCATGTCTAACGTCAATAAATTGGTCTTCACCCCGAGGGATCTAATTCCACCATAATTCCAACACACGTATATTTATTTTCATTTCTTTCAAAACCGTGCGACTCATTTTGGATGTTATCCCATGTTACCAAGCCCACCATCGAACACCAAACATAGTGTCGATCAACCATGTACCTACACAGTGTTGATCTCTACCATGCACTCACACCCATGTCATGTGATATCCTAGTGCATAATGCAATGCAATCATGCCATTGCCTATCCATAACATGCTATACATATAATGAGTGCTATATGTGCATTTAACCCATGCATAATACATGCATCATTAAGAAATTTATATCATCAGCATACAAATTCCAGATATTATTTTACTCATGTCAACATACCATGCAAGCATATATCACAAGCATATAAATTTCCATAATTTCATGCCAATATATATATATGGCATCATATCAAACATATTAGCATTCATCAATCCATGACTAAACCATAATGTCATACAGCCTTTCCTTAGGGCTAACTCATGGTAATCTTCACCCATTATTAACAACAGCTTACAACATGCCACGCAATGGTCATGTTAAAACCCGACTATTCACTTTGACACAACCAAGCAACCTGCATACTAGGTGCAAAACATAAATTTCAGCAAGGTTATGATCACCTACTTCCCTTCACATGCACATGGCTGGAATCTTGACTCAATGGGCTTTCCATAGAGTCCATGAACACCCGAAACGAAGTTCGGACAAAGAAGTTATGACCTTCCAAAGTTGGAAGCCACACGTAGTCAAACCCAGCCGAGCTGAACTGACTTGGCCGATCTAACCTGAACTGGCCGAGCTGACCTGACCTGGATGAGTTCACCTACTGCCCTCCACAGGCATATGAATGGAATCTTGACTCAATGGGCTTTCCATAGAGTCCAAGAACACCCAAAACGGAGTTCAGACGAAGAAGTTATGACTTTCCGAAGTTGGAGGTCACACGTAGTCAACCCACTTAGCCGAATCCGCTCTGCCAGCTACAACTGAATCCGGCTGAGCTGCATGACCTGGCTGAGCTCACCTACTACCCTCCACAATATTTTTGGAATCTTAATTCAATGGGCTTTCCATAGAGTCTAAGAACACCAAACGGAGTTCTACAAAGAAGCTATGACCTTCCTCGAAGTCGATCACACAGTCAAACCTACCGAAAGCCGAACCGACTGCCGAGCTGACCTGAACTGGCCGAGATGATATGACCTGTTTGAGCACACCTACTATCCTCCAAAGGCATATGAATGGCTTCTTGACTCAATGGGCTTTCCATAGAGTCCAAGAACAATTCGAAACTGAAGTTCCCACTTAAGGAAGTTAAGGACCTTCCGAAGTATGAGGTCACATGTAGTCAAACCCACTCGAGCCGGAATCGACTGCCCTACCGACTCGAACTGCCTGAGCTGCCCCGACCTACCTTAGCTGACCTGATCTGACCAGCCAAGCTGAGTCCTGGTCTTCTCGACCGGCCGGCCGACTCTAACCCGCCGACCTCTCCATTTAGACTATTTAGGGTAAACGTATCCATAACTTAGCTATGAGTCCCTAATTCTAAATTCAAAAGTCTAACATCAAGTTCACTGATGTGGCTACAATTTACCATAAGGACTCACTACCAAATTTCCTTTATTTCCCACCCAAAAACCAGTTCTAAGGTCCGGTTAATGTGTACTACCACAATGTGGCAAATTCAAGGTTCAAACACAACCAAACATTCCCTTGTAAGACAACCAACACCATTATTCTTTTAACTCTAACACATAAAACGGGCACAAGGACACCACTTACCCAAAATCAATCCCTGACTATCCGAACAATTCCTAATCTCCAAAGACACTCAATCTCTAAAGTCTCGATCTCGTCACACCCGCTTACCACGCCTCACACAACCCATGCCATTTGAATGACCCTAGACAAAGATTAAACCAAGTAGGAGAAAACCTTACATCCTGGAAGTTTGCCAAACTCCCACTCCGCCCCTATGCTAAGGCCCTTTATCGCGAGATCGACTCCTTCCTCTGGCTCCGCCCGAAATCGCCAACCGATTGTCGTGGAAAAATCTGCAGAGAAGTGAGAACTTCACCTAAAATCTCTCCTCTTTCTTCTGCTTGTTCCTCTCTCCTCCTCCTTCTCTCCCAACCACTCGTCAAGATGAGTCAAGAGAACTTGGTCCTCCCTTTACTTGCCACATGTCACATTCTAAGTGGCTCCTCAGATTATCCTATCACCTTATCCATCTACCGGGATTTCTCCAATCATGTGTGTTGCCATACGTCTCTTCCGGGTCCCACTCAGCTATTTGTTTTACTAGCTCTCCACTTGACACGTGTCTCATCTTGAGCCACTCAATTACGCTTCTGTCTCACTACCTCTGCAAGCTCTCGAAAAACGTGGGAAATTCGACCGCCTCAAGTTTGACGAATCGACGCGGGTACCTAATTTGGGCGAGATCGATTCCAATGAGCGTTGAAGTCCGCTATTATCCGAGATCTAGAAAAATTCCAAAATTTTGATCGAAATTACCATTTTACCCTTTCTCAAAAATTCGAATTTTCTGGGGTTTCACACTTAGAGTACCAATTTTCCTAGAAAAACCATTGTCAACCTCTTTTGTATGACCTACTGCTAGTATTTTTTAAAAAATTTTATTTTAATAGTTAAGATGACTTTCTTGCACGTATCACACACATATGCACAAAGAAGGTAATGGTGATTGTCTATAATACACTTTCATTTCTACTAAACAAAAATAAAAAGAAGGTAGCATGATTTATCTACAGATTAGATGCACAATTTTTAGCTATGACTAAAAATGATTGTCTTTATGTATCAGTTCCAATCAAAATTATGGGTCTTGCATAAACTTACTATTTTAATTTAAATGAGTTCCATCTTCTCTATGAATAAGACATCCACATGAGAAGAAAAGGAAAAAAATTCTAACATAATCAGACCTCATCGTCTCTACCATAGCCTACCGTCACACCCACAAATCCGTACTCATCGATTCGTTTGGGCAGCGCCTCTCTAAGATCCCTCTTAGACAACCTTAACCCAACCTGTGCAGATTTAAGAACAAGCAAGCACACACAACCAAACCATTTATATGGGTCTTAACCCAAATTGCTCTTTTATTAGCACTCAACCTTTACAACCCGCCAGGCTCACAAAGACATATCATTACCTTTAGGCTCCCCTTACAAACTGGATACACACACTACAAAATGAACCCAACCAACCCTTGTAAGGATCTAGGCCTAAGCCCTTTATACCTGAACATGCACCCCTTCCTGCTGCCATGCCTTATCGAACCGTGAGCCGATCATTCCCTCCAAAGCTCTTTCAAAAATCGCCATCCGACCGCCAGCCCCAACCTGTTCAGACTCCTTCCCAACAAGCCACGATCAGGTTGGGCCGGTTTGCACCTCCCATGTGGCTCACCCCAATCCCGCCGCCCACCCACGGGCCACCCCGCCCGCACCCAATCTCACGTCTCGCTCCCGTCCAGACCGGTCTCGTGCGCCGCTCTGGTGCGCAGCTCGTGTGCGCCGCCCTCGGCGTGTCGGTGACGGGCGCTGTGTTCGGCGCCGCTCGGGCGCCCGCCTGCGCGGCCGTATGCTGTCAGGCGCGCAAACTGGCGCCGCCAGGCGCTGCGGTTTGGCGCACGCAGCTCGGGCGCGCCGTGCACGCCGCCCGTACGCAAATGCGTGGCCGCCACGTGCCGCCTTCGTACGCTGGCGCTTCAACCGCATCATGGCATCGCGCCCATGATCACAAACCGATGCCAGCCTCTCAGCCCCTACCCCAAATCAGCTCGCGCCAGACGCCCCCAATGTCTTAAGGCCTTGCTGCTGGCCATCCGAATCCCACATCCGAACCCCACATTCGAACCCACCTGTGACATCCGCCATGCCTTATTTCTCTTAGGGTGGTCTTCCCACGGGCAAGGCAACCCACGAGGCTCCTCCCATATGCCGATCCCCACTAGTCGCGGCCGGGCTACAAACCCACCCCCACTAATCCGAGGTCGACGCCCGTCGACTTAAATCGCATAACGTCATCACCACTTGCTCGCCCCCAACCCGAGGGCCGCCAAGGCTTCAGCTCATGTTTCGTTTCTCCAACCAACCCCCACCAGGCGCTTGCCAAGAGTACAACTCGGTCATCTGCTCCCGCGGCCTGATTCACACTAACACAAAGGTACGACGTCCTTTTTCCATAAACGCCAGTGTCCTCAAGTAAGGCATAACGCTTACTCCTGCCGCATCAAGAAGTTCATTCCCATGATCATCTCGAAATCCCGCAAATGCATCACCACCAAGTCACAACAACCAACCCAATCACCCATCTCCATGGATAGATCCGATGATTCCCCACCCAATGATCCCCGCCATTCAAAGATCGCCACCACGCCGTCATAGGCCTCGATTTCTAATCCCAAATCGTACCACCTCGGCTGCCATTACCGTGTGCGCCAAGCCCCGCACAACCAACCGCCACACCTATTCCATTCACTTGAATAGCCACATACATTAGTTCAAAAATGGAATTTGTTTTCAGAATAGTATTTAACATTTGAATTGGATTCAGTCTTGTCTCCATGTTCCCAATCTCTGAATCCTTGTCTGGGGCTGAGGGCGACACCTTTTTCCTCTGACACCTCGCTCGATGTGGGCCTCGCATGAAGCATCCTACCCATTAGCGATAACTGGTCGCACGTTTCTTCCCCCACTCCTCTCAGACCCATTGCTGCCCCGCCCATCACTGATCTCATCCCACCATCGGGTTTGTTTTTCTCGTTTGTTTGCTTGTGGAAATCACTATCTTGAGATCAACTACAGTCATTACAGCCCATACAGCAGCCAAATCTCGAACTCCCCGCTCGCGGCTCGCTTTGTGCCTATCCCTCAAGGTCCCGGTGATGCTGAAACAATTGCCTTCCTGACATGTTCCTATGTTCCGCATCAAGGAACCGAATCTTTCATGTAATCCGCACCGAATCCGCATGTTTCGGGCTCTTCAAGGACTCCCAGCGCCCATCCAAAGATTCGGGCCGAGAGGAACCGATCCTCGCACTCCTTCGTCTCCCACTCGCAACTCGGCCTTTCCCCGCCTAAGTCCTCACCAACCCGAGTAACCACCATAGTTTTGCATCCCCATAAGATACATGTCGTGAGAGACCTTTTTACATTCGTACTAACGAGCGCCAAGAACCGGAAGCCTCCCACGTCCCACGTAAAATTTTCGAGTTCTTTTGCATCGCGGCTACATCGAAGCCTCGTCTCTGGGGACTCGAACCTGTGTGGCCTACATCATATCAGTGAAGAATACCAGCACGCCTCCTTTAAGGACTCCGCAACATTCGCCTGCGACCCATCACGCGCGCCAAGTTCCTCCATTCCCGACCGAACCCTCGCTTGTCTTCCAACAATTCCCCTTCATGCCACAGACTCCTACCAAGTCCCTCCAATGATCAGTTCATCGGATACATGCAGTACTATGTAGACAAGCTTCCTCTTTCATTGTTCCAATTTCCCACAATCTCTTCCAACCGAGACACCCTTTCCTTCAGTGTTTCTCCATCCATCTTTGATGCTCTGATACTACTTGTCACACCCACAAAATCCGACTATCGATTTTTGCCTTAGTGTGAGGTTCTAAGATCCCTCTTAGACAACCTTAACCCAACCTGTGCAGATTTAAGAACAAGCAAGCACACACAACCAAACAATTTATATGGGTCTCAACCCAAATTGCTCTTTTATTAGCACTCAACCTTTTACAAAACTGTTGTGCTCACAGCACATAGAATACACAGCCTTTAGGCTCCCCTTACAAACTGGATACACACACTACAAAATGAACCCAACCAACCCTTGTAAGGATCTAGGCCTAAGCCCTTTATACCTGAGCATGCACCCCTTCCCAAGTGTCATGCCTATCGAACCGCAAATTCTCGGATCATTCCCTCCAAAGCTCTTCAAATCGCCCATCCGATCAAGAGTCCTTAACCTGCTTGCACTCTTCCCACCGCCATAACTCAGGTCACACGGGTCACCTCCCATGGCTTCACCTACCGCCTTTGCTCCAATTCGGGCCGGGCCGCCCCGGGCCCACCCCCACCCCATGTCCTCAGATGGGTTCGGGCATCGCCTCGTGCATCGCTCGTGGTGCGCTGCTCGTGCGGCAGCCAGGCGCTGCCAGAGCGCCGCGTAAGCCGCGGGCGCTGTGCTCGGCGCGCCGCCGGGAGTTTATTCGCGCGCGCCATGGGCGCGCCGTGAGCGCAGCTCGGGCGCCGCTGCGGCGCTGCTGCTCGTGGGCGCCGCGCTGCATGCAGCCGCGCTGCCAGGCGCGCTGCTCAGGCATTTGGTACCGCGCTGCTGTGCCGCTGCCAGGTACGCAGCTTCGGCGCGCCAGCCCGCGGTGCCGTCAGGCACGCACTCTAAAGGCCGCCAAAGGCATCAGCCCCAGCGCCACAAGGCACGCACCCGGGCGCCCAACCGCATCATGGCATTGCGCCCATGATCACCAACCGATGTGCCTCAACGCCCCCCGCCCGACCGCTCCACAGCCAAATCGCCCCAATGTCTTGTTGCCTGTCGCCGGCCATCCGAACCCACATCCGAACCCCACATTCGAACCCACCTGTGACATCCGCCATGCCTTATTTCTCTTAGGGTCCTCCCATGGGTGTAAGGCAACCCATGAGGCCCTCCCACATGCCGATCCCCGGCTTAGGTCGCAAAAGGGGCTACAGCTACCATGGTACATCCATGTTCATCACTGGTTTAGTCTTAGTCCACGTATTTTGGGTTTGCTTTTAAATTCTATTTAGAACACGTGTCTCCTTTGGCCATATGGTGGCCCTTGTCTCTCTGTTAGCATGAGTGAGATGAAGTTTGACTGTTGCAACACATGACCATTTTAGCACTCTAGTAGTATGACATACTAAAACCTTAAAACCATAAAACCTAATTATCCTAAAACCATAAAACCCTGAAACCCTGAAACCTTGAAACCCTAAAACCCTAAAACCCTAAAACCCTAAAACCCTAAAACCCTAAAACCATAAAATCATAAAACCCTAAAACCCCATAACCTTAAGACCTTGAAACCCTGAAACCTTGAAACCTTAAAACCCTAAAACCCTAAAACCATAAAACCTTAAAACCCTAAAACCCTAAAACCCCAAAACCCTAAAACCCCATAACCCTGAAACCCTAAAACCCTATTACCCTAAAACCCTGAAATCTTGAAATACTGAAACCCTGAAACCCTGAAACCCTGAAACCTTGAAACCTTAAAACCCTAAAATCCTAAAACCCTAAAACCTTAAAACCCCATAACCCTAAAACCCTGAAGCACTAAAACCTAAACCCTAAACCCTAAAACCCTAAACCCTAATTTCCTAACACCCTAAAACCCGAAACCCTAAATTTTAAATTGAGCACAATTTAAAATGTCATATTTTTATTTTTTAGAACCTGATTGTTTTCTTTATGATAAAGTTGATGTGATATCAGGATAATGACCTCTCATATTATTTAATTCATTTGGGACCATTTTGTACAGGTCAATTATGCCTATTTCAACTATTACCGTGATATGTTATTACAATGGACAAATATTGAGGACTGAAACATATGTGAAATATGAGGGGAGAAAAGCTCGTAATTGTGCCTTTGGATGTACCATTTGAATGCACTTTTGAACAATTGACTGATATGATATACACAAGGACAACCATTGACAAACAAATGTTCACCATCCTCAATTGTAAGTATCCCCAAAAGTGGAACAGTGCCAACCTTTTCCAATATGGGATGACAAAGAATGTGCGCCTAATGTCAACTTAGTTAATACAACTACCATTGAGGAATGAATCGTATATTGTGTCGTTTCGGAGTCAAGGGCACAAAGAACTGGATCCTGTGGCGCCATGCCACTATTAGTTCACCATCACAATGTTGGTACCACTATGGTCAGGACTCAGGGGCTGGCCCGCATCGGATACCTGAGTCTGGAGTTGATGAAGAACGTGCTTATAGTTAAGGTAATGATGAATATGATGACGATGTTGATGATGACCGAATGGAGATGCGACGCCGGTCGATGGACACGCGATCATCCTTCCTAACTTTGAACCGTTGAGAATGAGCAAGGGATATATAAGTTCGCTGCTAGCACCATCTCGTGATGCATCAAATAACCGGGATGTCGAGACATTAGATGAGTCATCCCCTCGTCATTATCACTTACCACCAACGCCTCAATTCAACATGTTGAAAACCCGGTATTGTCGCCGCAGTGGTCGACTCCATGGATGCAAAACATACACCCATATTCGGCGGTAATTGCAGCGACCAAGTTTTTAATTTAAATTTGATTTGCAAGAGGCTGCAAGATTTACTCAATTAAAGTTGACACCAAGAGTTTGTCATTGTCAGATCCTCAAAAATCACTGCTTTAAGATGTAAAAAGGCTAAGAATGTCATCATTCATGAAGCTTCGTGCAATGGTTGTGAAGATACATGCTTATTTGTTATCAACAATATATAAATGAAAGATAATTAGGTCACAATCCTCGCTTGAACCGGGACCATCATCAATTGACTCAAACTTGTCAGTCGCTTCATATAAAGGCAATTATTATGGCACAATTCACATCAGACTACTACCGATATTCGCAAGTGTGATGTAGAAATGTGGATATGAAATATCATACAAAAAGGCGCTGGATGAAAAGCATAAAAGTAATTAGACAACTTATTTGCGACTTCTCTCATCATATACAAAGCTATCACGCTTTGGTTCTCGCCATGTATGCAAATCCCCGGATGTACCAGAATTTTGAAAACATGTGACATTAATATGCCAAACATTGATATATTCCAACGCGCATTCTGGTCATTCAAGCCATCTATTGAACGGTTCGAACATTTTCATCCCGTAATGAGTATTGATGGTACACATTTATATGGGAAGTATAAAGGCACGTTATTGATTGCTATGGGGTGTGACTGGAATAATCGGGCCAGGGTCCATCGCATTTTCATTACGTATTGTATAATGATCGATAGTCGGGATGGTTCGGCAGTATAAGAAATAAGAGTTACTCAACTACTGAATTGCTATATCCGATAGACATATAGTATTATAAGAAGAATGACCGATCCCCATATTGGTCATTGCACCATCCTATTCATCATGTGATTTGCACGCCATCTGCAGTACAATTTGTGACCCGCTCAAAGATAAACCTAAAGAATCTCCGGTGCGCAGCACTTTTAGCTTATACTTAACGCAAATTCAATAAGCATATGACTACAATTGGGAGAATTAATTCTGAAGCACAACAATGGTTAGAGGCAATCCCTTTTCAGTTATGGGCTCTTTCACATGATGGAGGTTAAAGATATGGGATAATGACAACCAAAATTTCGGAGGTATTTTAAATGTTGTCCTGAAGGAGCTCGTAGCTTACCAAGAATCATTAGTGGTTGTTGGACCTTCTTCCACCTCACCGCCATTTTGTTGCAAGAAGGGAACTAGGTTAATAGATCTAAGATCTCGATGAGCGCTTCACTCCATATGTTGATGCTCGATTCGTGGTCGCGGTTGGCATGGGGTCGATGGAAATTCGTTCTTAAGATCACGATGTGGCCGATTTCATGTCAAGTCAAGGAGCGGCCGAACGTGACGCTCAACTTACACGACAAAAATGCACATGTGGAAAGACACCGATATATGGATTTCCATGTAGCCATATCATAGCAAAGATGTCAAGATTGGATGTGTTGATTTTTCGACTTTTCAGGCAAGGCTACTATATCACTGCAATGCATCTATGATACATGGGCAAGCTTGTTTCATCCAATATCAATCGGTTAGGAGTGAAATTCTCTTATGATGGTCTCAATTTATCAGACTCACCCGAGTCAATGAAACGCAGGGTAGTGGGATGTCCTAAATCAACCCTTATGCATAATGAAACGGGACGTTGTGAGGGAAAACAACTATCGCACGCTGTTTGTGAAGTAACAACCCGTCACACCCAGGTCTTGGAAAAATAGAAATCAAGTTCAGTAAATCCATGTTTACAAATGTATGAATGTAGTTGCACATAAAATGTAAGTTCGTGATTCTATTTAAATAAGGTGTTCGTGCCCACAGAATTTAAAATATCATATATGCAGGTATATCCTGTTCCATAATATTTGACATGGTTTTGTGATGCCAGATTCAATGAGCATTCTCTAACAAACAATATCCTATAGTATCTAAAAAATATTGCTTTCATGGGATCTGTGCATTTCTATTTTATGCACTTTGATTAAAATAATTTGTTTTCTTTTTTTTTAAGGGTGTTTTTAGTATACCAAAGATATGAACCTGGAACGGGTAATCATTATTCAAGACACAGCCTCGTAATTATTGAACGTGTTCGTTCTACCACATTTGTCAGGGAATTTGAAATTCATTTCATATTTAATTTCCATAGCATTTGGGTGTATGGTGAATATGTGAATTTATGTATCAACCACTCAAGTAATCTTTATACACACTGGATCTAACTATAAATAAGGAAAGAAAAAAAAATTGCCCACCTTCCTTGTATCTCGTTGAATTTGAATGTTTTCCATCGTTGAGTATGTGTTTTATTATGGTGATACAGTCTATCCAATGTGTTTTATTAATATTTATAGTGCCTTTTAGACATCCAGATTATAGATATGGTGTTCAGAGGGCTTCATGATGCAGATCCATTAGATCCATCTCTGCCTCGTATCGTACACGCACACAGTCCCACTTAAGGATACAGAAAGGTGTATGTATTTTATTACTTATCAATTAATATTTCCAAATCAGATTCATGTAATTTATATATATTCAATCAGAAACTTGGTTTCCTTCGTTATCAGAAGTTCTAAGAAGTACTCCACCCTCGCCAGCAGATGAAAGCCTTCATCAGTATGTAGAGGATGGATCCACGTATTCGTCCATACGTGATCCGCGCAGGATTCTATGGTATATACCGCTTCACACATCATGATCGATCGCCACTTATCACTTGTCTCGCCGAGAGATGGCAACGAGACACACATCGCTTCATGCCGCCTGAGAGATGACGAACACGCTACGTGACGTCGCTATCATCCTCGCTCAGATTGACAACCAAAGAACCACCTGGACATGTGTGTTCGATGTGGCTGAAGTCACGGAGCTTTCTGTCACCCCACCCGCTCATGCCGGTCAAAGGATCCACTCATTCATCCTGTTTATGTGACCGCTATCCACCCCAAACACTGATGCGTATGAGGTCGCTTTAGCGTGAGTATGCTATGGTTTCCCACTTAGCGATGATGGGATCCTTCTGTTTGAGGACAAGAAGGAGTGCACGTTCATCTCTACTTTCTCCCCACTACCACGAGATCCTCGACACATACCGCTAATTTCATAGTCAGTGGTGCAAGACTAGCACATACATATCGCGAGTTATACGAGCCACTGATCGTGACGTGGTATCAGCGCATTACACCGATACAAGTATGTAAAAATTATTTTTTGCTTCATATTACATTCATATACACAACACATCATTATGTCAGGTACTTTCCGTTTATTTTATATTCACTCATGATCTCTGAGAGACTTCACGTGGGGCGACCCGATTTTAGGCGATCAGCAGCATATCTAGCACCACCAGTTCCTCATGCCTTACATAATGACGATGTCGATGTCGTCGATGGAGACCTAGTTGAGGCCCTCGACGATGGATTACCAGTTAAGCCTACGGTTGAGCTAGAGCCAGAGCCAGCTCTTCCATTGGGATGTAGGTGGAGAGGACCTTTAACACAGGTGTAAAACCCATCCGGTGTACTCCTCTTATATCGAGATCAGCTAGATGCACAAACTCTTGATCATGTAATTATACATGTAAAATTATATGGTTCTATAGTAATTTCATTCATATTGACATAAAAAATTTTGACGTCAAGTGTAAATGTATGTCTACGGCACTATACGTCTGAGAGTTAGGTCGACCAGCCTTCCCGATATCTCGCTTTAGCTGATCGGGGATATGGGCGAACGATGTCACACTTATATGTTTCGAGACCGGCTGAGTTAAGATCATCCGTGAGCGCAGTCTCGCGCTGGGGCCACGCAGCAGAGATACTCCAGACCCATTTTATGAGCAACAACTACATGTAGAGGGATGCACGTGGACGACACCAGAGAGATTAGCGACGACGCGCTCCATACATCGCTCTTGGCGGGATACGAGCTTGGTAGGATTATCACTACACCCCCATGGTGGGTATGACGGACTTCCATGATCCACATATGTGCAAGGTATCGTTGTATTACACGACGCTTTTACGACACCACCATCGCATGTGGATGATATAAGGTTTCATACTACAAATGGCATTTCACGTTTTAGTAAGTTGTAGTCTCATGCTTTCTAAAGTATTCAAATTTTAACTGGCATTAAATACTTATTTATAATTTTTGCCTGGGTTCACGATCTCACATACCGACATAGCTAGTCGCTTGCGCTATGCTACCACCGGTTTGGTGTACGACTTACAGCATATTGCTCGATCAGTGTTACACAATATCTGAGAAGAGCATCGCATCACCGACTACGATCATGAGGCATCTACATCACATGGATCATCCATTAGACCTCCCAGGTTGTCCACCACAAGCATCGATGCACCCATTCGAGGTAGAGGAGAGGGAGAGAGAGGGAGAGGAGAGGAGAGTTGATCGCTGAGGTGTGTAGAGATGGCATGAGTCATGAGGCCTGAGATGGCGAGGGCTGGCCGTCAGACACCCAAGCCGACTTTACCTACTCATACCCCCATACTTACCCCTCACTCAAGATTTTTATACCCCCACACACTGCCACATCACCTTCCATACCCCCATACACTTACACATCACCTTCCATACCCCCACAAACTTACACATCTTTACGATATCCGTTGTCGCCAGAGCCAGAGCCAGCGTCCATAGTAGTAGATATCACCTTCTCATCCCTCCCTTTATCATCCCCTACATTACCTCCCACAGGATACCATCCCGACTCCTATATCAGTTAGGTCCACTTCACTAGTAACCTCGCATCTTAATGCATACGTCGAGTACTTTATCCATCGCCTTCAACTCCATCACCCATCAACCCTGCTTTAGATCAGACGGACCCTATCGCCAACAAGCTGCGGTACTCTAAAAGGTCCCAAGAGAAATATAAAGACGCCTATCAGGACTCATTACATGCTGATATTTTTATATATTGATATTTGTGTACAATGTTTTAATATATTTATATGATTTAGTTTATACAATGGAGGTCATAATCTGGCCAAGGTTCCTACTTAGCTGTTGTCCTGTTATGACTTTTCGATAATCAAAAGTCGGTGTCTTTACCAAGATCTTAGTTTATGGTGCTTCTTTTTGTTGCTTTTACAGGTCTTCGTGGGACTGTTATATACATCCCTAAACTCGGTTAGTCATTTCCCAAACTGCTTTGGGTCGCTTCTCCTCATCCCTCGTTTAACAGCTCCCTATGCTTATTAGGCATACAAAACAAATTAAATGACAGCCCATGACACTACTCTAGACACATATTTGTCTTTTGTTTTGGCACCACACGATTCAGCGTCCCTTTTCAAAATAACAAATGAAACTCTCTTTTTTTAAGGGTCCAGTGTTACTAATATTATTATCAAATTTCACAAAATGTATTAATATTATAAATTCAAAAAATTTAGTTATCAAATTTCTCTAAAGATTTTAGAAATATTATTATAGATATTTATCAATCACCTTTACAAAATTCTAAAGAGCCATTAAATAATCCATCATGTGGCTTTCCTATGACCTCACTATTCTCGTGTCGTTTTACTTGTTCAATAAGTTAATATTACATCAAATACTTCTACTAGTTTAGTTGATAAAATTATACCCAGCTTATTATATTTAGTACTCAAAATATGTAATACAATTTATATAGTTTTATTAAACCAAAGTATGAAGAATGATATCAAATGAATAATAGAAAATAGATATACCAATCTCAATATAAATTTGCAAGCCAAATAATGTGAATGGACCTACATAACCAATTTTATAGCATTAATCACCTGAAAATATATTACAATTTTCCAAAAATTATACTTAAGGGTAACTTGGAAAATATAAAGTTGAAATTTATTATAAAGACAATCGCCCACTTTCTTCACATCCTTGTAATAAATGACAAAATCAATATCTTTATAAAATTATGATGACTTTTTTTTTTACACCAGTAATATCATATAGCAACACCCTAATCAATTATATGATTAGTTTACTAAATCCAAATTATTGACCAATTGTTGAAGATAAGACAGAGACAGTGTTAGTTTTTTAGATTCTTATTAAAAGCAATTTGATTTGAGAGTTCAAATGGTTTGTTTTTCTATTTTACTTTATAATTTACCATAAACATTTTACAACCAAGCCAACTTGTATTTTAAAATAGGTCCCACTAGGTACTTAAGGCATAAATGGAATGGAATCGGGATTCAGGCCACTAAATAAAACTAAAAACATTTATATTTTAAATAGAATAATATAATTTTAATATTGTAGTAGGTATACAGACATAATTTTTAATTTTAATGGTTTCACTTCTCCCCATAAAAAATTATTAATAACCATGGTTGTCCGTACTAATTTTTGTGCATCTCATGAGATATTGAAGTTAACGATTAGATAATTACCTCTTTAATGACTTTAAGAAAACTCGAGTGATTATTAAGAAATAAACCAAAGATTAGACTAATTGAATATATATATAAACCTGATAAATAAAAGAGATTCCAATCTTTAGGGATTCCAATAATAACCATGGTTGAACTTTATAAGCCTTATATATGTAAACCAATTACCCTCCAATAACTCCAAGAAAATCGAGTGTTCATTAGGGAACAAACCAAAGATTGGACCAATTGAATATATATATGTATATATATATATATATATATATATATATATATATATATATATATATATATAAACCTTATAAGTAAAAGAGATCTTATTAAGCCAGATTCAATGGTTAAAGGGTTGGAAGGGCATAAGAAAAGGACTAGAACATAATATTATATCATTATAATACAAAGTGAATAGATTTGAAAAGAATAAAATAAACTTCATTAAAAATAATAGAAGAAGAATAGAAATCCGTGAGAGCTTAAAAGAGCTTTAGCTTATTGAACAAAAATTTGTTTCATTAAAAAAAGAGCTTAAAGAGCAGTTTTAGAATTAAATACCATATTGTCGCTGTTCCAGTGCAGTTTTCAAAATTAATCCAGTACGCTGTCATGAACAGCGTATTCTGCATTCTTGTTAATTGTCGCTATTCTTGTTAACGGCATTTCAAGTTATCCAATTGTCGTTGTTCCCAATAACGGTTTTTAGAATTAAATGCAATTGTCGCTAACCACAACAATGGCTTTTGGCAAATCCAATTGCCGTTGTATGTGACAACGACATTACGCATTACTTTGGTTAATAGTTTGGTATCCAAACTAACTTAATAATTTTTTTTTCAGAAGCATTATTTCCGTTTAAAACTCAAATGATGCTCTCTATGTTTTCAAAAATTATTCTCAAGAATAGTTTTAAAAAACATGAACCAAATAGGATCTAAGATACCGTTTCTTTTTTGTCTCTTTTTCTATGTATATTATAGTCCCTTGGATTTTCTGAGTCACTGGATCGTCAGAGCAAAAACTTGCCAGCATGTACCTGCAAAATGAACAAGAGAACGGCGGTGGTGCGCCCATCGTTTCTCCGATGCCAAAGTCAGGTCTTGAGATCTAGAGAGAGAAATCAATCTGTCTTTTTAGTCAAGAGTCTCTTACCTTCTACGGTGTCATCCCCTCTGTCTTTATGGAGGAGGGTCGTTGTCCACTTTACATGGGAAGTAGGTGATTCACTTCCGAAACGGAAGAGGAAGGTGGCGCTTTGTTCGCGTTTTATGACCTGTTCTTCCCTTTATATAGCCAAACTGCCCTTATCTTATTGTTTGACATCATCGAGAAGGATTCACGTGTCACGACTCATAGGTGGTATTTGTTAAAGCTAAAGGGAGACGACCGTGCCTTCTTAAAGGTGTGTAGGCTAAGAAAAGGGTGTTTAGGCATTATGTCTCCCGCCCGGCTGGCCAAGTATGTTTGGGCCCGGCTTGTAAATGAAGATGATTGGGTCCGGAGATTTGGCCCTAATGAGCTTCATTTTTGGGCACAGCGTAAATGTTGTTAGTGACTGTGGATGGTCTATTTGGGTTTGTTGGATGGAGGATGCAGGCCCAAGCCTGTGGTACCTAATGCCCCCTTTCGGTAGGGGAGGTCATTCTTCCCCGGTTGGGAAAAGAGAATACATGGGACATGTTTGATGTGGGGATTAGCGGGAAAGGAAAATATTTAGGACTTGGTTGGTGTGGGGATTGGTGAAGCGTTAATGCAAGGGTATTCTGATGTGTACATTACCGAGGAATTTGCTAGTTTTTTTATGTCGCATTTGATGTAGTTGCTGGGGGAATCCTTCGAGGCTGAAGAATCTATAAGAATTTGAGAAGGAGGGAGGGAAGGCTTTTGTACCAATAGTTAGTCTTGGTTTATGGCGGGGTGGTTGGTGGCGTTTCACTGGGTCGACGTTTGCGCATGGGCGGCGGACGAGGAGTTAATCATGGTTGTGACATGGAGCAGGCCGAAGTGATGCAAGGTTTGAGGTCGTGTTTGGATTGGGAGGGATATTCCCAAATTCTGCATTGGCCTGCTTTATTGGCTACGTAACTCGAACTCAGATCCTGCGCAACCAAGAACACCCCCTCCTAAATCAATGGGATTTCTTTGTGTTTCTTTCCACCTTCGGGATCAATAGGGGATCATTATGTTCCTTGCCACCTTCCTTTCTCCTTTCTCTTTCTCTTCTTCTTTTGTTTTGTGGCCTGCAGTTTGTTTAGAAAATTGTAGTCACTTTTGTGCGATGTTTGCTATGTAGCTATAAACACCTTGCAATTGTATTAGTAAATTACATTTTCTGAAATGTCATGTGTTCCTATACTTATTGTTCTCATGCTCCCCAATTCCTGACTAATGACAATATTTGATATGCGTCGAAACGGGCCAGTCTGGAAGTGACATGGTCGGCCGGTGCGAACGTGGTTGTTAGGTTGACATAAAGGCCCAAGAGCCTGGCGTATCAGGTGACACTTTAGTGCAGCAGTCGGGATTCAGATTGGTGCGTGAGCGATGACTCAGCAGAGCATTAAATGCGGCCGCAGGCTCTAAACGCCTAATATATAGAGAGCCATCATTTGATTTCACCCCTTTCCATACTTGTTTCTTCTAGTCTATCTTGTTTCCTTATCGTTGAAGGTTTCCCGTGGATACATTGGTGCGTGCTGCGTGTGATTCGTGAGCAGTTCTTCCCGGGGGGAGAGCATTTTCGTTCGTTTCTGGTGAAACGTTGGCTGCCCCACTGGCTCCTGCGATTTCTCGTACGGAGCAGGATGGGGTGCCGGGATAGCGAGAGGGGGGGGGTCGTTCTTAGGGCTTGCTTGGAATGGGCGACGCCCGCCTAGGCATAGTGGGTTTGTAAGTGGGTTTGCCTTTTACCAGTGTGGTATCATGGCAGGCTGATTGCGGTTCCGCTTTTTGTCTGCCTTAGAGATGGCGAGAGGTCGGGAAGGGACTTCTACCAGCCGAGGAATGGGGTCGCAGAGGGCTGCCGGGGACGCCTTCCTCTGGCCCGTTATCATCTTCCTTATCTATGGAGGAGTTGAGGGCCTACTGTGAAATTCCCGATGACATTGACGTCATGCTATCGAATGGCCCGGCTCGAAATACTGTTGGCGAAGATGACAATGTGGTGTATTTCCTTAGAAGAACGGTGTGGTCGGGCCGCTTCCACTATGCCGACTTTGGTAAGCGGTGCTACGGCTACCGGCGCCACCCTTTCACTGTTCAACCAAACGTCATCCGGATCTTGACTGGATGTTGTGTACTAAACCTTCTTTACCGGCTTGATCTTTCTTTAGTAGAAGTTTGTTTTGCTTATACCTTAAGGGTGGCACAAGGTGGACGGATGTCTATGTCGACTGAAGCCCTTGGTTCTGATTTGTTCTGAGGCTCTTTGACTCACGAAGTGAGGCAAGGGGTGATCCTAGTCGAGTACCTTGGGATGAGACCGAGGTTCCCCAGATATGGATTTACAGTCATTCAACCATACGATGTCTTTGATAAGTGTGTGTACAAATGCTTGGGGGCACCTTGTCGATTCAAATTTTGTTCGACTATTCATGGACAAGGGTGTCATTATTGTGGGTTATTTGCGCAGGGAAAGACCGAATAGGCAAACTAGTGCATTAGGTGGAAAGGGCCAGCTTTGCGAAAATCAGTAGGTTGTTGGAGATTTTCGAGCAGGAGCGGCATCATGAAGTCCTCCTAACTGTGAAGAATTTGCATGATTTAAGCCGCCACCCGTCTCTTTACAGCGTCCCAATCATTCCACGTCCTCTACCCTCAGAGGTTGTGGAAGGTGAGCACTTTGTGGCTGCGGACCTGATTAGTGCCCAAAAAGTGCTATTTTGAACCCTATTTATTATAGGTTTTGAGTGCTTTTGTGTACTAATCATGCTAATTAACTTGGAATTTGCACATTAAGGTCCTATATTTAATGATCGCATTTTGTGGCAAATTTTGCGAGTTTTGCGGAAACTAATTATGCCAAAATTGTTGAGTCGATCAAACCTGAAGAATTCAAGTCAGGCATTGCAGATCAAGATCGGAAGGAAGAAGAGCAAAATGTTAAGAAAAACACCCTTTGCGAAGCTTCTCTGCGAGCGCGTTTTCCCGGCTCGACCTTTGTTCCTCTGGCGCCGTTCACCTTTTCACGCTACACCACTGTTTGCTTTTTGCTTTTGGTTTTCATTTACCTGTAATAACCTTAGATTTTAGTTTTGTAACTTCACTTACAGCGAGCATCTATAAGTCTCGGTTGTACAAATCAACGAGACTTGAATTTCGGATATACGATGGCGGGAGAGCGGTTTCCACGCGACTTCCTTTTCCCTTTTTCTTTCCTTTTCTTTCCATTTTTCTGCGACTGCAAACACTCCTGCGAGGATGACAACTCGAGAGGATGTTGACGAACCTCTTCCTCCTTGAAGAAGGACGGTGGTAGCTAGGGTGTGGAGGTAACTCACGGTTCCCCACATTTGCCTTACGTATTTATAGTTGTTTGTGATTTCACACTTCTCCGCCAGGTTAAAATCTACTTAAGCATGCTCTCTTTAATGTGTATTTGGCAAGCTTTTTTGGGTTGATGGATACTTTCACTAGATCCATTGAGGCTCGGTCAGTTGTCTCCTGCTAGTTATCGTGGGTGGGTTTAGAGATGTGTTTTCATTGTTATGGACATTTATGCCCATTTAAATGCTATGTTTAAAAGGGAAAATCATAGGGTTTAGTTTTTAAAGAGCTAAATGAAGATCAGGTTCGGGGAAATGACTATATGTCATCCTCCTGACTCGAGAAAAAAATACCCGGGGACATGTGGTTACCTTAAAACCTAAACCCGGTGGCCTAACACTTAAGGAGTTCTATTTCTGAGTTTTTTCTTATTTTAGCTGATGTTGAACACACAAAAACCCCCTGTTTTTACGAACCCAAAAATCAAATTTAATTCACAATTTTGCCTTCATTATTAGTCATTTTGTCACGAAGAAAACCCATCCTGTGTTAAGACCCTAGACCACTATCTTTGCCGGTAGCTTGACTACGGCCGATGGGAAAATTAAGAATATAAATTTGTTGATTCGGATCACCCCCTGCGTGGCGAATCAAATGGCGCGTTCTGCGGGGATAGTGCCTAAGTACATTGTGAGTTGTGGAGACACTTGTGATCTTCATCACAAGTTAC
The DNA here is from genome assembly GCA_016808115.1 of Tetrastigma voinierianum. Taxonomy (NCBI): domain Eukaryota; kingdom Viridiplantae; phylum Streptophyta; class Magnoliopsida; order Vitales; family Vitaceae; genus Tetrastigma; species Tetrastigma voinierianum. The sequence continues at coordinate 95,418 of JAEQBH010001986.1, read as the reverse complement.
GGTGAAAATTTTCCTTTTATTGTTTCAACATCGATTTGTTTTTTTTTTTTTTTTTGTACATTTCACTATAAAAAAAAGAAAACGATCATCTTGGGGGTATTTCGTGTGCCATGTTATGTTGCGGGAGAAACGAGAGATTACGAGTGGATTGAAGATTCTTAAGGCAAAACGGAGTTCATTTAAGGTTAAGTGGAAAAATTGTAGGCGTGACCAAATGGAAGAGGAGGAACAATGCAATGAGTACCACGTGGAGAAACCTAGAGCATACACATGTCCATGAGGGACTATAGGAAACCAATGGATGGGTACCCTCCTACAGTGTTACTGACTTATGCACCTCCTCCCACATCCACAATATGCCTCTTGGTCTCGTCAGCCACCACAGCCAATCTCCCCAATTGAGCAAGCAATTCTGAACCTTACCAAGGCGGTGGGTGATCTTTACGTGGTAGAGCAAAAATTCAATGCCAATTGAGTGAAAAAATCCATACTGAGAGAATTCCCTGGACCAAAGATTAGATGGGCTGAACAATGATTTTTGGGCATGAATGGGAATGACCTGCAGATTCCATTAAAGACACAATTGATGCGCAGCAATGTCCACGGAGGAGGAGTGTCAAAGTGGCACCATGGTAGAGGAATGTGTCTACGGTGACCCGCAAAAGGCACGTGAAAATTAGAATCCTCGGACATTGGTGTTTGTTGTATGCTTATGGGAGAAAGAAGAAGCAATCCCATTGTTGTGAGGAAAGGTGGAAGAACTGAGAACAATTTACCACGCCACCTGCGATTCGGTCTACATATTGCCTTCACACGCACCTGATCGACCCAGAAGCACCTACGCGATGCGAGGCCACCAAATGCCTTTGCGTTACCCCCTCAGTTGACAGTGGCACATGCGCACACTGCGACCTGACCAATCCACAAAGCACCCACCAAAAGTCAACCCATCACTTGCCTATCTTATGGCTTTAGCAAACTAGTGGCCATTAACCGATTTTGCCACTACCTCAAAGAAAATGGCATTTACTCATGCTCGCATAACCTGATGGTTGGTTAGTCTTGGTTGGTTGGAGCATCCGAACCTCGGCATTTCTAAGCTCCCCCACTTTTTGTTTTAATTTTTCTTGCTTTGTTTTATTTTATCGTATTTTATTTTGATTTCGTTAATTTTTCTTCTTAGGTTTTATCTAATTTTTAGTTAATTTATGTTTTTAAATTAATTTTTGTTTTTCTGTAATTTTTCCTAATTTTTCTTGTGTTAATTTTTGCAGTTTGTGTGCAAATTTTGAAGTACGGAATGAAAATCGAAGCGAGGAGAATTTTCCCATGATGATAGCGAAAATTTCGCAATTCTAGCGAAATGCGAAAATTTCGCTATATATGGAATTTTCGCTAGCTAGCGAAATTTCGCTAGCAGAAAATCTGAGGCAGTGAAATTGAAGACCCAGCTAGGAGCAGGTGAGTTCGCTAGCTAGTGAAATTCCCGGCGAAATCAATATTGATCCACTCTGGGGACAAGAACTCTGGAGTGCCATTTGTTTTTTATTTTATTTTATTTTTGTTTTTGTTTTTATTTTATTATTTTTATATATATATATATATATAAAATAAAAATAAGTTTGTTTCTTTATATATTATTTTATTCTAAAAAATAATAATAAATATTTTATTTTATTTTCCCCCTTTTTTTTATTATTAAAAAAAATCGTTTTTTAATATATATATATATATATATATATATATATATATATATATATATACTATATATATATATATATATATATATATATATATATATATATATATAAATTGAAAAAAAACTTTTTAATATATAAAAAAATTTTGCAAAAAATTAAAAAAAATTATTTTTATTTTTATTTTAATTATTAATTATTTTATTTGAAAATTTTAAAAAAAAATCAAAATTTTCGCTATTAGACATAGCGAAATTTTAAAAAAAAAAACATAGCGAAATGCTTAATTTTCGCTAACCAGAAAATTTCGCTAGTTAACGAAATTTTCGTATGTCATGATTTTGGCCTTTCCGATTTTGTTTTATTCATCATTTTAAATCGAACTCCGTTTAAGCGTTCTTAATTTTTTTTTTTTTTTTTTTTTGCAGTTGGAAGCTTAGAGTGTAGAATCCAAATATGACCAGAAGAACATTTTGACAACACTTTTATGAAGGTGTAATTTTAAAAATGGTCAACTGGTCACATTTTTCTCTCTTTTCTTCTCTTGTTTTATTTGAATCCCCAACGGAGTGAATAAGGTGTCGATGGAAGCTTGTGAGGTCTCACCTCCCGAAATGATCACATCTCATCAAGGAGGTAACACTTCCTTCTTTAATTTTCAATCCGGGGCCCCATTTACCGGACACCGAGATGTTTGGGTTGGGGAGAGTTAGCAAAGGAAGTGGATTTGTATTTGTGTTTGTTATTATTTTTGCAAGCCCATTGTGATGTTGAGTGGCTTCTTGGGTCCCATATATAAATTATTATGCCCCATAAACTTACTTTTCAAGTCGGGCCTTTTTGCAACAAAAATTTTTATGGTTTTACTGACTTTGTGGTTTGAAAAATTGAAGCTTTGTGATTCTATTGATATTAGATTGGTTCCATGCTTAGTTAGTGAATGATTAATTTAATTCTTTTTATTTAAATGCTTTCTTTCCACCTTTAGCTAACCACACCGCAGGCATTAGATTTCAATGATAAGAATTTGGCTGGCTGCAACCTCCTTTACTTTATAACCTACCCTAGTTTCATTGACCGCCTTTAATAGGTTAAGAGACCCCTGTGGAAAAAGAAAAAAGAAAGAAAAAGAAAAAGAAATGAAAAGAAAAGAAAAACAAAAGAAAAAAAAAAGAAGAAAATTGCGACGCTTTGCCTTCAAACCAGAGCACGGTCCGAGGGACATATGGCGAAAGCCTTTAAAGCAGGTGCCCTAAACCTTCAACGGTTGGGAGCCACGGAGCTTAGTGTTAAGCTACATGGGTGGATGGGTGAGTTTGCTTGGTTGCGGAGTGTCTTCAGGTCACCAAATCATTCGAGTCGAGGTGAAACACAGTAGAGTTTGTGGTCGAAAGATCCTTATGGCTTGATGCCACTAGCTTGTAATTGGTTGAGTCATCGGTAGATCCAGATTACATAGGACTTTGGTGGCGGTCGATTCCTCGGCATTGCACCTACGACACGAGAATTGTGGAATGGGGTGGGTCCTGATCTATTTAAGGTTGGTTAGCATGCTGAGTGGTGGTAGTATCTAGGTTGGGGGAGAGTCGCAGTTTGACGAGTTTATTATTGAGGCGATAAACAAAACACTTAGATTTTGAGGTGGAAGTTTGGTTGATTCACGAAGGAGGCTCTTTTAGTACTCGAATTTTGTATGGCCTTCATTCTCGTGATAGTTATTGGACACGGCATTGATTATTCTTACCTTAGGGTTAGGTATTACTCATTCACAACCTTTTGAACCAACCAACCTTTTTGTAACGTAATTTGTTATCGCTTTCAGATGCTCTTTCTTCTTTCTTACGTTAAGGGACTAGCAATGTGTAGGTTTGGGGTGTGATTAGTGCCCAAAAAGTGCTATTTTGAACCCTATTATAGGTTTCGAGTGCTTTTTGTGTACTAACTGTCTAATTAACCCGATTTGCAATACTAAGGTCCCTACTATTTTAATGATCGTATTTTGTGGCAAATTTTGCGCTTTTTTGCGAAGCAATTATGCCAAAATTGTTGAGTCGATCCAAGCACGAAGAATTCAAGTCAAATCTCAACATTGCATCAAAGATCGGCGAAAGAAGAGCAAAATGTTAAGAAAACACCACCGCAGAGCCCCGGCGAGCACTGCCTCTCTGGCGCTCGTTCCATTTTTCACGCTACACTCGTTTGCTTTTGCTTTTTGGTTTTTCCATTTTACCCCGTAATAACCTTTCGATTTTGGTTTTTTTCTCTCAGAATCTCCCTTACACTGAGCATCTATATAAGTCTTATTTGCACAACCAACGCACTTGAATTTCGGAGGCGCAAGCGGGAGGCGCTCCCGCAGCCTTCCTTTCCTTTTCCTTTCTTTCCATTTTCTGGCTACTCAAACACTCCTCCGAGGATGACAACTGCAGGATGTCTTAGCCAGACCTCTTCCTCCTTGAAGAGGACGGCCGGTTATTAGGTGTGGAGGTAACTGCCCCCGCTTTTAACACACGATTATGGTTGCTCAGGTCTCGCCTCACTTGTGTTAAAATCTCTTAAGCATGCTCTCTTTAATGTGTATTTGGCAAGCTTTTTGGGTTCAATGGATACTTTCACTAGATCCATCGAGGCTCGCTTAGTTGTCTCCTCGCTAGTTATCGTGGAGTAGGGTTTTAGAGATGTGCTTTTCAACGTTAGGGACATTATGCTCCATTTAAATGCTATGTTTCAAAAGGAAAATCATAGTGGTTTAGTTTTTAAAGTTAAATGAAGATCCCGGTTCGAAATGACTATATGTCATCCTCCCCAACTCGAGGAAAAATACCCGGGGACATGTGGTTACCTTAAAACCCTAAACCAGTGGCCTAACACTTCAAGGGGTTCTATTTTACTGTTTTTTTTCTTGTTTTAGCTTCGCCGTTGAACACTCCAAACCCCTGCTTTTACCAAACCTTAAAATCCAAATTTAATTCACCAATTTTTGCCTCATTATTAGTTCATTTGTACGAAGAAAACTCCATCCCCGTGTTCGACCCTAGATTCACTATAATCAAGTAGTGAGCTTGACTACTAGCAAGAGGAGGAATTTAGGAATATAAATTTTGTTGATTCCGGATCACCCTACTGTATGGCACGAATCAGGACCTTCTGAGCTTAATCCCGGGTGGTTCTTCCCCAGCCAAGGAGGCAGAGAGCGAGGCAACGGGTCGGGAATTGGTGATTAGCACTCAGTCCGAGCAATCTTCATCTACTAGCGACGATTCCGGTCCTGCCCCCCAGACCCCCAAGCAAGTTGAGGGGGTGGCCATTCGGAGCATCCTCCATTGGAAATAAAGACTTCGTCTCGCTCGAAAGCCAAAGAAAAGTTAAAGAGAGGCACTGTAAAGTTAGCCTGAGCAGGGGCGGGAGGACTTATCCGTGGGTCCCTCCAAGATCCCGCCGCTCCCCGGTTAGGGAAGAAGAAGAGGAGGAAGAGGACGATATGTCCGGCTTGGTTCACAATTTTGCCGGCCTAAGCCAAGAGATGCTATCCTTAAGCAGTTTTACCAATGCCGTCCCTCGAAGGGGCCGAGATCAGCCGCCTTGTCCAGATGGGGGTTCGAAGGTGCAGGCCATTGTCATCTCGGGTTCACCTTTAGATGATTTGAACACTCACCATTATGTGAAACGTTACTCAGAGGAGTCCAGAGAGGCATCTCCTACTCCCGCGCCTCCGTGGTACATCCTCCCGGAAGGGCACCGGGTCGGCTAGATAGGCCAAGTACACCAGACCGTTGCCGGAAGCCACTACTCCCGATTGTATGTCAGGACTCAGATCTACCAGCCGGCCTAGCTCTTCCATGGAGGAGGTGATGTTCTCCGGGCCTGAGGGTGCTCAGAGATTGTCAGATCAATGAGGCCCTTCAATCGGGCAAATATTCGGGTTGACATTCGCATGATCTGCACTGACGATGTCGCGGATGCCCATGGACTATTCGGGCCGGGGCAAGGCGAAGAGTATAATATCTCTGGCCCCTTGCGCACTAAGAAGAAGATCTTCAAAGAATGATCGAAGATGGAATGCGGTGTTCGTAATCGTAATTGATCGCCGATTGAACCGGGTAAGCTTGAAACGCTTTTTCATTCTAGTATTATTTTCTTATTATCATGTATCACTAATATGTTTCTTCAGACGGTTACGCTATTCAATACGGCCTTTCTGAAGACCGAGAATTCGAACCCAAATTCGAGGGAGGCTGAGAGGATACGCTTTAGCGCCCAGCCTGCCAGATAAAGCCTTGAGTGCTTCGCTATTGGAGGCAAAGTCAAAATTGAGGCGGTTGGAGTTGGAAGCTAGAAAAGTTGTTGAGAGGGCAACTCGTGTTGAGGCGGAAAGAGATGTCGCTCGTCATGAAGTGGCGATGGCCCGACTGGAGATCAATGTGACGGCAGCGCCTGGGGGCGATGAAGAAGTCGAACTAGCCCAGATCCGGGCCTTTGTCTTAGCCGCCTGTAAGACGCCCGATGGAAGATGAGTCCGAAAGTAGACATGGCTCGACAAGCTTTAGCTTTTCCGGAGAGGCCGTTCGACAACTGGGATGTAGAAGCTGCAATTGGTCCGAATTAACGACGGCTCTCACATTTCAGAGAGCTTCTGGGCCAGTGCATGAGGAGTTGTCTCGTTTCCTCGCAGAGGTCGCTAAAGAGAAGAAGGCCTTGGAGGCAGAATATGATGTTGGCTTTGAAGCCATCTTCAATTACGGATACGGTTGTTGCGCCTTTACGCACAATAATTGTGGAAGCAAGCCTAAGATTCCAGATGGGATGCCGGGCATGTCAAAGCCATTAACTCCATAATTTTTCAGCACCCCTCATGCCCCGGCTGTTGTTCCCGCTGGGCCGCCATGTTCTAAAGGCTAAGTTAGCGAAGAGGTCGAGCATTCCCCAACAGCCGAGGCTAAAGCAGGTGACAACCCTGACTCGCCGTCCAGAGGTAACCGAGGAGAAGGAGGATCCTGGTGCATCCGACGAGAGTCAAGGGCGGCATTCTATGGTTTCTTGCCCAACCTAGCTTCTTTGCCCCCATTTTGTATCCCAACATTTTTATATGATGTAACCGGGCTTCTTAAAGAATGTTGCAATTTTGCTGAACTCCCTTTTGAACAAAATAGTTGCTTTTGTTTAGCCGGATGGCGCTTGATGCGTAATGAGTAGGGTGTAGTCCAGTTCTGGGCAATTGCTCCCTAGTATGTTCGCTTCCTTGTAGTGCACCATCCAGGCATCGAATAAATTGGTCCTTGTAGGGCATTTATCTTGCTCAGGCACTAGCCTGAGCTAGATGGGCATCAACTATGCTGAGCCAGATAGGGCAATAGCACCACCCGGACTTTATTCTCGCTAAACAGCATTAACTATGCTTCGGGCATTAACTATGTCAAATATTTATAGGGCAATAACGCCCACCTGACCTTTATTCTAGCCGCCTAGGCATTAACTATGCCGGGCCTGGGATAGTAATAGAGCCACCCGGACTTTATTCGCCGCTGGCATTAACTATGCCGAGTCGGATAGGCAATAGCCTAACTTCGAACTTTATTCCGCTACCATTGGCATTAACCATGTCAATACCGGATGTAATAGCACCAACTGTGACTTTATTCTCGCCAATATGCATTAACCATGTCGGGCTTCCGATAGGCAATAGCACTACCCTGATTCTTTATTCCTGGGCCACTGGCATTAACTACGCTGGCCGGATAGTATAATAGCAATGTTTTAAAACTGGTTCTGATTGAACCTAGTTACCTGCTCACTGCTCACTAGTTCCGACGCCATCGAACCGCTTGAACCGATGACGCTCATAAATATAATTTATATTTTTTTAAAATATAAAATTATTTTAAATATATATAATTTAACATTTATAATGCTATTTATTTATTTTTATATAGTCGTATTTAATATTTTAACTTATTTGAAAAAGAAATTTCAAATACTATAAAAGGAGAATTTATTGAAAATTTAAATCTTTATTGAAAGTAAAATTTTAAAATTTCTTTTAAACATAATTTAGTATTATAAATTTCAGAAAACATAAAATTTATTGAAAATGAAAATAATATTTACATTTATATTATAATAATTTTTAGAAATGAATATTATAAATTTGTTCGCCAACATTCACCAAAAACCTGCTTCGGCATAAGGGTTTAAGAACCTACCTATTGTCCTTTAGGACCTAGGTTCGAATCTTGCAAGCTAAAATTTTTTCTTTTATTCTTCAAACCACCTTAATCTTGTCCCACATCGGATAGAGATAAAGAATTGAGGGTCTTTATATACCCTTGCCATTCTCATAAGGATATAATGAGTTCTTGGGCTACAGGTTAGAATTGGGCCTATGATGTGTGGGCTGAAATTTAAAAGTTTTATTTAAATTTATAATGGGCTGGGTCTTTAAATGGTTAATGGGTTGAGTTAGGTTGGACCGTTCGGCTCACATAGAACCGTCCAGTTCGAGCGGTCCACCGGTCCAACCGCGGCTCCAAATGATTCATGACCGGTCAAATGGCACTGAATTAATGGTGGACTGACCTAAACCTTCCTGGTTTTCTGCCCGACCGTCGACCACCCTGGTCCGGGTCCGGTTTTAAAACATTGGGCAATAGCGCCACCCGGACTTTCTAGCCAGCTGGGCATTAACCATGTTGGGCCGAATAGGGCAATAGCGCCACATGGACTTTTTAATTAGATTTGGAGATGAAGATACAATTAGAAAAATAAATCATCTTTTTATTGATAGTACCTTTTGAGGTGCATAGCATTCCACATTCGGGGTACAGGTGTTCCGTCTAGATTATCTAAAGCATATGAACCGGATTTACCGACTCGTGTTACAATATATGGTCCTTCCCAATTGGCCTAAAAATTTCCGACCACTGGATCGACCTTATTTTCAAAGACTTTCCTTAAGACCATGTTTCCTGGCTGGAATACTCGGGGTTGTACACGCTTGTTGTATAGATTCGCTAGCCGACGGTGGTAGGCTGCTAGCCGTACGGCTGCTGTTTCGCACATTTCATCTGTCGTGTCTAATTCCTTGATTATGAACTCTGTATTTGTCTGTTCAGGCATATATGTCCGAAGCGTAGGCATACCGATTTTCGTAGGGATTATAGCTTCCATCCCGTAGGTAAGTGCGAAGGGAGATATACCGGTTGGTCTACTGGAAGTCGTTCTGTAAGCCCAAAGGACCTCGAGAAGTTCTTCCACCCATTTGCCTTTAGCTTTGTCTAATCGTTTCTTTAAGGTTGTCAACATGGTTTTGTTGGAAGCCTTTGCTCGGCCGCTGCCATGATAACGCGTAGCGGAGATAAGTTTTATTTTCAATTCCTAGCGGTTTCAGAGACCCTATTATCAAATCGGGGCCCATTGTCCATACGATCAGTTCAAGGAATGCCGAACCGACAAACAATATTTTTCTAGATAAACTGAGTGACTTCTTTGTCTTTGATTGATGCAAAAGCCTCGGCTTCTATCCATTTGCTGAAATAATCAGTGGCTACTAGCAACAGCTTCTTCTGAGCCGGGACGGTAGGGAGTGACCCAACTATATCAATTCACCATTGAGCAAAGGGCCATGAGTTGGAGATAGACATTAGATCTTGAGCCGGCGATCTTAAGATGGGAGCCAATCGTTGACACCTGGCCACACTTCAAGGCACGCATCGGCGGCGCCACTTCATGGTCGCCAATACCCTTGAGTGTGGACCCTGTGTGCTAGAGTTCTGCCTCCTGGATGATTGCCACATATCCTTTCGTGTAATTCGGCCAACACATACTGGCCTTGTTCGGTAGTTAAATTTTCGTGATAGCGGTCTGCCTGTGTGGACCATTTGAATATTGCCTCACGACTAAGGAAAATCGGCAAGATTGAATTCTAGACTGCGGAGCTGGGCCTTTCGTTAGGTAGGTCCGTTGTGTTGATATATTGTGTTATGGGGTCCATCTAGAAAGGGGAGGCTTCGCTTACCTGGCTTATCCGAATAGTGGCTATCGAGGAATCCAGCTGGTAATATATGGGTAGAAGTCTTGTTTCAAGTGATGGTAGAGAGACGCGGCCATACAAGGCTAAGGCGCCCGCTATTCATTGCAGTCTCTGAACATGTTCAGCCAATGTTGAAAAACCGGCTAGGCGTTGCTTAACCAAAGTTACATACTTCGTTATTCGAGGATCCTTGGATTCATATTCTGCATTTACCTGCCCTACCACCAATTGGGAATCACTCATAATTATAAGCTTGTCCGTAGATAGTGCAGCTACTAACTCAATGCTAGCCAGGATGGCTTCACTGACCATCGTTTACACGTGCTTCCAGCTTCTGATAGCTTGTTTCGATCTTGTCCCCACCCGGGGATTTTAATTGTAGGCAAATACCGGCCCCTGTTTGCCAAGATGCCCCGTCTACACTGAGGACCCACCAATTTGAACTGGCTGAGCTTGTTTCAAGCTAAGGGATTTTCGCTAAGAAGTCGGCCAAGACCTGCCCCTTCTTAGCTAACCTTGGCTTATACGAGATACCGTATTCGCTTAGTTTGATTGCCCACCAGGTCATTCTCCCAAATAAGTAAGGCTTGTGTATAGTGTCTCGAAGGAAGGGCTATCGAAGACCACAATGGGATGTGCTTGAAAGCATATGGGCGGCTTCGCTGCCATCCGAGAGCCAGCCAGGCCGCTCGAGGTGAGTGTATCTCGGTTTCAAGGCTTCATTAAGGACTTGCTGACGAAGAACACTGGCCTCTAGCTTCTATCCTCACAATCTTAAACAAGGCAGACTTATCGCGAAGACCGAAAACCACTAAATATATGAAGAGCTCACAAATTCTTCCAGGCTAGCTTAGCATGGGTTCCGGCCAGATAGCGTTTGATTGCTACCAAGGCCTGATCACACTCTTCATTCCATCCGGCCCGGTTGACCCCCCTAAGGGTGGCAAAGAATGGTTTCGCATCGGGCTTCTGGGTGACCTGAAATGAACCGCCCTAGGCGCCTAACCAACCTGAAGGTTTGCACTTCTTTCTAACTCGGGGCTGGTGAGCTCCTTAGGATAGCCTAAGTCAGGTAGGTTTGCTTCTATCCCGCCAGGTTACCATGAAGCCCAAGAATCGGCTGACATTGACCCCGAAAGCACACTTTAAGTGGTTGAGTTTCATGCCATATGCCCTAAGGATATTGAAAGCTTCTTGGAGGTGTGTAATGTGATCCGGGAGCTGCTTGGATTTTACCAACATGTCATCAATATATAACTCCATGGTCTTACCCAACAGTGGTTTGAACATTTTGGTCACTAGCCTCTGATACGTAGCTCCAGCATTCTTTAACCAGAACGACATTACATTATAACAGAAGAGTCCGTGTGGGGTGATGAAGGTATTTTTCTCCGTCGGCGTACATGTGGATCTGGCGGTAACCGAGAAGGCGCCCAAGAATGACGATCCCATGCCCGGATGACGCCACAACAATCCGTCTATTCGGCAAATCTAGTCGCTCAGTAAGCGCCATCGAGGATCGTGATAGTCCACGCAAACTCTCCATTTACCACCTTTTTTTGGTACCATCACCACCACGTTAGCCAGCCATTTGGGGTCTTTGACTTCCCTGATGAATCTTGAGGCCGTATATCGTTTCACCACCAATGATCCACGGGCGATCGTGGAAACGCCTACTTCAGATGATGATCCGCGACTAGGTGACATTTAGCGATGGAAGCATGCGTATTGATGTCGGTCATATCCGAGTGGATCCAGGAAAATACGGTAATATTATCAAGCAAGACCTGCCGCTACTGCTCCTTTTCCTCTTCGGATATGAGAGAGCTGACATAAGTGTGCTTTTTCGGCTCCCCCAGGAATATTGGCTCAAGGGGATCCATAGCTGATTGTTTATTGTCTTCCTTTCCTGCCCAGGTAGCGAACTGTGATTGCTATTCTGGGACTCTCTTATTCGCGCCGTATTGTTGAGCTGCTTTCACGCCCCGCACCGACACAGCTGATAGGCATTGCCGAGCTACTAACTGGCTACTCTGGAGGTCAATATGTTCGACATTGGTCAAGTAATTGATCGTTTGATGGTAGGTTGAGGGCACTGCTTTCATAGTGAGCTGCCAGGTCCGACCAACGCTAGCATTGTATGGCCCAAAGTCTTCGACCACTGAAAATACAACTTGTTGAGTAATTGGCCCCGCCTTAAAGGGGAGAGTTATATCACCCACGGTTAGCGTAGTTGCCCTATTAAATCCAGACAAGATTCTGCCAGCCGAACTAAGTTTATCAAACGGCACTTGCATCTATTTCCAAGGTCGAAGGTGCAATAGTCAATCGCTGCTGCCGTGGTCAACGAAAGCACTCCTAGTACATCATCAAAATGATTAATGCATAAAGTAAGGATGCGTATCCGAGTGGTGTGGTGATAACTCTAGATTCGTTAATGGGAGGAAAGGGATATGGGGCCGGGTCAACCCATCAGACAGCCACGTTATCCGGCACCGATGGTGTTCACTGTACTCGAATCATACGCTAGCAGCGCTTTTTCTCCGACGATTGACCGACATCGATCATTGGTTGGGCCTCCTAATATGTAATCGATGGTGGGCTCGGGTTCCTGACAGAGCCCGAATCCAGCCGCTTATTCTTTCAAAATTTCCATCTAAGGCGCTTTCTATCTGATGAGGCGAATCCCGATATATCCTTTGAGGCACCAACTCGATTGGGCTTTTCCACTATGAACTTCTTAGTTCTAAGATTCATTAGTTTCATGCCCGTGGTCCTTGTGGTAATCGCACCTGTAGATCGACGCTGCTGTTCGAGATCCGACATAATTCCAAGGAGGCCAAACAAAAAGTCGTGGTGATTCCGGATCAAGGGGAGGAGTCTCATAGGGATGTTCGTGGAGCAACCAGTGAGGTTCCCGCTTCCTTCCTGCTGTTCGGAGTGTTTAATCTTTGTCCGTTCCCCTTTTGTTCAAGCACTTTTTCGTCAGGTGATGAGCTTAAAAGTCATTCCATTTTAGTCCATTTTTCGCGATTTTCATTTAAAAGGACAATTAATTTGCAGAATATGAAGAAACTCACCAATTTGTTATTAAAGGTGGAGAGTGAAAGAAAGAAGAAATGCAAAGGAAAATGCAAAGCAGGGATTTAGCCGCATTGATATATGGTCAAGCAAGTTGCAAAGCAGTAAAAGGCGCACAAAGATGAAAGGATAGAATGTCGTGAAGCCTTGATACAAAGAATCAAAATGCATATCCGTGTTGTAGCGTTGAAACTCCATTCGAAACGGCTTACTGGAAGAACAAGGCGTATCGGCAAGTAAAGAAAATACAGGTGAAGCAACCAGGAAATGAAGAAGAGGAAGACTTCATGTCGCGACATCCGATGCCAAGCCGCGGACATCGACACTAATACAGGCAGCCAGCGATTAATAAAGAGTGAAGAGAAGAGGTCGCGACATCCATCATTTAGATCAAGCCGCCGCGGATCGTGAATCTTGAAAGAAATTTGATGCAGGTCGCGACAGAGGTCACAAGATAGGCAACTGAGGATTGAGCAAAAACTAAAGGTTGATGTCGCGATAAGGGATGGAGGTCGCGATAAGAGAATCGCCTCGGGGCTATGATGTGCCTGGGAAGGATGAGCCGAGTTAATCAAGCCGTTTGTCGCGACATAAGACCGAAGTCGCTACACCGAGTTAACTGAAGCCTCCAAAGACATAAACCGATGTCGACGCGAGATTGAGGTCACACATCATGAACGACGACCAAGGCTGCGTATGACTGAGCTGGCGTCGCGGAGAAGATATCGATGTCGCGACATCAGAGAGACCAATTGAAACCTGCAAAGGCATAAGGTGATGTCGCGACAAGGGATCGATGTCGCGACATCAAGACATCGCTAAAGGTCAAGTGAGAGTTGTTGATGCCGCGACGTGAGATCGGCGTCGATATTGATGGATGATGTCAATGGCTGTGCGGTGTTGAGGTCGCTGATCAACAAGAATCTCTCGCTACCCACTTTGGAATCCACAAAGATCGCATTGGAATTAGGGCCCAACCGAGAAACCTTATAAATAAGCAAATACCCCGCAGATGAAAAACAGCCTTTGGCGGCGATACGTGACGCAGAGGTCCGGTAGTCGAAGGCTCATTTCTTTTATTTTCCTTTATTTTTCTTTTCTTTTCTTTTTATTTTCTCAATGTCGTAGTTGGGATTAGATTAGATTTATCGTTCTAGTTTTCGTTTTATTTTCTGGATCTGGGTGTTATTGCTTTGAGCGTGTCGAATGCACCCTATTCTTTTCAAATTACTACCGAATGTTTAAAGTTCGGGACAATTTTCCGGAATTTTTTACTTTTCGCCCGAATTGCGCTATTCTATGATCGAGGAATGCTAGCGTAAAATTCAAGAATCAGGAATCCAGCCTTCATTAAGTGAATGCTATAGTTAGAAATTATTTTTCCGTAGTCGCTTCCACTGTTTTGTAATTTCGGCTTTATGAATTTATTGTCCGGTTCGTTGGGTTTAATGTTTTCCGGACTAATACGCTTATACCCGTTTAAGACTCGCTTTCATTGCTCGATTTCGCTGAGTCCTCCAGTGACACAAAGAAGACATTCCCGAGTCGCGAACATTTCTTTGAAGGTATATTAACCTCGCTATTAGAGATCTAATGTTTGTAAGTTTACTTGATAAATCCTTCACTTGAAATCAAGAACTAGTTGGAACAAGTTATCAATTTAAACAAGCAAAGAGTTCACCTCAATCTCTGAGCAGCGAGGCCAACCCGTGTTAGCCGAGATCTAATCAAGGAGAGGGTGATCTATTCTAATTTCGAGGAAGAGCATCCCCGGAAGTTGTATATCCTTGTTTTTTTCTGACCGGGATAACTTTGGGAGCTAAGGTTTACAAATTCATAAAATGGGGTATGAAGTATTGCGAAAGAAAATACCTTATTAAGGAAATTCCTTTGCAAGTAGTTATCTCATTCCCCGTCTTCGAAAGAATCAGAAAATTAGATAATGAAATGTGGAGTGTGGAGAGAGATCCAAATTTCATCGCTTAAACGCCTTGGACATTTTTTAAAAACCCGAAATATTCAAGAAGTTTTATCGCATTAACTACGTGAATTGGTACTTCACTATAAAGAAGATACTGATGCGGTCCTCCGAAAGATAATTATTCAAGGTCCATTTATTTTCAACTATTCTTTATTCTTTATTCTTTATATTCCATTTATTTGATTGTTCATTTATTTTACTCGTGTTAGTATAATTTTTAGCTTTCTTAAGCCGACCTCAATATCAATTTTATGGTCCAAATAGTATGGAGCTCGGAAAGTAAATGGGTAGTCAGATTTAAAATTTCGAGATCTCGTGGGATCGGGACATTCGGATCTATATCCATTTTATTACTTGTCGACTGCACTTGCAAAGATATCGTGCCAAAACCAAAATTGAAAATGATTTCACCCTAGGAGATTTTGTCTCAAATAAGTTTTATGGTGCAAATTTGTCGGGATTAGACAATAGTCCTTTGTAATTGTGCAACTAAATTTGTATATGCTTGCCTACAATACGGCTGTGTTCTCAAGGCGGTAATCACATTACTGGGTCCGGGAGGCCGCTCGAATATTGTCTTCCAGCGTAGAGTACCTGTCTACCCGTCTATATGGTTCTTCCATTGTTAGAGGCGGTCCAAAGGATAGCGACCGGAAGAAAGGTAGTCTACCAAAGCTTCGGCCGAAGTTCTCAAGGACCGCGGTCCATGCCGATAGAGCCAATTAGTCGACAACCCGTCCAAATCTCTCCCGGTGAAGTCCCCACAGACTCCATTCTCCCGCTTAAGGATGGTTTGTAGTGAGCTGATGTTTCCCTTTTATCGGATGGAGAATAAATATTAGGAAACGGCGTGCTCTACGCTCGAACGAGTTTATGGATCCTCTCTGGAGTTTATGGAACCAGCTTGATACGGTCCTTTCAGCCGGCCGTGAAATACCTACATTAAGACGATCATTCCCTGCGCTCAAAATCATTGCCTGGTTGAAGTGCATCATGTGGTCATATGGGTCAGAGGAGCCGTCATACATGGCAAACGGTGGTATGGTAAAGCCATGGGGTGGCTCTCATATAACTCGTGATATAGCCGCTTCCATCGGGATGACAAAGACGTCCTCGTGTCCCCTGCGTGACAGCGACGTGTACCGGCAGTATTAAATCGATGTGTCGCTCCTGAAGCTGTATGTTCGGAAGGAGTGGGATGTGCCGCATCTCGGAGCCACGAGGGCTGTGTTCGTGTGGGCACGTTCCGTTTGACGCCTTTCTCTGCTAAATTCTCTCCGTACCCGATAAGGTACGCCAAGCACGGACCGACTAGAAGGTCGCGCAAATTCTTTCGACTACCCACATTATTCTATAGGGGCTAATGATCGTATAAGGAGCTGTCGGAAAGATAACTCGCCATCCGCCGCATCGCTTATCTTCGATCGACAGTTTCGCTTTGTTTTGTTCGACCGGGGGTGCTGGGTAGCCACTCCCTCATACATTTTCGGCCTGTTCACCCTCTAGGCGAGTCCGTAGGCGGTCATTTTCCTGATGCAAATGATAAGCACGGCTTTGCACTTATGTCCGGTCTGCCTGCTCTTGCTTCGCCATGTCTTAGCTCAAACAAGAAACCGATCTTCATGGACCGACGGTGTGGCTGTTGGTCATGATACAGAACCACCATCCGGTGGCTACCGGGAACTACCAAACCTCGTGGAAAGGACCAGAAACCCCGAAAATTCTAATTTTTTGAAAAATGGTAAAATAACAATTTCCGTCGTACCAAATTCTAGATCCTCGATGACAAAACAGACTTCACCGCTAATCGCTCCAAATCTAGCTACCACGTCACTTTCGTGGACGGCCTAATTTCACGCTTTGTGAGGCACCGAATGCGCCGTATGACGGCTTGTGAAATACATGTGATGTGACAAAAGTCACCTACTACATGTACCCATGTGACACACAAGCATAATGATTAGCGAGAGACGATAAATGAATGGCTTAGATTGGGCTAAGTGTCAAAAAGGCCCATTGTCACTTAAATGACAAGGATCAATTATTGAAAGATTTAAAATAAAGAGACAAAAGTCTTCTTCCATCGAACAAAAAACGTACAAGAGGGTGTGGAGATCGGTTTTAGAGAGAGAAAGGTGACTTCTCTCTTGATTTCCTAGCCGAACGTTTCTGCCTCTTCTGCCAAGAAGCAAAGTCGACGCCGTTAGTGGCTACGTGGACACCAGCCATGGAGTCGACAACCCAAGAAGTAGGATCTTTCCTACTTGGTTATCTTTCGCAGAGCCATTTTAATGGATGGGATTTATTGAGGCTTGATGGCCGCGGAACAAAGGTTTTAACCTAGGGTTTCACCGTTTCGTTGATATGTCAGATAATTTTTGTTTGTTCGTGATTCAAAATGAATCATGATTGTTATTAGCCCATGTGAGCTTACCTGGTAGTTATTGATTGTGAATTGAATAACATGAATTATGTGAATTAAATTTTGTTAATATATACATGTAAAATATATTAGCATGAATTATTTGGAAATGGCATAATGCATTCCATATGCACCGGGGCACCTTAGATGGATAGGCGTGAGTGCATGACATGAAAGAAATTGAAAATGGTTGTGAAAGGAATTTCAAGGAAGATTTTTCGAAGAATTGCCTTGGAGAGTGGTCCAACAGTTCATCTCGGAGGCGGACCCATGACTCACTGAAAATGATCCACACCGCCTGAGGGTAGTCAAATCTATTTACCGAAACTCTGTATGATGTTTTCAAGAACAAAAAACTTTTGTTTTGAAAACTTTATTTTGCTCGTACTGACAGTATGTGAGGAGCTTCAGAGACTCGAGACATGGGATTGGGCATGTAGACATTCAAGTAGACCATGTATTTGTTTTCGAGTGTGTTTTGCTTTGCCATGATATGTGCACTTAGGCGGGGAGTAACCCAAGGTGAGATTATCGCCACGGGGCATTGCTTACTCCTATCGAGGATCATTATTTCATGTAATGTGGAGGTATTAGAGGACGGGCGCCTACCAGAGGCCGCTGCGAAGAAAGCCGATTGTGGCTGTATTCATTTTGTATAACATGTATTAAAACTCTAAATTTTGATATATGTTTCGTTAAGAGTAATGTAATAATCCTCGAACTATTGTTATATGGTTGATGTATTTTTGATGAGTATCATGTATGGGCCCAAGTGGTCATTTTATCATGATAGGTCTCATAATATGAGACACTGTGTATTCCGCAAGCTGACGTGGTTGTCACCCAGACACCCTGCTTTCTAGGCGTCATAGCTGCATCAAAGCTTATGTAAACGACACCTAGGAGCCCGGGTCTGGGTATCCATAAGCTTAGTCCCGATACCAAACTTTCCACAGCCTTGGTACTTTGTTATTAGGTATACGACTACCTAGGGACTTGAGGACTTGGGCCAGGCCATAGTCATTAAGGTGTGAGCATCACAACTTGGCGTGGCTCGATGTTAGAGTTTAGTATGTGATTACTCAGCATCACGGACGTGGTTAGAACACTACATGCATTGTGTTTTATGTGTGAATGGGTGTATAACATGATGTGTTGTGTATGTTGTGTGATTTGTGTGCTTGGTGAATAGCACATAGGAAAAAAAAATGTATTTTTATGAGGTTTTATAGTGTGTAAAAGAAAATAAATAAAATAAATTTTAATGAATTTATTTGGTTCTACATGAAAATGAAAAAAATATATATTTTTTTTGTGTTCTTGCAGTAGCTGGAACAAAGGAAAAAAATGAAAAAAAAAAAAAAGGGTTTCTGGCAGCTTAGCGGGCTAATACCATCAGCCTTGGTCATACAAAGATATTGTATCGCGATACGCCAGGCACCAGACCACGATACCTACCGAGCCAGCGAGCAATGGGCGAGCAATTGTGGTCGCTGACACGGCCACCACGCGCACACACGGCCCGCGACACGCCACCAACGCCGCATTCACTGGGGTAAGTCGCTGACACAATAGTTGTATCGCGGGCTGGGGGGCGACCTTGGTGTCATGATACGGCGCAAAGAAGCGTCGCTACGATCACGCGACGACGGAACAAAGACAGCGACACACAAGAAGGCGCGCGTGATGGGCCTCGGGCCACACGATACAATTCAGACGCGACCGGGGGCGGCGACACGGCAAGTGTGAGGCGAACATACACGGCGCCCGTGCACCACGACACTTACGCCCACGAAAGCCACGATACGGCGCCCACGCGCCACGACACTCCGCCGCCTACGCAAGGCGCGCCCCGCCGGCGAGCGCGGGCTGTTCTCGGGTGTGCACCCCGGTGCACTCGATTCCAGTTTTGACTCGCTGCAATCGCTCTCCAGTCACCGCTTGGATCACTGTTCATGAATATTGTTCATGAGCACTGTTCACGAGGTTTTCAAAATAAAATAAAATAAAATAAAATAAAATAAAATAAAATAAAATAAAATAAAATACAATAAAATGAAATAAAATAAAATGAAACGAAATAAAATAAAAAAAATTTTGTTGCGTATAATTTAATATATGGAAATTATTGTCTTACATTACCTAAGAATGCATGGACATAGTGTATAAAATTTTTCAGTATGTGAATAGTGTCTCGAGGCTGTGTTTACACCTTAGAGATGTTGCATTAAAACTTAACTCACCATTGAAATGTGTAGATGGCTAGTTGAGGGCGAGGACGTAGAGGTCGTCCACGAGGTACTGGTCAGGCACCATCGGCTTTTGACCAGCAGACCTTTGCTGAGGCTGTAGGATTGCAGTCGCCGCCATCGCACAGGCGTGTGCAATAGTGAGCTAGGGCAAGTCAAACGACCTCCAGCATTTAGGAGCACATCATCCTCCATTGGCCATATAAGGAGGAGTAGATGACATACGAGGCATCCAAGACATGGGTGCTAGTACTGAAATGAAGGAAGATCCATCTTCTTCCAACCTGGAAAAGAAGCAGAAGACTGCTTCGCACCTGACCATGACAGAGCCAAGATTGTCGACCAAGGCCGTAGAAGTGGACATTTAGTCGTGCAGGCAAATGATATGCTATTTCTACCGACATCTGACACTTTCACCGGGATTCCACGGAGTGCGTAAATCCCGTTATGGGACACCTCACCCCAATCATCGCGGGAGACGAAGTTAGGTTGCTTAGTCGTCGGCGATGGTGTGCTACCATTGACAAGAAATGACATATGAGGCTGATCGCCTCGAGACAATGATCCTGTATTCATGGACAAAGATACCCCAGTCAATGTGGACAGAGAGGATACAGTATATTCCTCCACACCCTAGTATGGGTCAGAGGAGCCAATTTCAGTCCCAAGGTGTTGTACGGCACCTTCCTCACATACGTGCAGCCGAGGGCCTGTACTATGTGCCGAGGCAGAGGGACGAGAATTTACAAAGGGTGGACATCGGGGGTCTGTATGGTCTACACCATCACACCACCGGCCGAGTCGCCAGACACGAAGTTATACAGGGTACGCTTTTGCTATCTCGCTTATGGGCAAGAGTGTTATTTGATTCCCGGTGCACGATTCATCGATCGCTACATCGGTCGCGGATGTAGTCGGGCTTCAGAGGTCGAGGCCTCGAGGAGCCCTCAGATGCGCTTCTCCCCAGACAGTGGTGAGAATAGGGATGATATGTCGAAGGCGAAGTTAGAGATCTCAGGACTTACTCACGTTGGACTGAGGGTCAGTGGACATGTCGAGTTCGAAGGTCATCCTCGGGATGGATTTGCTAACAAATTACGTAGTCGTCATCGATTGTGAGCGTAGGAGGGAGCCACCGCCACACAATGTGACGGTACTGTGATTTCAAGGGGGACAAGCATGATATTTTTCCCTAGACAGTGTACGAGTCCAGGTGTCATGGATAGTTGGCGGGTTAGCTAGCAAGCCTTACCCTAGAGGACGAGGTGAGACCGGACTTAGATCTACCTCGAGTAGTCCTCAGAAAGATGAGGATGTTTTTTCTCTGGATGATATCGAGATCGGGCTTCTCCGCAGAGGGTTGTGTAGACTCTGCATCGAGGTTACACTCCCCGGTACTTCGCCCATCTCTATGACTCTACATAGGATGACACCAATTAAGTTGCAGGAACTCAGAGTCCAGCTACAAGAGCTACTGGAAAAGGGGTTCATTAGACCGAGCACTTCACCATGGGGCACTCCGATCCTGTTTGCGAAAAAGAAAGACAGGACCCTTCGACTGTGCATTGACTACAGACAGTTGAATAGGGTTATGATCAAGAATCGGTACCCATTGCCGAGGATTAACGACTTGTTTGATCAGTTGAAAGGAGCGAGCCCACCTAAGACAAACCTTCGCACCGGGTTACCATCGCCTGATGGTTGTGGAGACAGAGCATTCCTAAGACGTCATAGACGCGCTTATATGCACTTTGAGTTTATAGTGATGCCCTTTGGATTGATGAATGCGCCAGCAACATTCATGGACCTCATGCATAGGGTATTCCAACCCTATTTGGATCAGTTTGTCGTGGTCTTCGTGGATGACATTTTGATCTACTCCCAATGAGAGGGAGCATGAGGATCATCTGAGGATTGTTTTACAGTTGCTGAGAGATCATCAGCTATACGCCAAGTTCGGGCAAGTGCAAGTTTTGCCATCGAGGTGGGAGATTTTTTGGGACACGTGGTGTCATGATCAAGCTGCAAGGTCGCTGGACCCAGAGAAGGCTCAGGCCGTGATACTGGGAGAGGCTAAGTCGGGCCTTTCGAGATACGAAGCTCGATTTACCAAGTACCACAGAGACTACTGAGATTTCTCCCGATTAGCCGCACCTATGACGAGATCAATCTAAGGAGGTCAAGTTTGATTGGGATGACCGATGCAGGAGGCATTCCGTGAGCCGAGGAGGAGGCTTACTAAATTCTCCTATCTTGATAGTCCCTGACAGGGACAGGGGTACACAAGTAGGCCAGATGCCTGAGGGCCGTAGACTGATGCGTTTGATGCGCTGGAGGGTAGTAGCTTATGGTTCTGGGCCAAGAAGAATCATGAGCAGAATTACCCCACACACGACATGGAGTTGGCGGCCGTAGTCTTCGCCTTGAAGATTTGGCGCCACTATTTATATGGCGAACAGTTCGAGGTGTCCTCAGACCACAAAAGTCTAAAGTATATTTTCACGCAGCGGGACCTCAACATGAGGCAATGCAGATGGATGGAGTTCCTAGAGGATTATGACTTCACTTTGCATTACCACCTTGGTAAGGCAAATGTAATGGCTGATGCACTCAATCAGAAGTCACGGAGTATCAAGCAGTATAGCTTCAGATCGGGCGGATGCTCGAGACTCAGGATGGGCTAGTAATGCGATCGAGCGTGCCTGTGGTACGTTAGGAGTTTAGGTGGCTGGGCACCGTTTCTGTTGAGTAGAGTGATCGAGTCCCAGGGAAAGGACGCCGAGATAGTGTTCATCGGGTGACCGCATAGTCGCAAAGGTGACGAGGGCTGACCGTCCACACGATGGTGGGCCTTCTGCATGCAGGACTCGCAAGGGTTCCCGGGCCACCAATGGAGAGAGGAGACTCAGGAGTTTCATTGCTCTCGATTTACCATGGCATCCCGTGGCACTAAGATGTACCAGATCTTCGCCGCGCATTTCACCGGAGCGGATAAAGAGACATCGACTTTGTTCACGATGTCTCACGGTCAACTGTGTTAAGGCTAAGCACCGTGGCACAGGCTACTTCAACCATCGAGATGGCCGAAAGTGGAAGCTGAGCACGGGCCACGATGGATTTGTGACCCACTTGCCAAGGACACCGCTAAGGACATGATGCAAGATGGGGTGATAGTGACCTACCACGAAGCTCGCGACATTTTCTAACAGGCGATGACCCTTCACATTCTGAGATTCCGAATTATTGTACATTTAAGAGATAGTCCGGCTACATGGAGTACCAGTATCCATAGTGTCGGATAGAGACCCGAGGTTTACATCCCACTTTTGGAAGAGTTTACAAAAGGCTATGGGCACACGGCTAACCATGAGGCCGCCTTCACCTACGTATAGATGGTCACCGAGATACCATATTGTGTGTTGGGGAGGACATGCTGCGAGCATGCGTCCTGGATCATAAGGATAGCTGGGAAGAGCACTTGCCCCAGTGGAATTCGCCTACAACAACGCTTATCGTGCGAGCATACAAATGGCGCCATATGAGGCAAAGGTATGGGAGGCCATGCATCACCGATATGTTGGACCGGGAGTATGGGAGAGAGCTCCATCACTTCAGGGGTCCCCGATTCGATTAGAGACACCTCCGAGAAGGTGAGCTTGATACGGCAACAGCCTTCACGCCTCAAAGCCTAAGAGCTATGTTGATGTGCTACCGCCACCCTAGAGTTAGAGGTCGAGATCACGCCTTCAAGGTGATGCCCAAGAGAGGAGCACGTTCAACAAGCACGGAAGCTATCGCCGAGGTATATCGGGCCCTTCGAGATACTCTAAAGGTAGGCACTGTAGCGCACCGGCTGATTTGCACGCCCAAAGACATGTCGTGTCCATGAGGTATTCCACGCTCCATGCCCGAGGTACACCCGCATCCAAACACGCAGCTGGGATCGGGAAGAGATCGAGGTCGACACCCCGATGGGACCTTCGAGCGGACCAGTGCATTATGGATACCGGATCGTGCTCTTGAGACGCAGACCGTGAGGCTAGTAAGGGTGCTATGGCAAAGACCGTGGGATGGAGGAGCTGACGCGGAGCGAGACACGTGCCACCTATCCCTTCTATTTAGGATGAAGGTATCGTGGTTTAGCCGCTATCATTTCAGAATGACTAGTTTACATGCATGGCAGCGCACGCTGCATATGCATGTGATTTGTTGTGATTGTACGTAATTTTTGGGAATAAATTCTTTAAGGAGTGGAGAATGTAAAACCCGAGAAAATTTCTAATTTTCAAAAATGGTAAATGGTAAATTTTGGCCAAAATCTGAAATTTTTCTAGATTCGATGACAAACGGACTTCACCGTTGGAATCGCCTTCGCAAACGAAGCAACACGCCGACCTTCGCCGACTCGGTGACAATCGGAATTTCAAGTTTTTCGAGGCACCATGCTCCGTGCCGTGATGATCATTGCGGAAAGACATTGGCGTGATGCGACAAAGTCACCTAATATGTACCCATGTGACAATACATGTCAGATGATTAGCGAGACGATGAAAATGAATGGCTTAGATTAAGCCATAGTCAAAGGCCCATTAAGTCACTTAAAGGACAAGGATTGAATTATTGAAAAGATTTGTAACAAAGAGACAAAAGTCTTTCTTCCATCGGAACAAAAACGCGGCAAGAGGTGTGGAGATGGTTTGTAGGAGAGAAAGTGTGACTTCTCTAGATTTATCGGCTGACCGCTTCTGCTTCTTCGGGCAAAGAAGCCCATCTACGTTGGTAAGGGTTACACGTGATTCACTCGATTTGCGGGAGTTTCACAACTCCAAGAAGTAGGGATCTTTTCCTACTCGTTTATTCTTTCAAGCAAGAGCCATTTTAATTTTGACGGGATTTATCAGGCCTGATGGCTGTGTTTTCGGTTTCAAAATCTTTGAATCGAGTGAAGGAAACTCATCAGGTGGATGTGAACAGCACAACCTGTGGCTTCACTATTCACGTGATATGTCAGGTGATTTTTTGTGTGTCATGATTTAAAATGAATTGCTTAGATTGTTATTAGCCCATGTGAGCTAATTTTGGTGTTATTGATTGTGAATTGAATAACATGAATTATGTGAATTAAATTTTGTTAATATATACATGTAAAATATATTAGCATGAATTATTTGGAAATGGCATAATGCATTCCATATGCACCAGGACACCTTAGATGGATAGGCGTGAGTGCATGACATGAAAGAAATTAAAAATGGTTATGAAAGGAATTTCAAGGAAGATTTTCCGAAGAATTGCCTTGGAGAGTGGTCCAATAGTTCATCTCGGAGGCGGACCCATGACTGTTCGGAAAAATGATCCAGCAATTCGCCTCGGATGGTAGTCCAATATATTTACCAAAACTCGGTATGATGTTTTCAAGAACAAAAAGCTTTTGTTTTGAAAACTTTATTTTGCTCGCATTTGGATTAGGCATGTGTGAGGGAGTCGGTGAGGACTCGAGACATGGGATTGGGCATGTAGACATTCAAGTAGGATCACATTGCTTGAGGTGTTTGTTTTGCCATAATATGCAATTTTAGGTGGAGAGGATCTAAGGAGGAAGCATTACCACTGGGCATTGCTCACCCTGTCGAGGGATCATTATTTCAGGTACAAGAAGTGTACAGGAGGACAACGCTCACTAGAGGCCACGTTTTAGAAGAAAGCCGGATTGTGGCTTTGGTATTCATTTTGTATAACATGTATTAACTCTAAATTTTGATATATGTTTTGGTTAAGAGTAATGTAATAACTCTTGAACTATTGTTATATGGTTGATGTATTTTTGATGAGTATTGATGTATGGGCCTAGGTGGCCATTTTTACTCATGTATATGTCTCATAATATGAGACACAGGTATTCTGCAGGTTGACGGATTGTCAACTAGACACCCCCGGTTTTAGGGCGTCACACGATCACTTGAAAGTGGATGCAACCAAGCCCTCGCGAATCCCCGATGAGCTCTTTTTCTTGGTCGTTCCCACAAATGGCGCCAATTGTAGTCTCCTGGATTTTCTGAGTCACTGGATCGTCAGAGTATAAACTTGCTAGCATACCCCGCAAAATGCAGTCAAGAGAACGGCTGTGTGCGTCTGCCGCTTCTCCGAAGCCGTGCCTGGGGCCCCAGATCTAGAGAAATCAATCCGTCTTTTTCAGTCAAGAGTCTCTTACCTTCTACGGTGTCATCCCCTTTATCTTTATGGAGGAGGGTCGTTGTCCGCTTTACATGGGAAGTAGGGGCTTTTACTTCCCTTCCCGAACTGAGAAGATGATTACGCTCCAAAAGTTGGCTAACCCTATTTATTATAAGTTTTGAGCGCTTTTTGTGTACTAATCATTCTAATTAACCCGATTTGTACATTAAGGTCCCTGTTATTCTACTGATCGCATTTTGTGGCTAATTTTGTGTTTTTTTTTGCAAGATAATAAGGCCAAAATTATCGAGTCAATTCAAACACGAAGAACTAGAGTTGAACTCCATCGCCAAGGGTATCAGATCCTGTAATAAAAGAAGAGCAAAATGTGAAGAAAAATGGAGCACTGCAGGAAATTCCTACGCGCACTGTTCATGCTCCTGACACGATTCATCCTGCAGCCCCTGTTCTCCTGCTATTTCACGCTTTTGTTGTTTTTGTTACAATTTCTTGTTTCTTCCCATTTAATCCTTGTAATAGCTTTTGGTTTTGATTTTTTTTTTGGTAATTTCCTATACACTGAGCACTCCATATGCTCCCGCCCTTACAAACCATCAATCACTTCACGTTGGCAATAGACTCGTGGGCGGCGCCAATAAGGTTTCCTCCTTTCTCCATTTTCTTTCATTTTCCTTCTGGGCTAATAAACACCTCCGAGGATGACAACTCGTGGTATGCTCGCTAGGACCTCTTCTCCTCAAGAGGAGGGTCAAGCGACTTGAGGTAAACCGACGGTCCTCTCGCTTTAACGAGGTATCATTTTCATTTATGTTCCTATTTCTCACCTCTAGGTTAACTCCTCATGTGCCTTCTTCTGGAGCAAGCATTCGCAATCTTGTGGTCTGGGATGCTTATTGCTGTGGATCCACTGAGATTCATTAGTTGTTTTCTATTTATCACCGTGAGGTAGATCGTGAGGCACGTTTTCACCGTCTGGGAGCACACGTTCAATAAATGCTGTCGTAAAGGGAAAACGTTGTGGCTTAGTTTTTAAAGCTAAATGAAGATCCCGCTTCGAAATGACTACATGTCATCCTCCCCAACGCGAGGAAAAGACGAGGACATGTTGGTTGCCTTAAAACCCAAACCAAAGGGCCCGACACTTCATGGGTTCTATTTTACTTTTTTTTTTAATTACTTCAGTTACATAGTGACAACATCCAATGCTTTTGAACAACCGAAATCCAAACAAAAGCCCTCACCATTTTCGATCATTATACAACACTCAGAAAAGACGAAACCCATCCCAAAGGTTCGATCCTAGAGTTTCACTATACCGCAAAGAGTTTTACTACGGTGAGAATTAGTATAAATTTTGTTGATCCGGAACACTATTCATGGAAGGCATTTCCATTACGTCCCTGCTTCAGCCCTACTCATTTCTTCTCTCTTTCTCTCATTTTCTGCACCAAACACACCTTGAGGATGACAACTCAGCTGATGTCACAGTTTCTCCTCAACCCCAAGAGAAGGGTCATGTAGGTAGGTTGATGAGGCTCTGTGTGTTCCTCTCGCTTTCCACGGCAGATACTAGGTATTTATGTTTCCAAACTTTCAAAACTAGGTTTAAAACTATCTGAGCGTACTTTGGTAAATACTTGGCAAGCTTTTAGGGTTCAAAGGTATTCCTTAATGTTGTATACATCACATCCACAGATGTCATTTACAAGCCATCGAGGGTAGGTTAAATGTCGATTTAATCGCGTGAACATTAAAAATGCTTCATTAAATGTCATATTTCAAATAGGAATGGTACTAGGGGTTAGTTTCTAAAGTTAAACAAAGATCCGGTTTTGGAGATGACTATATGTCATCTTCCCTAATGCGAGGTAAAAACCTGAGGACACCTAAGCAACCCTATCATACCAAACTAGTGGCCTGAAACTTCAAGGTCTTCTTTTTACATTTTATTTTGAATTACTTTCGCCAAAGAGGCTGACAACATCCACTAAGCTAACAACCAAATCCAAACAAAGCCTCACCATTTTCGGGATCATTATACAAATCATTTGTAAGATGAAAACCCATCCTGCTGTTCGGACCAGAGTTACTATACTCTGCAGCAGAGTTTTACCAGGAGGAGAATTTGTATAAATTTACATCCTGAACCCTATTATGGCACGAATCAATAAGGGTAGGTGGCGCTTTGTTCGCATTTTATGACTTGTTCTTCCCTTTATATAGCCAAACTGCCCTTATCTTCTGTGTTTGACCGCCATCGGGAAGGTTACGTGTGCGACTCATGGGTGGTTATGTGTTTAAGCTAAGGGAGGCCAGCTGGCTGCCTTCTTAAAGGTAGTAACCGGCTAAGAAAGATTGCGTTTAGGCATTATGTCTCTCGCCCGGCTGGCCAAGTATGTTTAGGCCCAGCTTGTAAATGAAGATGATTTGGTCCGGAGATTGGGCCCCTGTAGGCTTCATTTTTGGGCATGTAGACCGGCTGGGCCATTGACCTATAAGATGGAGTCTGCTGGGGTTAGTTAGATGGAGGAACTGGGCCAAAGCCCATGGTACCCACATATATTATATTTGTATATCTCTTATTCATGTCTATACACGTAATTAACCTTCAATCAGCTACTTCTAATCAACTACTTTATCAAGCAGTAATTTATAATCAATTATTAGCTACCCGCACCAACTATCGACTACCAGCTGAACCAAACAGGTTATAATATAACTCCATTTATAATAGATATTTTATTATATAAGTCAAATAAATGTGTAATCTTGCATAAAAATTTTAAGTTAGAGAGAGGAGTTAGAATATAAAAAAATAGTTTTAATTATTGGGCCCACCAGGCCACCCATCTTGGTCCCGCCATACTTGCCCATTGCATGGCCATAGGCGGGGCCATGAGCCTCAACAATATGCAAAGCCCGGCTCGGCCCATTCATTGATCGGTCAGTGAGTTTATTGGCCCGGCCCGAACTAGAATGCAGGTCTCATTCATTCGGGTCGAAAAGCCCAACCCATTGGAGATGTGATATGACCTGTTACTAAATAAGACTTTGTCAAACATCTAAATTTCTTTTTCTTTTTTTTTTTTTTAACTGAACATATAAATTTCTTAAAAACTTAAACTTATGGGATTGAATTTTAGTTCACAATGCTCATCATTTTAATTTAGCTTTTTGTGTGTTGGAAAAATCGAGGAAAAAATACTTCAAAAATAAAAAAAAAAAGTTGAAAATCCTTGAAAAATTATGAGAAATTGGAATAAAAGGGACAAATCCCAAAAATATTTGTAAAAATGACTTCTTTTAAAAGTAACCTTAAAAATGTCACCATTTGGAACAAAAATACCTCTAAAAGTGCAAAGAAAAATCTCACACATGATAACTAAATCCCGCATGGGCATTTTGTTACATCCCCACATTATAAGTATATTCCTATGGGCATTTTTCTCCGAAATGATGTCTTTTTATACCTTTTTTTTTTTTTTTTTTTTGCATTTTAAAGAAAGATATTAGTTTTACAAATAACTTTTGAATTTATTCATTTTAAACTAATATCCCACAAATAATTCATTCTCAAAATGCAAGAAGGAATTTTTTTTTTTTTTTTTTTTTGAAAAAAGATAAATTTTGTTGATTTAAACTAGCAATACATATAAAAGCAAATAATTAAATTGGCTAAAAACTTTAGAGGATGATGCAACAATAAAGTTAATAACATAATAAATTGGCTCAAAACTTACCCATTTGATAATTTTATAATGACTATAATACATATGACTTCAATAATATAACATATTTATGATAATGATTTGATTTGTTTTCTATGTCTAATCGAATATGATTTGTGTTGGGTGTGCACCCAACATCTCACATTGTCTCACATCGGTTAAGAATGAGAAAACTTATGCGTATATAAGTACGAGGCCTTTTACAGGAAAAGCCTAAAAATGAAACCCTCAGCTTAGGCGATAAGCCCAAATTGAACAATATCATACCAATGTGGATAGGGAAATGGCCTATGTTGTTCCCAACACCTTGGCGTCTAAATCCTCCACAAACTAGTAATCGTCACAACAAGACGATGAAAAACCAACCGTCATATCAAAACGACACAACCACACGCCACAACAAGTCGACGACAAAATCACGAAAAAAAACAAATTAAAAATGTGAAAGAACCACTTTATTGAGAAATAAAATGATAAAAAGAGACGTAGAAGAGTGATTTTAAGCTAAAAATACCAAATAATCATCTCTCATTATTAACGAAAAATGGACTATGAAAGAAAAATATTAAGAAAAATATTTTTTCATTAATTTTTTTTAAAACATAAACACTTTAGTTACAATATAGTAAACTGTCCCTACCAGGAATTGAACCTGGACCCCCCTGGAATGGGATTAGTCTCGCGTCACGTGCCGAGAAATAAAGGAGCCCCTAGTGCACGTGCCAAGGCAGCTAAAGGACATGCCCCAACCCAGACAAACCTTGGCAATATGGGCCAAACCCGCCTAAGGGCGTGGAGGCCCGAGTCAAGTTAACAGTAACGATAGTAGCTGGTAACCACCCTAAGCAAGCAGCGGCCCCATGCCTCGACAAACACCTCTGCTAATGTGGGGCGGGGAAACATTGCGCACGCTTTACAATCACCTGAATAGACATAATGGTGAAATTAATGTATACACATAACGGGGCAATTAATGTACGCACCAATGTAAGGGATGTAATGTGAGAAAGGTAGAAAGGCACTCATAAATGCCCCGATTATTAGTATTAAAAATGTAACCCCTGTCCAATATGTATAAAAGTGTAGCTAAAAGCGAGGGAAGAAAAATGGGGAAGAACAATTTTTACTTGTTGAAAAGTCTAGTCCTTTTCATTGGCACCGTATATGTTCTAACAGTAAAGTTGTTAGACCTTTTTTTGTTTATATAAACTAAACTGTTGTAAACAAAGTTATGACTCAGCCACCAAAGGACTATTATCTAATCCCTGACAATGGTGCCAAAAACTTATTAAGACCAGTTTGTGATATAGATAGACTAGTGGACAAATAAGATCATATATATATAAAAATTTACATAACTGCTACCAAGGACAAACTTAAGTCCCCAACAACGGCGCCAAAAAACTTGTTAACCGAAATGTGATGAAAATATGGTTTGTCCTTTTTTGTAAACTGGATTCATAAAATATTTTGATTAGTCTTAATCACTGCAAGTGCACAGATCGTATAAGTCATAAAAGTGGATTTTCATTAAGTCCAGATATCATTCCCACGAGGATTGAGGATGAATCATAAAACCAACTACCCCAACTACTCAAGATACTTACTATTTGAACTCTAATATTAAGATGATTGGAAAAAGAATGAAATAATACTAAAGTAATTTCACTAGTGTACATAAAATATTATTAAGAATAGAGTTGAGAATTCACTTAGTGAGACATCACTAGGACATAGACCAATGAATAATTGTCAATTTCTATTCATTTGAATCTTAGCTGCTTCATAAGTTGGAAAGTTTAATTTTGCCAAAGATGCATTAGGTATAGTTTGGATTTCTCCCTCAACCATACCTTTCACTTATTAGAGATTCATATTCATTTCTGACCCATGAATTTAATCAGCTACTTGTAAGATATAATCATCTTTCTAAGATTTGAGTATTTTTCATTTTCAGTACTTCACATCCAGATCTTAGGACTGGAGAATTCTTGCCCCCATAGATAGGATATTGCAAGCCTTCTCCAATTTGGATGGCACCTCATCCTTCAATATTAATGAAATTCTCCATCTCCTTTATTAGATCTTTGTTTACACGGGATCAGAATCCTTTCATCAGAGAGAGGAGAAACCTCTAAGTGATTAAACTGATACTTCAACAAACTATCCTCAAACCATGAGTAAGTCAGTGATTTATCTGAGTAATCTTTCAGAGTTCATTAATTCCAAAGTATGAGTCTACCATACCCACAAAGAGTTGCTCTCTACCCTTAGGATTCTCCATCTCTGTGTCACACAAAGGGCCTCTTGGAAATCAGAGCAAGATACAATACTTTGCTTTGGTACACGGTACTAGTACTGGGAAAAATTAAGTTCAAAAATAATACTAATAAAATAAATTCAAGAATTCTAACTAAGGCGTTCTTCCACCTTGTGCAGAAAAATGACTATCATCATCGACCCATTCCAAAAGGGAGCTCAACCCTTCAAAACTAGTTCACTCATATCACTAACTGATCAGGAAAATTCACTAAAAGTGTAAACGAACTGAAATAAATGAAATCCATAAATTTTCCAAACTCCATTTCATTCAAAACGGTAATGAAAGAGAAAATTTAACAAGAAATTTCAGCTCAAAGTTGCACTACAGTTCATTACTCAACTCCAGAAAATCAAAAGAAAACTAACTAAAAACTATGCTCAAACTAAATCTACTATAACGGAAATAAAAGAAAAATAGTATACAGAGAGTCTTCAACTACCTAGAAGTCCTAGAATTGCGGAAGCTGCACACAATGCCCTAGATGCGTCTATTTATAGACTTTCCAATGTTGGGCCGCACTTCAAGACAGTGTTGTGGATCCCTAAATTTCTGGTCCAAATTGGTCGCTCTGTCGTGACATAGAAAGTTCGTCACGCATGTGAGTCTTCTCGCCTTTATCGCACTGGCCACAGCTTGTGTCATGACTTGTTCTGAGTTTTTAATTGGTCGTGATTGCATACTGATAATGTCGCTACGTAGCTTTGATCCAAGAATGTTATTATGGCGATAGGAATGTCTCTGGTGGTCGCGGACATAAAATTTGTCAGTGACCTTAAATTTCCTTTATACTTTCCTCGCTTCTAGAAACTATCACGACATAATTTTCTTTGTCGCGACAAGCATTTTTCGCCATACCTTGTCGCAAATGTAGCTTTCTATGTCGCGATGTGGATTTCGATCCATTAATACTTTCTTTCGCGATAGAATTTTCTTTTATCACGACGGACTTTTTTTCTCTAGCCCTTATAGTCTGTCTGAGCTGTTTATTGCGACATAGAAATCTTTGTTGCGACAAACTTGACTTGCAATTCTCAGTTCTCATTTAATTTCTATCGCGACTGAATTCTATCATTTTGTAGCTTTTATTGTCACGACAGAGATTCTGCCTTCAATTCTTTACTATGTCGCAACATGAATTTCTTTGTCGCCATGGCTCTTGTATTGCTCTTCAACTTCTTGTCACGACAGAGAATTCACCTTCCTCATATTTTGTTTATTGCGACAGAAATAATCTTTGTCGCGACTGAGATTCTGTTGCTCTTTGTTGTAAACTCTGAATGTTATGTTACGACCAACTTTTCTTCCATGAGCTAGTTTCATGCTGAAAACCTTGTCGTAACATAAAAACAATTGTCTCAACTGACTTGTGTTATATTCTTGCCATTTTTTGTCGTGATAGAGTTATCTTTTGTCGCAACAGAGTTCATTTGTTAATCTTCAGCCTTTTATGTTGCAACAGAGGAAAGATTGTAGCGACAAGGCTCCTTTGTCATTTGCCTTGATCATTGTCGCGATAGAGTTAAGAGTGTCGCGACAGTGATGTTTACATTCTTCTTCAGCAATGTTGCAACATAAAACTCTTTGTCGCGACATATATTCTCTTTCTGCCTTAAGTTCAGCTTGGACTTTGTTGTGACATACAACTGCTAGCCGCGACATAGTTCTTCTGGTCTGCTTGAAATTTTTTCGCAATAAAAAAAAAAAAACTATGTCACAACAGAGAATGCTACAATTGCCATTTTTTTCTTCTTTTCTGCTTAAATTATCTCATTTTTCAATGAAAACCTGCAAAACACAAAGTTAGTGAATATTCCATAATTTGACATAAAAATAAATCTGAAAATGCTAAAAACATGCCAGAAAAATGGATTAAAAATAGATGAGTTTAAGACCACTCAAATTACCCAACTTAAAGTTTCATTGTCCCCAAGCAAAGAAAAGAAAATTTTGTTTGTCCTCAAACAATTTAGCTTTTATTTTTAAGGACATTTTTCTCTTTAAACCTCAATTGGGCAAGAATCATAGGTCAGTTGTAAAATTATTTTTAAACATGTTTCCAATCTAGAATCAAGAAGATTTTCAATTAAGTTCACTGAACCAACAAATAATTCATATGGTGTAAACAATTTAATCATTCAACCCTGATTTGTGCATGTGTGCCGGTCTTCCCTCTTTTCCCTTGGCATATTAGTTAATTTTCTAGGATAATACTCAGTTAGCATACTTCTCTTTCATTTTTTTTTTTAAATCCCATATGCTTGTTTGTCATATTAATCTCCACTAATGTAGGCATATCACCACCTTCAAGATCAAATAAATAGGTCTTTGTGTCAGAATGTGTGGCTTAGGTGATTAGGTAAATGATTGGACACTTTAGGCTCAATTTGACCCAGATTTCACTGATAACTTACACTCTTGCCTTCATCATGCATCCTTTATTTCTCTTGAATTTAAGTTTCTAACCTCCCCATCAGGTTTTATGCATCTATCTGCATACTCTCTACTTTGGTATTTCTCTTTTCATTTACTTCAATCAGAGTATGACTTCTCTTCCTTATCTTAGAAGCTTTTTCACTTTTCATCTGTTATCAAGGTTTTTGGTATGGTGCAATGTTTTGTCTTTTTAAGCTTTCTACCTCCCTTAACGAACTTTGGGTCAATAACTCCCATACCAATTGACATTAGGGTACCATGTGTTGAACACCCCTAAGAACTTAATTGTCTGGCGAGGAAGGCCAGCAAGACCAAACCTTATTCTTCCCGATGTTTTCCTTTTCACGCCTTCTTTCTTAATTCTCTTCATCTCTTCTAATCTCAATGAATTTTTTTCTTTCTCAACCCTTTTTATCCTTCTCCATATCTCTAAATAATATTCCCCCAAACTTGTCATTTTCTGTCATTGATGTATTTTGTCTTGTAATATGGGCAAATAAGGGTTCTTGACTATAGGATTATGTTTAAGGAATGAATTGGGCTTCTCATTTTCTAGTTGATGATGAGAATAGCTATAGGCTTAAATAAGGAACTAGTGTGTATGCTTATGCATATCATAAGGGTAGGCTTTGAAAGGCTCAAACTTCCAAGGATGGCCTAAATCATTTCCTATTAGTGGCATTGCCTAGCATTTCGCCTTGACTAATAATCCAACAAGTTCTAGGACATTGGAGAGATTACTGTGATGGATCCCAGAAGATGTCCCTAATCTTGGCACAATTTGTTTCAGAGCTATTGTTGACCATGTGCAAAGCTTATCAGGATTTTTATAACCAAACTGTTTACAAAAACATAATTATAGGTCTTATCTGTTCCATTTGTCTGGTTTTTGTGGATATGTCGTTGTGTTATTTAACAGTGAGAATGTTCATTTAGATCAACAATTCAGTTCAGAAAAATGTAACACAACAACAACCCAATTCCATCAACAATTCAGCTTCACCAAACAATTCAAAGCTTATTTAGCAATTCCTACCAGGAAATTGGTTTCTCATTTATTCAACCAAGCTTTTTACTACAAGGCAACAATTTCAAATTATTGAACTCAAAGTAAAGAAAATTTAAACAAAACAAACAAGAAATAATAACAATAAAAGTGAACACCAAGCTTGCAAAGAATTTTCTATTTTATTGAATTTATCATGGATGGGATATTAGGTACAAAAAGGGAGGAAGAGATGGAAGAGTAGGGTGAGCTATTTTCTTTTTCTTTCATGCCTATGGGAGGAAGGTAGGTTAACTGGATCTAACTTGTAAGCAGCTGCAGAAGGTGAGAACTTAGGAATTTGGACTTGTGGCTACCTTGACCTACTGCCTTCTCCACTTCTGTTTAGTACAGACCACTCCATGGTTAGGGCTAATTGCTTGATCATTTCATTTTGTCTTTGCCCAATAGAATTCAGGGTTCCCTCAAATACTCCCTGGGCAGAGTACATTTTAAGCAAATTTTTATTGATCATGTCCAAGCTTTCAATCCAGCATTTTTCCCTATAGTTTAGGGTGTCCTCAATTTCCTTACCCCTTTTCTCTATCAGAGTTCTTATTTCCTTCTGTTGTTCCTTGTACAAATACCCGAAAGTGACACACCCCCACCCCCTACTAGCGGCGGGTGTGCCGGCCACTCCATTAAATCCCCAAATTGCTACTCCCAACGACTAGAAATTCCCGTGAGCTAAGCCGCATTGCTTTTGCTTAAACCATGTAAAAAATTTTCTTTCTTTTTCCAACTTAGGATCTGCAAATTCTCGCAAATTTAAACTCCTGGCAAAGATGATTCGCTACATATAGGAAAAGTGTAAATTCCAAACTCAGATACCAATTTTCACTTTTCCAAATATGGAAACCGAAGAATATTCTCTACATTTCACAAAACTACACTATGTACATGCATATGCTTCCATTATACAAATTCAAAGTATATTCTTACAAAATATTATTAATTTACAAGATCGCACAAATGTCGAGAATCCTACTCGCCCCCAACCGAGTGCCTCGTACATGGAAAAAATAGTTTTTAAAACACTAAAATAATGAGCTAAACGAGCTTAGTGAGTGTATGCTTTATAAAATGTTTTGCTTTTTCGAAACATCTCAAAACTCAGAAACTCTCATGTAATACCTGTAAGCCTTGCTTGCTTTAAAGTTTCTAAAACTTTCTGTACTTGCTTGCTTTTAAAAGTTTATAAAACTTTTAATACTTGCTTGCTTGCTTTGCTTTGCTTTTCTTTAAAAGCTTATTAAACTTTCACAATTCTCTTGCTTGCTTACTTTACTTTGCTTGATTTAAAAGTTTATAAAACTTTTAATACTTGCTTGCTTGCTTTGCTTTGCTTTTCTTTAAAAGCTTATAAAAATTTTTATAAACTTCTTGCTTCAAAAATGTATAAAACATTTCTCAAATCTCTTGCTTTAAAAGGTTTCCAAAACTTTTTATAAACACGGGAGCCTGGGCTCAACCGCATGCTTTAAAAATAACCACGGAAGCCTGGGCTCAACCGATCGATTTGAAATAAAAACGGGAGCCTATGCTCAACCGTTTGCTTTTAAATCTCTACGGGAGCCTGGGCTCAACCGTGCACCAAATCTCTACGGGAGCCTGGGCTCAACCGTGCACCAATGGTTGATTTTTCAAAACTGTATGATCATGCTTATAAATCATCAACCACTGGTGGCCTATACTTGCTTGTCAGACTCTAGTGAACACGGAGCTCTGGCATCGATAATGCATAGCTGACTTGTGTCCGCATCACCTAGGGTGGAAGGGCCCGCACACTTCACTCCACCTTCCCAGAAATATGGTGAACTGAATCTATGTCGCCATCACCATAATTTAGTTAGAGCTCTTAACCTTATATACTCCTGTACGTGCCATGGTCTCCTTTAAATGTCATGATGCATGACCTAAGTTTTCCGACCAGGCAAAACTAAAATGTTTGTATGATATCCTAACATCACCATACACGTACGGAATACCTCTGACCGGTTTGCTTGCTTAGAACTAAGGATTTTAATTAGGCCTGTTTTCGCAAATATTCTTTTGCTTGCTTGCTCTTTGAAAAATGGTTTTACAAGTCAAAACCATTTGCTTACTTGCTTTCTTGCTTGAAAAATGGTTTAATAATTCAAAACCATTTGCTTACTTGCCTGCTTGCTTGAAAAATGGTTTTACGACTCAAAACCATTAAATACCGCAAAATATTTATAATAATAATACACTAGTATTTAAGAGCATGAGGTTTTATAACACTCCACATTTTCCGTGATAATTAAACTCGAGCACACTCCACACTGGGCCGGTTTTGTTTCTCTACACACTAAACGACACGCAAATATTAACTCTATGTAATCGCATAATTTTTAACGTACTTTCTAGACTTAGTCACACTCAAAAAATATTAATCTCCTATCTATGTTTTGAGTTCATTTCACATGTTATTTTGTGCATTTTATATCCATATTCATTTAAAACTCATAAAACTTCCTCTAAACTTGGTTTTGTAGGATTATTGATGAAAAGCAAGTGATTTGGAAGGAAATGAGCAATATATTTTCAAAAGAAGAGTCAACCGAGAGTATCATAGCGCGCCACTTGAAAGATGAATTTTTATGTACCATATGGAACAACAAATGGTTCAAATTCCCTCATAGTTGCATTCTACATTCAAAGAGCTTTCCAACGAGTACTCACACACCCAAATCCGAGTTAAAACGGCGCTATGGCCCCGACAAGTTGGAGAAGAAAACCAATTGTCATTCGTGAACTTTGTCGCGACTAAAATTGTGTCCACCGTAAACTTGGTCGCACTCGTGAAATTTTGTCAGGATGAGAACTGGTCATGACCTAAAAAATTGTGGGCGACCAGTTTGTTGTTTTGCGACCTCAAAACGCCGGCAGTAAAAACCCAAAAAGGGCCGAAAAAGTGATTATTTCTTGACCCCATTTTCAAGCCCATTTCACCCTGTGGACCATATATATATATTCTGTTTTCTAGGTAAATAGGGCAATGGAAGATTCTGAGAGCCTCTCTCATGGGCTCTCTCCTAGACGCCCATTTTCCGCTTTTCGCAGATTTTGGATTTGTTTTAGATTTTAGAGAAGTTGTAGAGCAACATTTTATTTCTATCAAGAGATTTCGGTGTTGTATAATTAGAGATTCAGATTTCATCAAGGTTCGTATAAAGATCGGGGTTTTCCAATCCATTTTCTCTCTAAACTCCAAGCCATTTTCTTAGTTTTTGTTACAGATTTTTATTTTTAATAGATCTTAGAGTAGTTTTAGAGAAGATTTTTATTTCTATTGAAGAGATTTCGTGTCAGATTCGTATATTCAATTTATTTACTGAGGCAAAAAGATTTAAGCTCAAATATGGATTTTTCTTTTTGTCTCTTGATTTCTTTCTTCATTTTCTTACTTTTGTTTGATTGTGATGATTGGAATCTGAAATGGAACATTAAACACCCTCTAGGGTTGGGGTTTAATTGTTGAACATTCAGATTGCAGTTTTTCAGTTATTTTGTGGGTTTGAATACTGAATTTATATAATTGGTATTGTTCATATAATGAATTGTTCGGAATATTAGTAGCTTATACCCAAAAAAAGAGTCAGACTTTTGCTCGATTTGTGAGGCCCTCTCGAGTAACACAAAGATGGAGATTCCCAGAGTAAAGAGCGGTAACTTAGGGTATGTTAGACTAATATCTTGGAACCAATGAACTCTAAAAATTTTGATAGAAGAGGAAGAGGAAGGTGGAGATCAATAATAACAATTTACTCATGGTGTGAGGATTAATTAGATGATGAATTTAGTTGATCAGAGGTTTCTCCTTAGTCTGATGAAAGGATCTTGATCCCGTGTTAGCAAAGATCTAATCAAGGAGATAGAAAATTTTATTAGATTTGAAGGACGAGATACTAATTACATTGGAGAAGGCTTGCATTATCCTGTCTATAGGGGCAAGAATTCTTCAGTCCTGAGAAATGATTGTGAAGTATTGAAAAAGAAAAACAATCAAATCTTAAAGAGAGCCAAATTTTACAAGTAGCTATTTAGACTCATTTGTCCTAAAAAGGAATATGGATCTCTAACTAGTGAAATGTATGGTGTATGGAGAAATCCAAGCTATACTAGATTGCTCTTGGACAAATCTAGCATTCAACTTACAATTTTCAAGGCCAAGGAAATGCAAACTGCTTCTTTGTAAATAATTATCCCCATCCCTAGTGACTCTCTTCATACCTTTTAGAATTAAGAATGCTTATTTGGTAGATTTTTAGGATTGGTTTTAAATCAGTTTTTATTTCAATTAAATTGATTTTATTCCACATCCTATTCGACGCCTAAATAGCGAAGAGCCCTTGTAACTGGGTGATCAAATTCCAATTGCAGAGAACTCCAACTGTGGTATCGACATCCGGACTTCTAGAGTTCACTTTATTACTTGTATGACCCGTGCACTTGCGTTAAGGGGTTGAGTGTTGGTAATACTTTTCATTTCAGTTTTTGAGTACACTTACTTTTGTTTCAAATTAGTTTTTTAGGATTTACCACATTCACTCCCTTGACCATATTTTCACATATACATCAAATTGGTCCTTTACAAGTTTTTGGCGCCGTTGCCGGGGATTCTACACAGGAACGGCAACGTACCCAAATAAAAGGGACATGGGCGAGGTACGCTAAGTTTTTAGTCGAGTTCCAATCTTATTTGAACCTCTCTTAATCATTTAGTAAGGTTCCTATACTATCGGTGTACGAATTTGAGCTTAATTACGCAAAAATACAACATTATGGGAATTTTGGGCACACCTGTACCGGTACACCTTTGACTTGTATCGGTTCAGGTTGCATTCTATTGGGGTGTACCGGGCATGCCTTGGACATGTACCTGCATTGTGTTGGCTTCCGCTAGGTGTACCCCAGACATCCTTGTACCTGCATTCTGGCATGCCTCGAATTTGCCCATATTTGATATTTTTGCCCACTTTTGATACCATTTCTCTTCATATAACTTCTCCATTCCTTAATACCTCAAGAACCAACATGGAATTCATCTAATAACAACTTCAGAACACTTGAATTGGTGATTTGGAACCTCATACCACAAAACCCTAGGTGAAAATCTTATGAATTCAACCAAAGGTCCACCAATTCTTCTATAATCCATATATTTATGATGATTCCATGTTTATTTTACACCAATTGGGGTTTTACCTACATAACCCCAACAAAATCAAGGGTTTGGGTGATCTTCCCACAAAACCCTAGATAAAGGAGGAACAATTCTCCAAACCAAAACCTTAGGAATCCCAAAATACACTTGATTCCAAGTTGAAAACATACCTTTTTTATCTTCTTCTTCTCCTTCTCCTTCTTCTTCCTCTTCTTTTCTCCCTTCTTGCTCTTTTCTCTCCTCTCCTACGGTTGCCCTAGTTTTTGTGAGACAAAAATGAGTTTTGTTTGTCTCATCTCTCCTTTATAATCCCATTTTTCACTTAATTGCAAATAAGTCCTTAAGCACTTTAATATTGCAAATCAACTCTTGTTATTTCTATTATGGCCCATCTCTACTCATTTTATGATTTTCATATCCCTTATGTCAATTACAATTTAACCCTTGTTCTAGTACCACAATTCCGGGTTCCATAATTTATCACTTCCCAATTTAGTCTCCAAGATACCATAATGTGACACTTGGTACTCGTATACGCCCCTACAGTTACATGTACTGTATACTCTCTCGGGACGGGGTGTCATAGAAAGCATCTGCCTTCAGTAGCAAGTTCTTCTCCATGGAATCCTCCATTTCTTTCATGATCTTGATTAGCTCACTATCTCTCCCAAGCTGATCTGAGAGAAAGGCATTTCTCTTGCCTTCAATTCTTTTCTCAGCTCTTGTTCTCTTAGTTCCGATCTACTCTTCCACTCCTCATCTCTTTGCTTTATGGCTTCTTCCAAATTTCGGTCCCTCTTTTTCAATTCAGCATCCATATACTCATCCATGAGTTGCAGTTGGACTTTCAACTAATTGTCCATTTCTTGCATTTCTTTTCTCATAGAATTTAGCACTTCTAGCACTACAACATTGTTACCTACATGCTCTAAGCTTTTAGCGTGCTCTTGGTGGACTTGTCTCACCTAGTAGAGAATGCGTCGATTGGCTCGCACTTCTCTCGCTCTCGCTGAGCCCCTGAGCTTCACCTCAAGGCCGTAATGCTTGTATTTCATCGTCTTCTTCTCTTACAAATTTCTACCGTCTTCCCGCCTGTTTTTAGGCACCTTGGTGATTGTTGTAAGTGTCAATGGTGAAGTCCTGGGACAGTTTTCTTCTTCCTCCCATTCTCCTTGTACACCCCCCAAAATACAGAGCCTTGATATTAGTGCTTGGTGTGGAATTATCCCCTTGTAGCCTCCTCTGTAATAACTCAGAATTAAGTTTTCTATATTTTACCAACGCTGAATTTTTAGCCCTTCAAGATGGCATACAATAAGACTGCTTCCTTCTCCTTGACTGCATATGAAAGCTTAAGGTAAAATGATCGAACATAAGAAATAAACCACACTCACGGTTTACCAAGGTTCTCTAAGAATGGACTCATGTGGGTTTCTCCTGGTGGCATTCCACTTTCCTTTGCCATCAATCAACAAGTCTACAATCTTCTGGAAGTTAGGTGTTTCCACCAATCTTTTGAATTTTGACCCATCCTTTCTCTCAATAAGATTGTGTCCGTCACTTGTCAATAAGGATATCCATTTCCCTCTAACATACACTGCCTTTTCCTTCATGCTCACCATGTTCGCATAGAACTCTTTCACCATGTCCACGAATCCTGGAGCCTTGGGCTTGCAAAATAGGTGCCATCCTTTGCTCTCGACCAACTCTTGGAACAGAGAAATCCACTTGTTGAAGCCTCTCTCCCTAATGAAGTCTATGTTGTAATTTATCTCTCCAAGCAATATAAGCCAAATCAAAGACCCAGTCACTAACTTTTTTTCCACCGCTCTCTGCTCTTACTTCTTCATCTCCTCTCTTCCTTTTTCTAGATTCTTCCACTGGTTGCTCGGGTTCTCTGTTTACTTCAGCCCTTTCTTGACTTCACCTTGTTTATGCCTGCGCGACTTGAACTGTTTCTTCCTCCCTCTCAGCATATTCTTCCATGATTTCGTTGAGGTTTGGAACCAGGTTCGTTGGCTCAAACATTTTGAGATAGATTTAGGGATCTAGGGTTTCGAAAGGGAGTAAGAGAGATTTGGTGATAGGAGGATTGGGTTTAAGGTTTATGAGGTAGGTGACTCTTCAGTCTTTAGACGTTTTCTATTTATAGGCCAAGAGTTGTTGTGCTTTCATTAATTGTCGCGACAAACTTTACCTAGAGTTTATGTCCTCTTTTTAATATTGTGTCGCGACATAGAGAATTAATGTTGCGACAAAGATCTTTCAATTAATTTTTTATTAAGGCAATTCTTTGTCGCGACAAAGCAAAAATTTGTCGCGACAGGAAATTGTCTATGCTCCAATTGATTTACGTCGCGACATAGAAATTCTTATCGCTGCATGATTTCTGAGGTTCATTTTTGTTGTT
Source organism: Tetrastigma voinierianum (assembly GCA_016808115.1). NCBI lineage: Eukaryota > Viridiplantae > Streptophyta > Magnoliopsida > Vitales > Vitaceae > Tetrastigma > Tetrastigma voinierianum. Next base: position 52,640 of record JAEQBH010001986.1, on the reverse strand, counting down.
CGTCGTGACATAAAGAAATTATGTCGCAACCAACTCTTTCATTGTAAATCAAATGATAACACCAACTTTGTCGCGACAGAAAGAAAGTGTCGGGACAGAATTTCCTGCGACAACAAATGAGGTTTGATTTTTCTTTGTCGAAACAAAAAGAACCAATGTCGCAACAAAAGTTCAAAATTTTGTCGCAACATAACTTTGTCTGTCGCGACAGAATTCTGTCCTACTTCAAAAATTTTGCATATTTTCATACTTTCAACCATTCAACCCAAATGACATTATGCAATAAAGCCTTTCCACATAGTTCATACTTGTGAAAACACATTTTACAACAGACAATCTCAATTCTAGTATGAACAACAATTTTCAATCTTCACTCAATATCATTCATCAAGGTATTCAACAATGCATACAAGCAATTTGCACAATAAAATTTCCACATTCCCCCAAACTTCAATTATGCACTATTATTATGGACAAAGTGAGGGAAATGGAAATACTCCCCCTTGTAGCATTTTTTCTGCATATTTCAGTTTAAGAAAGTGTGCTTCCTAATAACATCCAATTCCAATTCATCTTCCCTGTCCTTGAAAATTCAGCAAAAACTACAAAATAAAATTTCTAACAAAATTAAAACTACAACATCAAGCACAAAATTAAACAAAATTTACTAATTATAAATTTTAAAATTCAGCTTGGGTTGCCTCCCAAGAAGTTGCTTAGTTTAATGTCTTTAGCTAGACATTTACTGCAGAATGTCTTCATTTCAGCAAAACTCTTTTCCCTCTTCAAAATCTGGATCTAAACTTCCTTTATGCTTCCTCTAAGATAATGTTTCAGTCTCTGACCATTTACTTTAAATTCACTACCAGATTCAGCTTTTAGTGTTACTGCTCCAAATGGTGAACTTGTTACCATTGTGTAAGGACCACTCCATCTTGACTTCAATTTTCCTGGAAATAGCTTAAGCCTGGAATTGTATAAGAGGACTTGTTCTCCTGCCTTGAATTCCCTCCTCATAATCTTTTGATCATGCCACTTCTTTGTCTTTTCTTTGTAAATTTTGGCATTGTTATAGCTTATTTCACTTCCTAGCTTTTATTCATTTATAATCTTTCCTCGCGTACTCTTGAAAATCACAATTCAATTTCTTGATGGCCCACGTAGTTTTGTATTCCAGTTCTAAAGGAAGACGACAAGGTTTTCAAAATACAATTCTGTATGGGGACATTCCAATTGGAGGTTTGTAAGCAGTTCTATAGGCCCACAGCGCATCATCTAACTTTATAGACTAATCCTTTCAAGCCAGATTCATCCAGTTTTCCAAAAATTCTCTAACTCCCATTGAAAATTTCAGCTTGCTCATTTGACTGAGGGTGATAAATCAATCTCATCATATGTTTTATTTCATATCTACTTATCAGTTTTACAAAAACTTTATTTACAAAATGGCTTCCCTCATCACTTATGATTGTTTTGGGTACTCCAAATCTGCTCATAATATTTTTTTGTATAAACTCAACCACTGTTATAGCATCATTTTTGGGACAAGTTGTTGCTTCCACCCATTTGGATACATAGTCCACAGCTAGGAGAATGTATATATTCCCAAATGATGATGGGAAAGGTCTCATGAAGTCTATCCCTCATACATCAAAAATATACACCACCAAAATTCCTTGTAGGGGCATTTCATTTCTTCTACTTATATTGCCCATTCTCTAACAAGTATCACAATTTTTAGCCATTCAAAATAAATCTCAATAGAGGCAGCTAATAAAACCCGATTGAGAATTCCTCCGCTGTTTTATCTCCGAAGAAAGTGTCCTCCATATGGTGATGCATGACATTTTTCCTTAATACCACCTTGTTCTGTTTCTGGAATACATCTCCTGACTATCATACTGCTCCTCTTCTAAAGTAAAGGAGTCATCCAAAATATAAAATCGCAATCATTCTCTTTTCTACCGGTAAATTAACTCAGTGGCACAACCCACAAGCTAAGTAATTGACAATATCAGCATACTGTGGTGTTTGAACCGCCAACAAAACAAATGGCCATCGTGAAAATTTTCCTCGCTATTTCAGTTTTGTTTTCTTTTTCAGTAGTCTTTTCCAATCTAGACAAGTGATCAGCTATCACATTGTCACTACCCTTTTTATCTTTGATCTCCAAATCAAACTCTTGCAGCAGTAATACCCATCTGATCAGTCTTGGTTTGGCCTCCTTCTTTGCCATTAGATATTTAATTGCAGCATGATCAGTGTGTATTATAACATGGGACCCCAATATGTAAGGCCTGAATTTTTCACAAGCAAACACCATTGCCAGCATCTCATTTTCTGTGGTAATGTAGTTCTCTTATGCTTCATTGAAGGTTTTGTTGGCATAGTATATGACCTTGAATATCTTTTCAATTCTTTGTCCCAATACAGCTCCCATTGCATACTCATTGACATCACACATAATTTCAAAATCATTGTTCCCAAATAAAAAGTCAACATGATGTGAGTCGCCACTAAACCGGATTTAATTTCTTCAAATGCGTATATAAGGATTCATCAAAATTAAATTTTGCATCTTTTTCTAGTAGCCTACATAATGGTCTGGAGATTTTTGAGAAGTCCTTTATGAATCTTCTATAAAAACCAACATGTCCAAGGAAGCTTCTTATCCCCTTGACTGTTGTAGGTGGTAAGAGAGTTTTTATGATAGCAACTTTTGCTTGATCTACTTCCAATCCATCTGCAGAAATCTTGTGTCCCAAGACAATACCTTCTGTTACCATAAAATGGCATTTTTCCCAATTTAAAGTTAGATTTTTATCTTGACACCTCTTAAGTACTGTTTCTAAATTTTCCAAACAAGTCTCAAACCTGGATCCATATACCGAGAAGTCATCCATAAAGATTTCCATAGCCTCTTCCACCATATCAGAAAACATAGACATCATACACCTTTGAAAGGTGGTAGGAGCATTACATAATCCAAAAGCAAAGGTGTCATAAGGACATGTAAATGTAGTTTTCTCCTGATCCTCTAGGGCTATAGCAATTTGGTTATAACCAGAATATCCATCAAGAAAACAGTAATGGGAGCGTTTCCTACTAACCCGTCCAAAGATTCGGGTCAATGAAAGGTAGAGGATAATGGTCCTTTCTGGTAGCAATGTTTAGTTTTCTTTAGTCTATATAGACTTTCCATCCTGTCACAGTTCTTGTATGAATCAATTCATTTTTCTCATTTCTGATCACAGTGAATCCTCCCTTCTTTGGAACCACATGAATTGGGCTCACCCAAGGGTTATCCGAGATTGCATATATGAAGCCTGCATTTAGCCATTTCAGTACTTCTTTTCTGACTACTTCTTTCATCACTGGATTCAGCCTTCTCTGATGTTCTATAGAGGTTTTAGCATTTTCCCCCAACAGGATCTTGTGTATACAAATAGAAGGACTAATTCCTTTCATATCTTCTATAGACAAAGCTATTGCTTCCTTGTATTTTCTGAGAATTTCCAACAGTTTTTGCTCTTCTAGCTCGCCAATCCAAATTAAAATGATGACCGGCTTACCTGGGTTGCAGGAAGCAAACTTCAAATGTTCAGGCAATTCCTTTAGAATCAATCCTTCTGAACTTGTATTGCCTTGAACAGCTTCCTCTTTACAACTACTGGATTTTTCTACACTATTTTCTTCAACATTGAGTACTGCCTCTTTTAAATTAAAATTGGAGTTCAGAAATTCAACTTCAAGATGCTCAAGATACTAGAAATTCATCTCATTCTCATTCATTGAACTCTGAAAATTACAATCATTGATCGGGCCGTAATTGTATGGGGATTTTTATTTCTACACTCTCAGCTAATTCAACATTAATAAATTCAGATGTTTCAAGTCGTGATCAGATTGAAGTGCACTGCCTCATCTCCAACCCTGAGAGTCAATCCTCCTTTCTTCACATCGATCAAAGCTCCTCTTGTTGCTAAGAAAGGTCTCCCTAACAGCAGTGGGACTTGTTTATCTTCTTCTATATCAATAACTACAAAATCCACTAGGAAAATGAATTTTCCCACTTTGATCAGCACATCTTTTAGAATTGCCTTCAAGATTGGCCAATGTTTTGTCTTCCATCTGCAAGGTCATGGTTGTGGGAGTAAGCTCCCCCAAAATTAGTCTTTCAACTACAGACAAAGGCATTAAGTTGATGTTGGCTTCGATTTCGCATAGTGCCTTTCCCATATCAGCTTGCCTAATTTTACAGGGTATAATGAAGTCGCCTCGATCCCGGTGATTTTCTAGTAAAGACTAATCAATCGTGACCAGTAGTTGTTGTCAGGCTCACTATCCCTTCTTCAACAATCTTTCTCTTTTTGCTCAATATATCTTTCATGAATTTTTCATAATGAGGCATTTGAGTCAATGCCTCCGAGAAAGGGATATTGATCTCTATCTTCTTGAACATGTTCAAGAATTTAGAGAATTTCTCTTTAAGCTTTGCCTTCTGCAGCCTTTGAGGGAATGGAACTCGAGGATTGTAAGCTTTAACCTCTTCTCTTTTCCCTAGATTTCCTTGTTCCACTTGTTGCTCTCGTTTCATTTTTGTTGTTTTATCTTCTTCAGTAGTTTTTGAACTGTGTCGCTAATTTCTTTCTCCACTTCGCATGTTTCTTTTCTCAGCCCTTCCTCGTTCAACTCTTCCACCTTCCAAAGCTCGCTACTCTAGAGTTACAAATCATGCAAATTCCTTGATTCTTCTTAGAATACTTGGGAATGCATCTTACATTCTCAGATGGCCAGGCTAGATGCCCTACCCGAGTCTCCGTGATTCTTCAAAGAGGCATCAGACGGGCCTCTGTAACACAGCTTGTGTTTACCCCGGGAATGTCGATAGCTCAGCAAACTTCTTCTCATGTATGTTCAGCAACCTCTTATTTTCTCCCATGAAAGCAAGCATCTGGTCCTCAAAGGAATTAGATCTCCTCTGCCCCTGATTTTCTGCTCTCTGTCCTGCTAGCTGCTGTTGTTGTTGTTGTTGGAACCCTGAGGAGGCATGATATTGCTGCAAATTCTATCAAAGTCTTTGACCTTGTTGTGCTCCTCCTCCATATGAGAAGTTCTCATAGTTCTTGAGTGCTGGTGTGTAGTGAGTGGGCAAGTTGAGGTTGGGCTTGAAAGTGTAGCTCCTAATTGCATTGAGGTATTGTGCCTCCTCAACTTGGTAGGGACCCTCATGGTTTGATCCCTCTTCAACACTCTTTCTTCTTTCTCCTTCATCTACTGTCCCCACTTCAAGTGTAGTTGGCATTCTTCTCTCATTGTTTCCTATCTTGTTCATCAATGCATCCAATTTTGCTTCAATGGTAGTCATTCGATTAAGCTCTATTACACCACTCCCCTTTAGTCTACTGCTGCTCCCTGAAGCTTTAGATGGAGCTTTGTAATTGCATTTGGCAAGGTCTTCAATCAGCTGCCTTGCCTCCTCTGCACTTCTTCTTTTGAAAGCCCCACAGCAAGCTGCATTAATTATGCCCTTTGAGGCATCATTCATGGAATGGTAGAATATATCCATTTGAGTGGTCAGATCTATTCCATGCATAGGACATCTTTTGAGTAGTCTCTTATATCTCTCCCATGCGTTGTAGAGACTTTCATCCTCCCTACTAAGACTATTATAATCTCTCATCTCTTTCTCGTGGTCAAGGCTGAGGGAAGAATCTCGCCATATGTTTCCAACCAACTCTCACACAATTTGTCACCGATCCAATGTGCAAAGGACTCAAACCAAGTTGCTGCCACATCTCTCAGTGAGAAAGGGAAAGAGCTGCAGCCTGATCACTTATGGTTTCACCCCATTTAACTTGATTGTATTGGCCATCCTCATGAATCTTCCCATATGCTCATTGGGGTCTTCAGAAGGATGACCAAGAACCGGTGCTACTGCACTCATGGTGATCAAGGTCGACTTCGCCCAAAATTATTTGCTTCTATGGCTAGTTATTTCACAACATAATATTCATTTTGAATAGAAGGCCTCCAAAAATCTTCCATAGTCATTTTCCTTTGAGTTCTATTTCTTCTTCTTCTTCTGGAATAGCTTGCAGTCTTTCTCTTTGATTTGTCATACTTCTAGATTCTGCACTTGTAATCTTCCTCAAATTTCTCAGTGTTCTTTCTATTTCTGTATCTAAGGGTAGCAAATCTACTTCTAGTTTTCTATGCAATCTGTGGGAAATAGTTATCTCCATTTAAGCTCAAACGAAAATTTTTAGTAGCATAATCAGCTACTACCTTTAAACCTGTTTTTGTGATTTTCTGAATTTATGATAAAATAAAGAAAAAAATGTCCAAATTAGTAATTCCCTTTTTGGTTAGAATATTGACTTTCAAATTCGTCAATCATCTATCCCCGACAAAGGCGCCAAAAACATGTTAAACCTTTTTTGTATTGTATAGACGAAACTGTTGTAAACAAAGTTATGACTCTGCCACCAAAGGACTATTTTCTAATCCCCGGTAATGGCGCAAAAAACTTGTTAAGACCAGTTTGTGATATAGATAGACCAATGGACAAACAAGATCATACATATAGACAAATTTACGTAACTACTACCAAGGACTAACTAAAGTCCCCAGCAACGGCGCCAAAAACTTGTTAACCGAAATGTGATGAAAATAAGGTTTGTTCTTTTTTGTAAACTGGATTCATAAAAGATTTAGATTGGTCTTAATCATTGCAAGTGCACAAGTCGTACAAATAATAAAAGTGGATTTTCATTAAGTCTAAATATCGTTCCCACGAGGATTGAGGATGAATCATAAAACCAACTACCCCAACTACTCAAGATCCTTACTATTTGAACTCCAATATTAAGATGATTGGAAAAAGAATGAAATAATACTAAAGTAATTTCACTAGCGTACATAAAATATTATTAAGAATGAAGTTGAGAATTCACTGAGTGAGACAACACTAGGACATACACCAATGAATAATTGTCAATTTCTGCACCATTTTGAATCTTAGTCAAGCTATAAGTTGAAAAGCTGAATTTGTCAAAGATGCATTGTGGTATAGTTTGGATTTCTCCCTTAACCATACCTTTCACTAATTAGAAATTCATATTCATTTATGACCCATGAATTTAATTAGCTACTTGTAAGATATAATCATCTTTCTAAGATTTGAGTATTTTTCATTTTCAGTACTTCACACCCAGATCTTAGGACCTGGAGGAATTCTCGTCTCATAGATAGGATATCGCGAGCCTCTCCAATTTGATGGCACTAGATCATCCCTCAACATCAACAGCCTCCATCCCGTCAAGACCCAACACAAGGATCGAATCCTTTCATCGAGAGGAGAAACCTCTATGATTAAACCGATACTTCAACAAACTATCCTCAAACCATGAGTGTTAGTGATTTATCCGAGTAATCTTCGTGAGTTCATTAGTTCCAGCATAGTCTACCATACCCACAAAGAGTTGCTCTCACCCTTAGGATTCTCCATCCGTGTCACGCAGAAATTTTTGGAAACGTGAGCAAGATACAATACTTTGCTTTGGTACACAGTACTAGTACTGGGAACAATTAAGTTCAGAAATAATACCAATCAAATAAATTTAAGAATTCTAATCCAAGTGCCCACCTCACAGGAAAATGACTATCATCATCGAATCTATCTCGCAGGGAGCTCAACCCTTCAAAACTAGTTCACTCATATCAGTGACTAACTTATCAGGAAAATTCACTGAAAGTGTAAACGAACTGAAATAAATGAAATCCAGAAATTTTCCAAACTCCATTTTATTCAAAATGGTAATGGAAGAGAAAATTTAACAAGAAATTCCAACTCGAAGCTGCACTACAGTTCATTACTCAACTCCAGAAAATCAGAAGAAAACTAACTAAAAACTATGCTCAAACTAAATCTACTAAAATGAAAATAAAAGAAAAATAAAAGAAAATTAATATACAAGAGTCTCAAATCACCTAGAAGTCCCTGGAATCAGAAGTCGCACACAATGCCCTAGATGCATCTATTTATAAACTTTACAATGTTAATGACTTCAAGACAATGTTGTGGATCCCAAAATTTCTTGCTCCAATTGGTTGCCTCGTCGCGACATAGAAAGTTCCCTTTGTCAGCGATAGTCTTCAGCCTTCATCGCAGCTTCGCGCAGCCTTGCGCTTTTATCGCAGCCGTTCTCCTCGAGCTTTTCGATTATATCGTGGCAGACATTGATAATGTCGCGACAAACTTTTGATCCAGAAGTCTTGTTATCGTCGCGACAGGAATGTCTTGTGTCGCGACATCAAATTTGTTACACCCAGCTCTTTATACTCTTCTGCTTCTAGAAACTGTCGCGACATAATTTTCTTTCTCGAGACAAGCATTTTTCTCTTCAGCTTGTATACCTTGTCGCGACAGAGTTTTCTATGTTGCGACAAGATTTATTTGATTCATTAATACTTTCTGTCGCGACAGAATTTTCTTTTGTCGCGACAGACTTTTCTTCTCTAGCCCTTATAGTCACCGAAATGCTTTGTTGCGACATAAAAATCTTGTTAAGGACAAACTTGACTTAGCTATTCTCAGTTCTCATTTAATTTATGTCGCGACCAAATTTTCTTCTCGTCAGCATGCACTTATCATTCTCAGAGTTTTTATTATCTAGCAATGCAAAACTCTTTGCGGTCACTTAATTTTGAGATTCGCCTTCAATTCTTTACTATGTCGCAGAACATGAATTTCTTTTTGTCACATGGCTCTTGTATTGCTCTTCAATTTCTTGTCACGACAGAGAATTCACCTTCCTCATGTTTTGTTTATCGTGATAGAAATAATCTTTGTCGCGACAGAGATTTTGTTGCTCTTTGTTGTGAACTTTGAATGTTATATCGCAACAGGATTTTCTTTATCATGACAGACTTTTCTTCCATGAGCTGGTTCCATGCTGAAAACCTTGTCGCAACATAAAAACACTTGTCTCAGCTGACTTGTGTTATATTCTTGCCATTTTCTGTTGCGAAAAAGCTGTCTTTTGTCGCAACAGAGTTCATATGTTAATCTTCAGCCTTTTATGTTGTGACAAAGGAAAGATTATCGCGATAAGGTTCCTTTGCCATTTTCCTTGATCATTGTCGCGACAAAGTTAAGAGTGTCACGACAGTGATGTTTACATTCTTCTTCAGCAATGTTGCGACAAAAAACTCTTTTCGTGATGTAGATTCTTCACCTTGAGTTTACCGACTTTGCTGTGACATACGCCACTGGTCACATAGTTCTTCCGTATGCTTGAAATTTTGTCACACAAACAAAACTATGTCACTATGAGAATGCTAATTGCCATTTTTTTTCTTTCGTTTATGCTTGAATTATTTCATTTTTTCAATTAAAAAACCCGTGAAAACACAAGTCGGGTGAATATTCCATAATTCTTTGCATAAAATATATATGAAAATGCTAAAAACATGCCGTAAAAAATTGATTAAAAATAGATGAGTTTAAGACTCATCACGCCTAGGGCGGCGTCCAAAGATTTGGCCTTCGATACACCTACCCTTCGGATCTGAGCTTTGCATGGAACAACGCCTGATGCAGCCAGAAAGACAATTGTAGGAGCAGCATGACTCTCACTCAAAGAGTAGCCAATCGCTCTCGCGCCACGCTTCTCGCGCTAGGAAAACACCACCCGTGCGTATGTTGCCTGCCCCCTCACTAAGACACCACCGCCACCGGCTAGATGTCCCACTCGGGTCGATGAAGCCCCGTTCACCCGAGTCCACTCCGACAATTTTTCCTCGTCGACCGCCACTTAAGGTGGCGTGGGGGGCTCCACGCGTAGCGGACACCCGCCCATATCGCCTAGACCATGTGTTTCGTGCGCTAGACGACATTCGACGCTCCCATTCGGCTCCATGCCATCTCATCTCGAGGTTCGCCACATTTTTCGTTACCAAAGTTTCAGATGTACGATGGACTGCAGGACCCTTTCAATCATTTGATGCATTACCGACAGATTATGACCCTCTAAACAAGAAATGATGCCCTCTTGTGTAAGGTCTTCCGTCCGACCGGCTACTCGCCTCTATCATGGTTTCATCATTGGATCCAATCCGATAACATCCTTCGCTGGCTAACCGATAGTTCGCCTCTAGTATATGTGCTCGCTATGGAGTAAACGAGTGTCACCAATTTGTTCCACATTCGGATGGGGAGGTCCGAGACCATTAGAGACTTCATGAAGTGATTCGAGTCTGCCCTGCTACAGTTGGATTCGGTGAGCCCGAACACTGCGCTGCAGGCCGTCAAACAGACTATTCACCCAAACACCTAGTTTTTCGACTCTCTCTATCTACAGCCTCCAAACTCGATTGATGAATTGTTCCAGAGAGGCAATCAGTACGCCATGCACAAAGACGACATCATGGCAACAACGAAAAGAACAGTGGCCAGTACCTCCTCCGACAGCCGGGGCAGGGGAAAAGCAATTGGCAAGAGAAGTCGACATAGTAGAGACATTAAGCAAGAGCGGAACGATGGGGTCTCGGTTCACACTTCAGGACACCAGCCCTCGAAGGCTCTGAGTTCAAACATCGACAACGAGTAAGTAAGATTTACAATTTCGCCTACACGCCTTCTTCCAATCATCTAGTCGCTTTCAGGTTTCGAGTGGACATGATCGCTCTATGGCGACTCAAAAGGGAGGGATAAGTCTCGGTTCTACGAGTACCATAAGGTTTTCGGGCACAAGACAAATTCCTGCTTTCGCCTCCAATGTCTACTGAACTACCTTGTTAGAAAGGGGCACCTGTGGGCTCATGGAAAGCCAAATTCAAGGATCACCATCGCATCCTCGGCCTACCAATGTCCTGGCCATTGATATGATATTATAACCCCGAGCTGACTATCGCTCGGCAAACACATACAAGGATTTTGTATGTGTGAACTACAGCTTTGCTCCGGGGAGTGCCCTACCCATAGATGGGCTCCTCACCTTTTCCGAGACCTCCTTGGGGCAGTTGGCTCAGCCCCACGATGACGCTCTTGTCCTAACACTAGAGGCTCAAGCAAGATTTGATGAAGCCGCATGTTTGTCGACCTGTGGAGTGCGGCGAATTCCTCCTATACTTGCCCCGATTCGCTAGTACACGTATAACATAATGTGAATCTTAGAAGAATCTTTAGTCAGGTTTAATGGCACGCAGACCTAGTTGCTTGGGGAAATCGTACTACCAATCTCGACAAGCCCGGTCATCGCTCTGGTTCCATTGAAGGTGATTGACGAACCGTCGCATTTCAACAATTCATATCGACCGAACTCGGATTCATGCGAAGGCGTACAATTCTAGTCTTACCACTAGAGTTTGAGCTCTTAACCCACAAGGACAAGTGGGTATTAGGCAGACTCAACATGCAAAAGTATGTTAGACACTGACCTACAAACGACGACGCACCGACCAAATAGCAACGCATCGCTCGCGCCCAAACTACCGCATAAGCGGAGGCAAGAATCGAGCCATTGCAAATGTACTCTATTCGCCGACAAGCCAAATCGTAAGGTTATACCCTACTCGCGAAAGAGGTTGCTCCATGTCGTTTCTCAAAGAGTTCACGATGTTTTCATGGTCTCATGCTGATATGCCGGAGTTTTGCCCAAGTTTGCCGAAAGACCGACCGTGCATAGATAGTTTCAAAGCCAACCAAGAAAGGTTGAGGGCGGTTGCTGCAACTCGCCAAATGCGTGTTTGCAGTGAGCTCGGGCAATTTTCTGGGATTCCTAATTCGCCAAAGAAGGATAGAGATGACACCTGGACAAGTTTAGGCTATTACTCAAATGCAACCTCTAACAACGAAGAAGGAAATACAGGCTCTCTGCAGGCGGTTGACGGCCTTGAATAGGTTTATCTCACGATAATCAAACTGATTTCTACTTCTTCGCAGCATTGGGTGCACTAATGAGAAAGGCCCGCCTCGAGTACCCGAGGTCCTTCACGCCATTAAAGATTTGCTGCTTCCCTCACGCTTCCTCCACACAATGGGGAAGAGCCTATCTTACCTATCTACTCAAATACTACAAGTGATTGCCACTAGTGACGAGGTTAAAATGAAAGGATGCATCGCTTCACGGAGCTGCTTCTCCCTACCGGGTTTGAGCGAAGTTCCGTATAACGTGACGCCCCTGTGTTAGAGAATCAAATGGCGACGCCTCGCTAACTTGGCGACAAATGCGGGGTATCCATGTAACGGCCCGAGTGTTATGGACAACATCTATCTCGAGTGCGATTTGCCGTGGCCTTAGATCGTTAGGTCGAGCCGCCTGGGATGACCTCAATCACCGAGACCATGATGGGCTTTGCCAAGAAATCGAGCCGAGGCCCGAAAGCAAGACGCATCCGATTTTTGAACGAGGAGCGATTCGCTTTCCTTCCTGGTCGTACTTAAGGTGATTGTCCATAAATGAGGCCGAGCGAGTCATGGAGCAAGTGCACCGAGGCTTGTGCGGGACACACATCGGAGGGCGGATGCCAGGCTACCTAATCAGAACTCAAGGATACTGACACCCCAAAACCTCTGGGGTCTATCGACCAACCTTCAACCCGAGAAAACTCGTGGATATCTGCAAATCCCACACCACCATGTGTCCCACGACAAAGATCCACAAATTTAACAACTAAATGGCCACTTCGGGTCCATTTATCCATTTTTCATTCAAATAGCCAAAGTTAAATTTAAAAATAGCCTATAAGGATTTAATTACAACTCTCTTGCATAATAAAATACATATGAAACTAGTTTGCACATAAAGTTTACAAAAAGATTTTGTAAGCCATGTCAGACTTTGCTTCCTGCATTACGGCCTCGAATGGGCGCCCAGATCCAGCTGGTGTACTCCTGCACTTGGGGAAATGTTTCCCGTATAGGTAAGCCATGCCCGATGGGAGTAAACTCCTACAGAGGCTACTCCCCACCTAAGTGTACATGAAATGTTCACACTCACACTTTACATTACAAACAAGATTATGCAATCCTAGGTTGGAATTCTACATGTCATGCCATGAAATGAGGTGAGATCCACTCATGCATTATGTCCCGGGTCTTTACTGACTCCACGGTAACCGAGTCTTTACTGACTCCCACCACACAATGCAGCTCCAATGTGTGATAAAATCCGTCATTGATGGATTACATTCAATGATCATTTTCAAACAAAATTCATTTGTTTATAAACCAAAAGCTTTTTGGATGTTACACCTCAAATGATCATTTTATATTCAAAACCATGTGTCTTTTGTGGGTAGCGAATTTTGGTGTCGCACCTCAAGCTTCGCACGCCTATACACTGTTTGGACTTTCACCGTAGGAGTGTATGAACCAGTACATGCCTTTCACCCGAGGGGATGTCTAACCCTTCTTGTGCAGGCTTCAGGATTTTTTTCTTTTCCATTTCATGTTATCTGACCATGCGACTACATTGGACATCGTCTAACGATTGAGCCACCCATCAATCAGTATGGTGATTAATCACGACCATGCACTCAGTATTCAAATACGATGTCCGGAGTGCATATTGATATGTCTGCCATTGCATGTTATATCATGCCACATGTATAACGAAACCTACATGGACAACATAATCCACACCACTCACTGGGTGTCATGGACAGTCACATCGTATGCATATGACTTCCATACATCACATCATTCATATCAATATATTATACACACATACATCAACATCAACATACAATGTGTCATTTCATGTTCAAGCGGCTGACACACTCCGCAATCAAGCATGTAATGGCCATTTTCACGTATAAAAATTCGTAGCGTAAATACATTAATGCACCCATATTGACATCCAAACATGTCACTACATTGTCAAGTAATGACACTCTCAAACCAATCATACAATGGCCTCGAAGCAAGCCACAAACAATCACAAATCGGACCACGAAATCGACCCCAAACAAACCATAAACCTGGGGCCTCGGCCGCATTAGCAGGCTTGCGAGAGGTAGCCTATCTTCTCTGAGCGAACCCGGAAAGTCCATAAAACTCATCCTCGGGTTCGCCTATGTGAACATTCCCATGCCTAAGCGGACACTTTCTTCTCCTAGGCGAAGACCTCTTTCTTCCTAGGGAAGCCTCATGTCTCGCCTAAATGAGAAACAACTGATCGCTAGGCGAGGAGACACCCAGAACATGAAACTCGAACATCCACCCATTTCTAGCGCAAAAATGGAAAATAAACTAAGGTAGGAAGAATCCTTACCTCTTGGGAGGCGTAGTAAGTAGTAGTAATTAAGGGAAGTCGAGGACACTTCCTGCAAACCACAGGTTCTGAATCCACTCTTTTGGATCTTTGGCGAAATCTCTATTTTCTGGTACACACGTGTAGCTCTTGCCAAGTAGATGAACTTTCACTCTTGGCTCAACGAATTTCGACCGATGAAACTCCGTAGATCGCAGAAAGAAGCCTTTGGCTCTCCTCTCTTCTCTCACATGCACATAACAGGAAAAATGACTTCTTCCCTGCCCTAATTCCCTTTTATACAGGAGCTTAAATTCTACATAGCGTATTTGTACACTGATGTCCACACTTGCTTGGAGTAGATTCGACCCAGTTACATATTACGCTCTCCATTTGAGTTCAAATTATTTACCTTGAACTTAACCCAAGTCATTCAACTTAAAGATTTTCTTAAAAATCTCACTTTTGATCCTTTATACCAGTCCCCCCTTAAAACGTTAAATTAGACTATCTACTTAAATTCAGCGAATTGATCTGCTATTGATTTGCGAGGCGATCCAATGAAGTGAAGTGTTTGAACATGAGATTGAAATTCTCGGGTTTTGACCTATCTGTAGTGTGGATTCTTGTTTTGCTATTTTTAAGAAAATTCGATTTTTCCCGGGTTTTACAATACTATTGGCTGACAATGAAGCAAGAGTATGAGGCCTTTGTAAGGAAGTGTGATGTGTGCAGTGGCTCGGCGGCACTCATTCATGATACATCGAAGATACTCCACTCGTGACAAGTTTGTGGCGCTTTAAAGTGGGGAATGGGCGTCGTGGGTCTATGCTGTGGCCACGATACCATTATCGGGAAGTTCATCTTTGATTTGCCACTAATTACTTCACTAAGTGGGCAGAAGCGGAGGCCTATGAGCAGGTCAACGCAGCATAGCTCATTCAATTTGTGCAAAGAAATATAGTATGTAGATTTGGGGTTCGTCATTCGCTCGTCTTGAATAATGGGTCGCAGTTCATTAGCAAGGCGTTTCAAAAGTTATGTGTTGAGTACGAAATAAATAATGTCTGCACTCCATACCACGGTATCCCCAATCCAACGATCATGCAGAGGGACGCTACTCGGGTACTTGAAAAAAAGCTACACGGCGGTGAGGGAAAATGCGTTGACGGAATTCTGGGTGGCCACCCGGGCTCTTAGGAACAACTCGAGAAGCGTGGGGGGAGACACCATACGCCCTGGCCTTTGGCATGGATACCCATTGAGTCTAGGCTAGAACCACTCTGCGTGTTCAACCCTACCGAACTCACTCAATCCTTGGATGAGCTAGAAGAGAAAAGGGAACGGACCTCCATTCGAATGGCTGAGTACCAACATCGGTACGCTGCAATAGGTAGAGAGGCTCATCAGAAGCCCAGGCATCCAGCTAGGAGATGCAGTCCTACAACGGACCTTCGGAAGGAAAATTGGAAACCAAACTAGGAAGGTCCCTACATTATTGTTTGATAAGGATGTAAGGCGCATAGAATCGATCACCAGGATGGGAGGGTGGAGCCTCGACCACTGGAGCAGCCTCTCTATTTAAAAGGTATTTACGGTAGCAGAGCATTTAGGGTTGTGGGCAACGTCTTTGCGGATGTACGAAAATAAGTGTATATGGAGATAAATGGAGACATTTCTTTTTACGACGTCGCTCACACTTTAAGCTTTGATCCTTGGCCTTGTACTCTAGCAGCCTGCAGGATGGTCTCACTTAGATGAGCCTTGTACTCGGGTGGCCTCCTTGAGGTTGGTCTCCACTGAGGATGGTAGCCCCAGCCTTCAGGCTGACTTGTGAGGATATGGTCTCCTTGAGTGAGCCTTTTACTCGAGACAGCCTCATGAGATGGTCTCCTAAGGTGGGCCTTGTACTTTCAGGTGCTTCCTTGAGTCAGTCTCCACTAAGATGATCCTTACACTTTCAGGGTTGCTCCGCGGTAGGTCTTCTTGAGATAGACTGTAGCCATTCGAGTACCTCATGAGATGGACTCCATGGGATTTTTGTCGCTCGAGCTGACCCCGGATAGGTCGGCTAAACTTTTAGAGCATAGAAAACACATGAAGAAAGATGCCAAGAATACTCGAAACACTTAGAATGAAAACTAATTGTTCAGTATACCAAGGAATATGCCCGAGACGAGCCCACTAGGGTTGGTCAGGGTACATAAGGAGGAGGAAGGGGAACTTCTTTCAGGATAATCACGATGAGATTCGGGCTGGTTGTTTCGGTTGCGCGGGATGTACCTTCACTTGAGGGCACATAAGAAGGATCAAGACTCTCTCTTAGGAGTCCCAGGTGAAGCGGAACTCGAACCCCTGTTCTTGAGTTGGTAGGATGTCTCAGCGGGCGACGGAGATGGTGGAAAGCCTTGATTGGGCGAGGCCCGGATTGTTGCGATGACTTGGGAAGGTCCCTTGGGGTCTCAAATTCGTCGCCTTGCACGGTAGCCCCCTCATTTCTTTGTGCCAGCCAATGACCCTAGGTCGCGTATTCGTCGTATAAAATAGGAAGCTTGGGCCCAGGTGAGTCGGCTTGCCAGCTCATGAAGCACCGGTGTTTCGGCCTCACAAAATGCGTCCTTAGCTTCAATTTTACTTGATGAAAAGTCTGATGCTGCGCTTTTGAAATATTGAGCATTTCTCTGTGTGGCTTTTACCACTTTAAAGTATAGAGAAAATAAAAAATAAAATCATGATTAAAACAATGTTTTTAACATTATAATTGATTTTAGACTTTCAAAAGTATTTTATAAGATTTGCTAATTAGCTATTTTAGCTATTTTAAGTTATTTCTCAAATTAAAAGCGTTTGTATATCATTCTAAATAGTACAAAAATAGACATTTAATATTGAAAGAATATATTATATTTTATAACATTATTAATAATTAAATATTTTAACTTTAATGCATGCTTATGTGAGATGGTTGGGAGTGTCTTGTAGCTTAGGAAGTCTCGATTTCGAGGCGCAGAGACAATTTGTGTTATGTGATAGGCTTTCTGTCTTTGCTGTGATACTCACAATTCGAATGAGGATTAGTGCGGGTGTGATATGGAACTACAAAAGGCGTTTTGGTGATAAAGTGAGCCGTTAGCAACCGTGACTTAACAAAATATTTACACTTTATCCAAAATGTATATTCTTATTTTAATACTTAATTAGTTTTTAACTTGTATTTTTAAAATTCTAATAATAAAAATTAATTGGATTGAACCTGATGATATTATTATAAAATAAAATTTCTATATATTTTTATATTTACCGTTGAAAACCCAATTCAGAAACAATTTTCCAGAACATATCCCAAATCCAGTGATGCAGTCTAATGGAAAAAAGAAAAAAAAAAAAAAAAAGTTTGATTTTCTCCGGGAGCTCGGAGCTTCTCACACTCTATCTACGGTCGAGAAACAAATTTGTTTCGTCCGATTTTCACTGGGAACCAAACGGAATTAGCGAAACTGTTGATTCTCAGGGATTCAGTTTTATTTTTTGAGAATAATATATTAGAAATTTCAGAAAATTTTGAAGCTCTCTGATGGATAAGCTCATCGGAGATCCATCAGGAACAGGTCATCATTCGTCTACCCTCAACGTGGCAACCCCGGGAAAGCTGCTCCGCCGCAGGATAATTCCATTTTGGCGCCGGCGGGGGCAGCAGGACGGCGGACTGTAATGCGGTGGGGCAATCGATTCTGGAAGAAGTGCTCAGCGCGTGAGTTTTAATTTGCGTTTTTGTTGTTTGAATTCATTTTTGGGCTCTCGTATCGTGAATTCAATTGCAGGTTTGAGAAATTTAGTTTGAATTCGGGTTATTTAGTTTGAATTAGGTGTTTTGGTTTGTGTAGACAGTTTCTTGTAACAATATTCTTCTGGGGTTTATCATCTAATTGTATTATGTCTGTGTTGTTTTACTTGTTTATTAGGGAACCACAATTTTTGAAGGTAGTATGTATTTTCTGAAGCATATGGCCACCAGAACATATAGAGGTTAGGTTTACTTGATGATTTTTTGATCCATGTTTGTTGTAGAATTGGCCACACAAAACCATATTGGTTTATCAGTCTTACTTCCTTATACAATGTTTTTAATCAAAGCCATGATGCATTTTCCCAAACTATCCTCAGAATTCTATTATCTCCTCTTCCCACTCTCCCTCAAGGGCATCCATCCCTGATCTATTTCTTTTCTGGGCTGCTCTAGGTTCTCCCAAGAAATTCTCCTTGCTGATTTCTGAAGCACAATTTGAGTTGTTGGAAGAGAATCTACATTCTCTGATCGATGAACTTGGAGGACATTAGTGAAAACTTGATGTTGCTATGTGAGAGTAACATCGTGGCAGTTCAGAGTTAATGCTGATTGGGTTTCCTACTTATCCAGAAAACAAAAACAAAAAAAAAGGAGTGCTTGGGGACCTTTGATCTTTGATGTCGGTTTACGGAAGAGAAGTCAAGGCAGTAGCATGATTGTCCTTGGCATTGCAATCATTCCTTCGGTGAGGCAAAATTCTTTGTGCATCCATAAAGAATTCTTCTATATATTAGATGAAACATAACAATTTAACCTTTGAAAATACCTTATCTCACCCTTTGGACGGGAAGCTTTCTTTGATTGAATATATATCATTAAACCTCTTTTATGTACAAGATTATGAACTCAGTTTAAAATTTTACTCTCTGCTCCTGTTGATTCTACCATTAATTTGACAGAAAATCACTTGAGTGAATTATCGTTCCAAATCGATGACCAGTTTGAATCTATTTCCGCGTCTTCTCTGACTCAATTCACTTCTTTCCTGATAAAAATAAGAGGAAGGAAAAGATGACAGCAACATTAGGGAGAGACAAAAAGACGAAAAGGTATGTGATGGTTATTTTGTTTTATTCTTTATTAAATGTTCTAGGCTAATATAATTCTTGATAACAATATGTTTTCTGTTCCATGGTTGTGCTAATGTGTTAGTATAGACATTTAATCCTCTCAATAATTTGTTCATTTCATCATTCAGTAAACCACAAAATATATGTTGGAAATGAACTGATTAAACAAGTACTCATGTTTCTCTATCCCTTAAAATCTGTGTGCATTGTAGCTCTAGTTTTTACCATTTCATGTATTGATTCAAGATTGTAACATTCTACTTACATCCATACCTTTAAGCGAGAATGGAATGTTTCAGACGCCACCAAAATGTTAGGTGTTTTGCCCATGGAATAGCCTTCAATGCCCTCAAAGTAGGTGGGCTGGGTTTACCCTCAGGGTTCTTTCATGGGATAGCTAATGCCCATAGAAGGAAGAATCGAATGGGAGGATTTGAATCAATGATTTTTGAGGCACATAGGGTTAGGAAATGAAAGAAGAAATTTTAAAGAGCCTTTGAGAACCTCTTGACATATTCGAGGGGTTGGAAGCTGATTAGATAATGACTTTGAAAGAATAGATCAGGAGGAGGATAGAGAGCCGAAAAAGCCTTTCACTAAAAATTAAATTTTTTTGGCTTTGGCTGATTTTGAAGGGGACAAAGCACTAGGTCCAAATTGCTTTCCTATTGGTTTTTGTCATTTTTCCTAGGACTTTGTTAAAGAGGATGTGCTGAGGTTGTTTAATGAATTTCATAATAAGGGGCGCTTTTTGGTGAGTATGAGACACCACCTCTTTAGTCTTTGGTTTTTCGAAGAAGGAGGCTGAAGATTTGAAAGATTATAGGCCTATAAACACGTTGGGAGAATTTGTATAAGTGGTTGGCGTTGCATTCTTGAGACTTAAGGTTTGCTTGTCTAAAGGTAATTTAGCTCAAAATGCTTTGTTGAGGTGAAACAATTTTGGATCTGCAGTGTTGGTGGCTAATGGGGTTATTCACTTTTTTGTTGGGTCTGCGAGGGTAGTGTAGTGAAAGTTGCCTGTGTAAGTAGATTTGGAGAAAGCATGACCATGCTGGCCCAGTCGTTCTGATTTATGTGCTAACTTAAAATGGGTTTTGGTAAGCATTGGATTAAATTAGTTTCATGGTGCATTTTCTTGACAAGCTTTTTCGGTGATAGTCAATGGCTCTCCCTTTGGTTTCTTCGGAGCTTGAAGGGCCATGGGGTGACTCCGCTCCCTGCCTTATCTATTTGATAGTTATGGGAAGCTTTCAACCACTTGTTGAAGGAGAGCGGTGGATGGGGTTTATTTGAGCTAATGTGTGTGGGGGTGTTGGGAGGGGGGTGTTATGGTTTCCCATTCTTGTTTGTAGATGACCTGCTGGTTTTGTAAGGATGGTGAAATCAACACCTTGACTCACGGCTTTTAATGTGGTTTGGAGCTCTTTTAGGCTTGAAGATCCAATTTAGGAAAAGAGTGAATATCCCGATAGGAAGAGTTGAGGGTATGGAGTTGCTATTTCTTGAGCTTGGGTGCTGTCAAGAGAAAAGAATACATTGAGTTCTCATTAATTTACGGAGGAAGCATACATATTTATACTCTAGTGTTAGGAGCGAAAAAAGGAAACAAAGTTAGTGTCTAATTAGGAGACTAAAGAGAAGGAAAGAATCTCGTGGATTAGAAGACTAAACCTTAACACTCCCCTCAGCGGAGCATATGGAGTTCAGCGGTAGCTTGTCACATATATCTTATCAGGGACGTCTAGGAGACTTGGTGAAGATATCTGTAGTTGGTCGTTGGGGTTGACAAAGCCCAATGTCATGCATCTCGATGAATCTTTTATCGATAAAGTGGCAATCCCACTTGATGTGTTTGGTCATCTCATGGAGCTTGGGTTAGATGGAATATGCAAAGCGGCAGTTATAACATATAAGCTTCATTTGTCCATCCTTCCCAAATCTTAGCTCTTGGAGGACATGCTTCAAATATGAGGTTCACATGTTGAAATTTAAAGGCCATAGCTCGATTTTCGACTTGACATTGGATAAAGCTGCTACATTTTTTGTTTCTTACTCTTCGGATATTAAGTTACCTCGATGAGCAACGCGTCGGCGATGTGAAGCAGTTATACGTGGGTGAGCTGCCCGGTCGCATCAGTAATAACAACCTTAGTATGACCTCTGTTCTCATCTGACACCCCTTGACACGATGTTCATTTGATATAATGGAGAATACAGAACTTCTGACATCGATGGCTATCACAAGGTGATTGTAGGCCCGGCTAACTCGACTCCGCGAAGTAAGAGATGTCGAGGCGGGGTGATAGTGAGATAGTTCAGTTTACCTACAAGTCATCGATATCTCCTTGGATCTCGTAGAAGCTCCCCCTGACTTGGTACAAGTTTGACATTCGGATCCATAAGAGTGTCTAGAGGCTTACAATCCAAACATACCCAATATGCGTCAATATATCGAGTATACTTTAACGAGAAATAACCACTCGGAGTGGCGAGCTACCTCGATACTAGAAAATGGCACTTGAGTTTCCACTAAAGTCTTTTTTTGTCACGGCGGTGAGGTGTTGTTTGATTTTGAGTGCCATCTACGGTCATTACTGTAATATGATATCGGTCCACATAGCAATCTGATAAATACGGTTTAGTAGATGAATGATGATAAAAAACGGAATGGTTTGCTGCGCTTCGATTCATGCTAAACTCCTGAACCACTGAGCTAAACATACTAAACCAAGCTCGAGGAGATCGTTTTAGACCATATAAGGAACGACGTAGTTTGCATATCAAACCAGACTCCCCCTGAGCAACAAAACCAGATGGTTGCTCCATATAAACCTTCTCGGCGAGATCACCATGAAGAAAGACATTCTTGATATCCAACTGAAAAAGGGGCCATGAATGCATAGCAGCCGTAGAAAGCCCGAGTGAACGAAGCGATGCGGCGTCGGAGAGAAAAAAGTATCATAATAGTCAGCCATATTCGCGAGTGTACCCTTGGCATGAAACGAGCTTTAAGGCGATCAATCTTTTCCACAGCTAACATAGACCAACTGTGACAATGGGAGACTTGCGAGGAAGGCGACAAGTTCCGGTAATATGCATTGGAGTAAAAGAGCCTCCGATTTCCTCTGCTTGATTGCATGTTTCCGGCGGATGAGAGAAGAGCCTCACTGGTGCTTTTAAGGTTAGAGGCGGAAGATAAGGTGAAAGCAAGGAAAAATAGGGTAAAGATAAACCTTGATGAAGCTAAGAAAATTATAAGAAATATGGTGTGGGTTAGAAGTAGAACAGTGCCTTAGGGCCCTTGTCGGTAGATCATCAAGCGGTTGCGGAACCGGAGCGGGAGACCAGCTCGGCCAAGGATGAGTCGACCACGAGGCCACATGGGAGAAACGGGACGGCGATGTATAGACTTGAAGTGAATTCGAGTCACGACATGCAATAGGTGGAGGGAGTGAGAGATGGTAGACAAAGAATAGATTAAGACCTTCACGGAGCGGAAGGGCGCGTTGCGAGAGAAGAAGAAGGAGGAATCCTCGAAAGAAGGTGGCGTAGTGAGAGATAAAATCTGTGGGTATCGGGAGATAACAACGATAGCCCTGGTAGAGGCACCGCCTAAGAGACACGCCGTGACTTTGGTAGAGTTTGTCTTGCCCAGGAGTGAGAATATGAATAAAACAAAGCACAACCGAGAACACGGGGAGGGAGACAAAGAGGGTGATTAGGTAGTAAGGCGAGGAATGAGAGATTTGATCATGCAGAACTGAGAGGATGACATACGATTAGTAAATAACAAGCGTAAGATAGCATCCCAGGAAACGTTGGGGAACCCACTATGATGGAGGAGAAGAGTGCGGTACATCTCAACTAAATGATGGTTTTCTTATGCCCGACCACTCTATTACATTGAGGAGTGTAAGCATAAAGAGATGATTAGCGAAAGAATCCATGAGGAAGAGATAAAAGAAGAGAATGACTTATAGAAGTATTCCTTTTACATTATCATTTCTTAAAATCTGAATAAGTAACCCAGATTGAGTGCGACTTTTAGTAATTTTGAAAATAGAAAAAGTCATTTCGAGGTTTCATTAAAAATAATCAAATTACATCGAGAATAATCATCTATAAAAGTAACAGTAATGAAATCACAAAGTAGAGGTAGACACAGAAGGACTCCAAACATCGATGTGAACAAGCTCGAAAGGAGCTTTGTCAGGATGCGTTTTGAGACGAGCGTGAGTATGTTTGACTGCTCTGAAACTCACACTTTCGAGCGAGAGATAAACTAGACAAATGAGGAACCAGCTTACGAAACTTGGAGAGGATTGGATGATTGAGAGGCGATTGTGGAGGAAGGAGCTTGGTGGAAGTGGAAAGAAGTGGAACAAAGAGTATTTGAGGTGAAAGGAGCCTTGTGACTCATGTCAGGTGCCCGATGGTGCTCACATTACTTAGGTCTTGCACAAGGTTATAGTGTTGTTTGAAAAATAAATTACCCCAATGAAGGTCCACGAGTCCAACTTACTAATGGAAAATGAGATTAAAGGAAAATCAAAGACATGAAGTATAGAGGTAAGGGTAAGGATGGGAGGGGGACAAGAGCCAAGCCCGATACCTTTAAACATGGTTTGAGCACCATTAGCTAAGGTAATAGTAGGTAAAGGAGGCGAAAAGGTAGAGAGAAAAAGGTCTTTATTACGAAGATATGATCGGGGCTCATTATCAAGGATCCAAGGTGCAGATGAATATGTAAGGCAAGTAGAGACATTACCGGTCTGGGCAACATAAGCAATGGAGGAAGATTTGGTTGCTTGAGTGAGACGAAGGTACTCCTCATACTCGCCGGGCGTAAGAATGACCCCCTGAGGTGTAGATGAGCTCCTTAAGACAGAACTTGAACATGCTGAATGATTAGAAGGCCAAGGCGAATGAAAGCGATGCAGGGAGGGTGGAGCCTTGTGACCAGCAGCGATCACGAGGTGCGTCGAGCTATAATGGTATGTACATTGGAGGGCGTTGTCTCCACCCTCGATTTGCTACTCGTCCACCTCTGGAATCACTTTGAGAATGGTAGCCATCACTGAGAAGTGTCAGGTGTACTCTTAGATTGCATGGGCGGTGGTAGTGGAGGTATGGCCAATGTAGAACGAAACCTCATTAAAGTTTTGAATAAGCGCTCCGGTGAGTACGTTTCGGATAATTCTCAAAATGCGGCAGGGTTAAGTAGAAGAATGATCATAGGAGCTTCGATCCATCTTTGGCGAGGGAAGTCGATTATTAGTAGACTTTGGCAAAGGAAATAAAGATAAGTTTCATCCTTAAAGGCGGTCATTCGTCTACGAAAGAAGATATATCCATCTCAGAGTTGTTTCAAATTGACAATGGAGATATTACGTGAAACATTTGAATATCATTCTTGTACCAGTTTCTTTTACTGATTCAGAGAGTGTAGCAAGTTTATAGGCTGATATTATGTAGAGTCTTGGCATCAATAGATTGCCGAAGAATGTGCAAGTAAAACTTGAGTTTTTCCATTGAATCGTTTATCTTCGGGAATACTTGTGTCGCAATAGTAGATGATCCTCACATCCATTACCAATAAACCAAGGTCCACCCAGGAGTCAGCCCTTGGTGATAATTTCACTACCTGTGAGTTTACCCAAGGTAATCATAGGAGTTTCAAATACAAAAGAATTAAAAGTCTGACCTTTTTCAGCCATAGAGACATCTTTTTCAGCTATAGAGATGAGAAATCAGTAGGAATCAACAGAAACAACTCCCAAGTCCTGAAGATGTCATAGAGCTTCAGAAAACACAAAAAACAATGGAGATTCGAGGCGACGAAATGCGCGAAGCTTAGTGCATTTGGAGAGAAAAGTGAAAAGAAGGGTTTTTCGGCGACAGTCGAGCGCGTGGAGTGGATGGATGGGCTTGTCGGCGGCAAACACACCTGCTGAAGGAGGCGTGTGTCCAAACAGTGTCTCACGCGCTGGTGCGTGAATTTCAGCGCCGCACCAAAGATCGGCACGTGGGAAGGTATTTTTCGGCGAGGTTCCACCGGTAGATCGGAGGAGGCGCTCGATGGTGTGCTCTTCGGTCGGGACCAGGTCGCTAGAAAATCTCGCCGAGTAAAGGGTTGCGGCAGCAAGGTGTTCAAGTGGTTTGGCTTTTTGAGAGAAGCCGTGAGAGGGACTATAGCACGATTAAGTGTGACACGGTCGTTGGATAGGTTGCCGGAATTGACCACAAGACGAAACCCTAACCTAGTATTTTCAAACTCTTTTATGGCTATGATACCATGTTGAGAGAAAAGGAATACATTGATTCTCATTAATTTACAAAATGAGGAAACAAACATATTTATATTCTAGTCTTAAGGCAAAATAGGAAAAGAGTTAGAGTCTAATTAAGAGACTAAAGAGAGAAGGAAAATAATCTTAAATGGATTAGGAGACTAAACTTTAACAGGTGCAAAGTAGGGAGATTGCCTTCTACTTATATGGGACTACCCTTGGGTGCTCGCTACAAATCCGTTAGAGTTTGGGACCATGTGGAGGAGAGGTTCAAAAAGAGATTGGCTTTGTGGAATAGTCAATATATTTCCAAAGGGGGTCGTGCCACATTGATTAAGAGCACCTTATCCAATTTGCCCATCTACTTTTTGCCTCTGTTGCACCTTCCTAAAACGGTTAATTTAAGACTAGAGCAAATTCAAAAAAACTTTTTATGGGGCAAAGTCAGAATGGGTAAGCCTCGTCTTGTTAGAGTGGAGGGATAGTGTGTAAGGAGAAGAGAAGTGGAGGCCTGGGAGTGAAGAATCTGAGCTGGCTTAATAAGGCTTTGCTTTCTAAGTGGTGTTGGAGGTTTGCCATAAAGAGTGGGACCCTATGGAATGAGGTAATCAGGGGAAAGTATGGGGAACGTGAAGGGGGTTGGTGTACTCTGGATACGAGAGGGGGGTTTGGGTTGGGTTTGCAGAGGCGAGATTTTGACTTGTTGGCGGAGTGTGTTAGTAGCAATTTGTCCTTTGAGGTTGGTAATGGCCAGAGAATCAAATTTTGGAAGGATGCTTGGCTGGAGAATACCCTTTACAGGTCTCTTTCCCTTTGTTGTTTGCACCTGTTTGAGTCTAGGAAGCAGGTAAGGGATTATTGGAGCAAGCGATGTATCACAGTGAAGGTGAAACTGAACCTTATCTTTACAAGGCCTTTCAATGACTGGGAAGTGGATGAGGCAAAAAGCCTTTTATGTCAACTTGGAAGATACACTACGGATGGGAAAATTTGTAAATAGGGTTAGGTGGAAATTGTTTGAACATTGGAGTTTTCCTTTGTAAAATCTATGTCTGAGCCTTGCAATTGAGCACCTTTGAGCCCTTCATAGCGAGATCATTGGAGGTCTTTTTAGGAGTCTCACACAGGAAAAAAAATCAATGAAATCTTATAATTGAGGATTGCTATATTTCTGCCGAAAATGATGCGTCATTAATTGTTAAACGGCCAGAGCTCTCTAGGCTAGAGCATGGGATTTGGATTTAATATGAATATCGTTATTTAACACCCTCTCACGTGCAGCCACTATGCAGCATGTAGAAAGTCAAATAAACCAAATAGAGTCCTCCATGAACTTTCAAATCAACAAATGGGGAATAAATTGCAAAGAGGTGGTTCAAACCCAGGACCTCCTGCCAAACCAGACTCTGATATCATGTTAAACGACCAATTCTCCTAAAAGCTTGAGCTTGTAGGAATGAGATTTAATATGAGTATCATTCCTTTAACATTAACCAATCAATTTTTTTTATTATATTTAATTTCTCTAAGAAAATCCAAAAATGTAGTAAAATTCTAATAACCTATTATGATTCTAATCATAATTTGATTCCAACTACTAATTCTAATTTGATTCCTACTCTGAAATGAGAGAATAAAATAATACTTTTCTTTATTGAATGAGTGAGTAAAATACAGCATAGGTCCTACCTATTTATATACATCAGGAAGACACAGAAAGGAAACAAATAAAGTATAAAAAGGAAGGAAAATAATGTACAAGAAAGAAAGGAAATAAACCAGAGAATATTCTAAGAATATCCTATGATTCTCAACACCGACTAATAATCCTAATTTGACTCTTAACAAATAATTTTAGTTTAAAGTGTATTCATGTCTTCTCTTTTCTCCTTCAATAGCCTTTGAAAGACTTTCACCCATTATATTATTTTCATACTCTTTGGTTTGGGATGCAGAAAATTCAATGGTCATGTCTTGATTACTTCAGTCTATGCAGTTAGTATAATGACCACAGCTCCAACCCGTGTAGATATTATCAAAATACAGGCTTAAAGAAATATCTTTATGATTTTAACATTCATGTGCTTGATTAAGAGTAGCCTCATACATATATAGTTACATGCAATAACATTCTCCTTATCTAATGTGGGATATCACAAACATTCCCTCATGAGATTGTGGGTATAAATAGATTGTGATTTTGGGAGAACAGATTTTAATAATTTTTCTACTCGTCACACTTTGAAATTTATAGGTATACATGTATACGTACAAGGTAGAATGTCTGGCCACAAAGGAAAACAATAACGCTCCCGGAAAACAAGGAAAAAAATAATTCCGAAGAGAGAAATAGGTCAACCATTTATCCCTCTTTATTAGGGAAAAAAACAACTTATTCTAGTAGTAGTAAAATATATATTCCTTATTCTAAGTTAGGAATAAACTATTTTCTATAAATTTTAACACCCCCCTCGAGGAGGGTTGCACATGTCATACAAACCTAGCTTGTAATTGAATTCCTTAAAGCTTCTTCTTGGAAGAGCTTTGGTGAGGATATCTGCAGCTTGTAGTCTGGAAGTGATATAGTTTAGCTGCATTATCTCTTTCTTGATTTTCTCAGAGATAAAGTGTAAATACATTTAAATATGTTTGATTTTGTCGCAGTGCATACGGTTTTTTAAGCGATATTGTTGGTAGCTTGATTAATATAGAACATCTTGGTAGGCTTCCTTGTAGTAGCTTCCAGTTCATTCAGTTGTCTTTGAAGCCAACATTCCTTCTGGCCCACCATATGCTTTATAACACTACTATTTGTTTCTTGCTCCACCATGTCCACCGGTTCTATGTATGAACAATATCTAGATGTTGATCGCTTATCGAGACATCTCGACCAAATCCTATCGAAACTTCTACATCCTGTCCGGAGAGTCATCATAAATACCTTAGGGTCCGATGTATTGCTTCCATGTTCTCTTTAGTTAGATTGTTATATTGACTTGCAACATTGCTGAGAAGATGATGTTAGGTCAAGTGCGTGAAAGGTAGATGAGACGACCTACAAGTCTTTGATATCTCTCTTTGTCAACTAGCGCATTGTCTCCACTTCCTCTTATCTTTGTGATGGAGTTCATTGGAGTGTATGCTAGCTTGCATCCAAGCATGCATGTCTCCTTGAGTAGACTCAGTGTGTACTTTGTTGAGATGTGGTCCTTTGCTTCAATCCCCAGAAACAATGCGCGGAAAGTATTTAGGGAAGGGCGAGATTTTTAATCTCATTATTTTTAGCATGGAGTTTCTTCTATCTTGATAGCTCTTTCTCATAATCACTAGTCAGGATAATATCATCTGCATAGACGATTAATACTGCTATCTTCTTCTTTAAGGAAAACTCCACAAGCAAGGTATGACTAGATTGACACTATGCATGTCCATACTTTACCACTATTTTAGCAAATTTGTCAAACCATGCATGAGAAGATTGTTTAGGCCATACAAAGCCTTTTCGAGTACATACCATTTAGTTTGGTTGAAGGAGTCTCTAGACATGGTGGGATCTCCCACGAGTATCCTTCCTTTTCAAATCACCGTGCGAGAAAGGTGCTATTGATGTCCAGTTGATGCAATGACCATTCTTGGTTTGTAAAAGAGAAAGTAGAACTCTAATAGCGTTGAGTTTAGCGACTAAAACAACTGTCCTATGATAATAAATTCCATATGATTGACTGAAGCCTTTTGCTACAAGGCGAACCTTAAATCTTTCAATGCTCCCTTTTGGCTTATATTTAATTGTAAACACCGTTTATATCCAACATTTTTTTTTAAGGGAGGTAGCTGCGAGGATAACTTAGAAGTGCCATTATTTTTCAAAGCCTTGATTTTTTCACTAACAGGTTGTTTCCATTCTGAATTTCTAAGAGCCTCTTAAATCATGTTTGGAATCTATATATCATCAATGGCTGAGACATGCGCTATAAGATGGAGATAATCCGTTATAGGATACAAGTTAGTTGATAGGGTGATATACGTGATCACAACAGTTAGTGATGTGCCCTAGAAATAGTGTAATTTTATTTATTTCATTTCATTAATAAAGAGGCATTGTCATTATCATTTTATAGTTCTAATATGATAATCCCTTCTATGAATAGTTGATTCCACTTATGGCCATCAAGTGCATGATCTGATAGTAGAACCCTAGGGTGGACATGGAATGCTATGCTAAATTGTTCCTAATTGCTCATTATTGGTGGAGCAATAATGAATTAAGACTAGTAGGAAGTGCGATTGATGATCATGTTCTTTTTTTTGATAGATAAGCAAAGCAAAAGCAAAGCTACAAAGTATACAAGGAAAAAAGAAGGGGAAACAAAAAGCCTCACCAACCCCTTAATTGGAGGCTACCCATCCCAAAAAACCTATAATTGAAGAGAGTTCTTCACCTATGTACAAGCTATTCCAACTCCGCAAAGTAGATGCAAAATAATGTTTTAACCTCACATCTGACTACAATCCCATCCCTTAAAGAATTTATCTGATTTCTCTCCTTCCAAATCATCGAAAAATGCAAGGGAACATAATTCCAAAATTTTCTATGCTTTTTCCCATAAAAAAGAGCCCTTCCGGCTAATTAAAGCCTCGCCATTGTCTTAGGGAAGACCAGGTGATGCCCAGCGAGAGAGAACAATCTCTAGGGGATGACCCCTAACAGAGACAAATGTAACAAGAGATGATGAATGGTTTCTTCAGCACATCCACACTAAAAATATCTATTTGGAAGGTGCCACCCTCTTCTTTGCAGCTTGTCCAAGGTTAGGACCTTACCCCAGGCTGCTTCCCAAGCAAACAAGGAAACCTTAGTGGGGATAAAGGACACCCAAATGTCTTTGAACGGAAACAGAGAGACAAGGCCTGAATGAAGCATTTTAGAAGCATCCGCGGGACGGAAGCGAGATCCAGTCTCCCCACTCTAGGAAGCAATTGAGCTGTTATAGACCCTTTCTTTTTCGCGAGACGTGAAAATTTGCAACCATATCCACTTCGATACGTTTGAAAGCATGGGCAAAAGTGTGCTTCAGTGCCTCTACCATCGAGAAAGGTCCATGCCTCTTCGCGAGTTTTAGATTTAGTCACGATTTAGAGGCGAAAAGAAGGGGAAGGTGATGTTGAGAACATGGGCGCACGGTGATCCTTCCAAAACTGAATCCTAGTTCCATTTCTGATCCCGAATTTCCAATTTTCCTTGACCCAAGTCAATTCTTTTAGGATATCATACAGAAACCCACTCCAAGGCCTGGGCCTCCCCGAACCTCGACCCGAGCTTAGACTAATGATCATGAACTTATTGATCATTGATATGTGATATCAAGTCAACTCATAAGTACATGTTGGAGAACATCGAATTGGATCGACCCGCTATGAGAATAGTACATGGATTGCATGTCATAAGTAGTTCTTATCATAGTGATGCTTTCTTTTTTGTCCTTAGACCTGAAATCACCATAGGTCCCCTTACATAAGGAGCTCTATGTTTTGACAGGTCTAACATTATGTAATAGAGATTGAGTATCTGGTAGTAGTTGGATTTAGAATGAATCGTCTGAAAGGGGACTGAGTAGATGGAAAGGAATTTGTCCCTTTTAGAGATATCCTTGGGGTACGACCCACTCCTGATATATTTGGAAAATGCATGGTTTCTTTGATAAGTACCATTTGTCTTGATAATCTACTTGGAGGTCGAGAAATTGTATAATTGAACTTTACAAGGATGACTTAATCCATGTCCTATGTTCGATTAGAATATCGTGTGACAAAAGGACTAGGACGTTCACTATGGATTAGGTTTTGTTAGACTTTGGACATCATAATGTCTTGTTAAACTAAACATGATTTGTAGGCTCAGAAATAGGTTTTAAGTCTATTACCAACATTATGTGGACCTACAGGTAGCACACTTAGAATGGGCTAGAAACCGTGTCTTGGGATTGAGGGCTGTTAGTTCAGTACGATGGCTAGTAGTTGTTAATTTGGTTGAAAGCTAGTGTGGGTAGGCGATTATAAGTGCTGTGGTAAAGTGGTTGATTAGAAATAGCGGATTGAAGGTTAATTTACATATATAGATATGATAGCGAAATAAAAAAAAAAAAGCAATGCATGTATATATAGAAAAAAAGAACGAAAAAAAAAAGAAATTATAAAAATTTATAACCATAAATAAAAAAAAGATGAAATAAATTTTTATATAACCATAAATAATATTATTTCATAAATAAATAAATTTATGGTTGATAATTTATAGAAAATTTTATGGTTCTTTTGTATGTATTATAAATTTATGAAATAAATTTCCTTATTTTATAGTTATTTATAATTTCATAAATAAAATATTTTTATTTATGGTTATAACTACATAAATAAAAAATAATAATAATGTTATAACCATAAAAATATTATTTAATTCATATATATTATTTTTATGGTGATAAAGTTTTCATATTATTTCATCTAACCATAAATAAGCTTTATAAATTTATAACCATAAAAAAATTAATAATATTTCATATTATTTATAATTCAGGAATAAATTTTAATATTATTTGATAAATAAAAAAAAATGAAATTATAAAAATTTAACCATAAATATTATTTCTAAAAATAAAAATATTTATGGTTATAAATTTTATAATTTCATATTATTTATGAATATAATATGAAATAAATTTATAACCATAAAAAATTTATATTATTTCCTATAATTTATAAATAATTTCATGAGTATCAAATTTATAAAAATTCTAAAATAATGTAAATAGGGAGAGAAGGATAAAAAAAAGGGAAATTTGTTATTTTAATAAGAGCGGATCAGAAAAAGCTACTATTTGTAGCTTTTTCCCATCAAGAGCTATTTACTCCTAATCAACTATGTCGGTGTTGATTAGAGTTTTTACCAAGCAGGACTATAGGCGATTAGGGGTGAATCATTATCAACTCTCCAATCTGACTCAACCAGCATGGATAATTAGTATTATTTAAACTGGGGATCTCCTCGTGTTCTTTTGAAAGAGAGGAGCGACTAGGGTTTTTTAGAATACAGCTTATGTGCTAGCATACTCGCGTCTTTCGAGGTTTCTAAGAGGCCTATTTGTGTGGATAGCTGTAGAGAGTGCGAGTACTCTTGCTATATCTTTTGGTCCGACAGGAAAGTCTTTACACAAATTCGAGGCTACAAAGGAAGGACTTTTCGACGTAAAGTAGGTATTTTCCTATCCACAGGCGAGTCTAGCAGGAGTCTCATGGATCCTTGGATGGGTTTATGGGGCGAAACTTTTAATTTTCTGCTTCTTATTATATCTTTTGTTGCCCTAGAAACCCAACACTAACTCCCTTCCTTGGAGCAATTGACAAATCAGAATCATCAAAAACTAGGGAAGCAAATTCATGATTGTTGAAGATTAGTTTCTAACGGGACTTGAGTTTTTCTATTATTCTTGATTTCCTTATTTTATTCTAATTTTATTAAACACAATTCTGTACATTGTGTATAAATAATGTTTATTCAGCTTTGTAATTTTTAGTCGATGAAATTCAATAATTTCTTTTCTCTTAACATGGTATCGCCTTACGTAATAAATTAAGGAGATTAGGGTTAGGGCTTAGTTGTGATGTTAGAAAACACATTTTGATGACCCAGTGTCTCATTCAAGTCTCATCAAACTCGTCGTTAAGGTGAGTTGTGTAGTCAATTCTGGCGATCCATATGATGACCGTGTCGCATTACAGTCTCATGAAACTCATCGTAATAGGATTTTCCATGTAGTCAACTCTGACGACCCATCTAGCCATGTAGTCAATTAGGTAAATCCATATGATAATGGAGTGCCTCATTTTGCTTTCACATCGATGCGCATTTGACCCTCGACAGCAACCATAGGATCATCGGGACACTTCATTGCTGGCAATTTCTCCGTCGACACTTTTTCGAGCGAAAACCACTCGGTGAAGTGTCAAAAGAAAGCTCTTGCAGTCGGTGGCCACCGTTTCAATAAGCGAAGACCGTGCCTCCATGTACGCCACTCTTCCGGCAGCGATCTCGCAGTGTAAACCGCGTGAGGGGTGCGTGGGCACTTTTCAACTTTCGCGCTTCCATTACTAGAGTCGCCTACTGCCAATAAGTCATCCTATCCTCCTGTCATGCCTCTCTGATGCCTAAAAAGGAGACTTTTGCCCCTTTTTATGTCCAGCCACAATTTCTTTAGGCTTTTGGCATTTCCAGCAGCAAAATATCTCTTGTTCCCAAAACCCTACATGGCGAAAGTGTGTCCCTTTCCATTATGATCTTTCATCCCTTTTTGGATCACTGCAAAATCAATTCACCGTCTCGACCTCTTGACCTTGTAAGCCTTTTTTTGGTTCTCTTCAGCAATAGCACTACCGATTGTGATTTGTTAAGGCATGATATTCCATGATAAATCGAAATCTACCACAAAGATTGAGCTTTTAGGAGAGTTGGTCGTTTAACGTAATTAGGCAGTTTGGCAAGGGTCCACGGGTTAGTCACCTTTTTTTGCAATTTATTCCCTATTTGTTGATTTTAAAGTCCATGAAGAACTCTATTTGGTTTGTTTAACTCTCCACGTGCGGGTTTGGGGTTGCACGTGAGGAAGGGTGTTAAAAGGCATGATATTTATATCAAATCCAAATCCTATAAGCTTGAACTTTTAGGAGAGTTGGTCGTTTAACATGATTTCTTTGGTTATCGGGCTTTATAAGCGGAGTTAGTTAAAGTAAATTTGCTTGAAATGAGCTTTGGTGCATATGACTTCCTATGCTCCAACTTGAGGAGGAGTGTTGAGGATTACTTTCCCAATAGGACTTTGAATTATTTTCTTTTTCTATAATTCTTCAGTTTCCTTATTTTATTCTTACTTTGTTTCATTTCTCATCGTCTTCCATTGTGTATAAATATGTTTATTCCTTTATATTTTCTAATCAATGAAATTCGAGTATTCCTTTTCTCTTAACAATGATCTAAAGTTTCCTTATTTGAATTAATCTCTGTAGCATGTGGACCCGAATCAGAGTTTTGGTCATCCGTGGGGGTGTTATGACCTCTATTCACTCATACGGTCTTCTCCTTCTAGTTTAGACACGAAGTTCCTCATTTGCAAGCTGCTGATTATTGACAACAAGCTGCTGGTCATCAATTGAACACAATGATGGCTCAAAGAGGGTTCTATGGGATGACTAGAACATAGGTACTTAGGCTGGTAGCCTGGTGTATGGATGAGGTCTCGGGATGTGTGTTAGAAAGTGTAAGGTCACATGTATTGATGAGACTTAAGGCTTTAGAGTAGGATTTTGGTTAGCTTCTGGTTGACCCTTGTTTGATGCACAGAATGCCTTCCTTGTTGGGATCAAAGACTTGTGTAATAGCAGTTATTTTTATTTCTCAATAAAAGTATATACAAGATCTACTCCTAGAAAATGGCATGCTAGAGTGAAAACTTGTTGCCATCCCACGAGCTAGGGTGAAAAGGATAAAGCACCTATGGCTGATCAATGCATCTAAAGTGATGTTGAAACGTCAAACTGATTATTTATCACATACTAGGCCTTATATGACATATGTTGTAAGTTTGGTGCATTAGTTTGTGCATTTTACTCTTAGGTTTCACATGGTAATTGTTTATAGCGTTGCAAGGCATCTAAAAACAGCCCAGCATGGGGAATAATGTTCAAGTTGAAGCCTGTCTCAAGATATTTGTATTATGTTGTTGAAAATTATACTTAAGGATTTTAAAATAAAGTTCATAACCCAGTCCATCATTTTTTTTAATTGGTAAAAATAGAGAAAAATATAGTAATAAAAAGGTGTGAGAACCAGGCTATCCCAGAGTATACAGGAAGAAACCTGGCATGTACAAAAAGGAGGGGCAACAGAGAAAAAAACCTCTGTACCTCAAAATAATAACTTAGAGAATGCACAAAGAATCTCCCCAAATCTAAAAAGCCCTGCTTTGAAAGAAAAAGAGCTTATAAAGAGTTTTTATAATGATCGCACAAACTTACAGAAGTGCATCTCACTTCATCAGAGAGTGAATTCAGACATATATGTACAACATATGTCTTCTCATTTAGGTAGCTCCTTGACATTCTGACCAAAAAGTTTACCAAATTCTGTTTTTTCACCAAACCTTAGATAAGCTAGGAATGCAACATATCTTTATACTTGTTTGGCGGAGAGTGTTGGAATATTTGACAAATTATATCTAAATCTGATCGACTATAATTGGCTTGTAACTGATTTTGTTTTGTTGTGTGTTTTCTTTCTTTTCCTTATTTCTTCCCTTGAAATCTGATGATTGGTAGTGGATTCCTTGATTTTATCCTAAATTGGTTATAGCCCCTAGTAAACCCTTGTTTGCATAAATTTGTACTCACCAGACAGCATGTATGTACAGTTGTGTATGTATGTATGTACAGTTGTGTATGTGTGTATGTACAGTTGTGTATATGTGTGTATTTAGAATCATTATCTATGAAACTGATGATATTTGAATATTTTATTAGCATAATATATTATATTCTATAGCCTTGTTATTATAGTAGTGGTGTATTTTCCCTTTTAAGGACTTCCATGTGCTTTTTGTTAACACATTTACTACATTTGAGTGTCCGTTAATTTATTGAAGTTGCTGAAATACTTTAGAAGAAATAAGCTATTGCAGAAGGAACATAAGACCATTATATCATTTACTATTTAGGGACCCATTTATTAATGAAATTTACACCTATTTTAGAAAGAACTTCATCAATCACTTGCCAGAAAAAAGTTTCTCTATAAATTATGAGCATCTTCTCCAACTTCTTTTGTACTTTGAATTCAGCATCCTCCAAGGTAAATTTTTAGTGAGGCTTGTGATTCCTTTCCCACTTATTTCAAATTTTTGCCTCTTCATTATCATTGTCAAATTTCAACACCATCTCCATGACCCATTTTTTTACTCTATTTTTTTTCTTTTTAAAGTTGGAAATTGTCCTTCCTTCTTAAACAATTTTATTTGTTGCATCCTTCCAACACAGAAAAAAAATATCCTGATAAATTTTGAGAATCTTTTCTAACACCATCTGGAATTTGATTTCCTACATCATCTCCAAAATTTCCAGCATCCTCTCAAGGTCAGTTTTAGTGAGCTCCTTATTTTTCTCCTATTTTCATTTTTTCTCTTTTCTTTTTTCTTTTTTCTTTTTTCTTTTTTTTTTTGCCTCTTTGTATCATTGGTCAATTTCCAATACCATCTCCATTATTCATTTTGTTATATCAATAATTTCATTTTTCTGTTGTTTCTTTTAATCTATCTTTCTTTTTTAAACAATTTTTACAGATCTCACTAAAATATTTGATTCCAACATCCTCCCAAAGATGGGGTTTTCACTTCCTTTCATTTAGCCTTCTCACCCTTTTCATCATATTCCTACTTTGTTGTAGTTAGATCATTAGGACCTGACTTGATTATTTATACTAGAAAATCTTTATAATTTCTTTTAGATTGAACAAATTATCATTTGTTAAATTTTTTATGATATTTATCTATTTATCTTAAATTTTGCATTTACCACACATGATTTGTGTTTGGTAACCTGTTAATTTTATTTTTATATTTTAGAAAACAGACAATTAGATTTTTGATACATCATTAATTATCATATCTATGAGAAAATTCCCCCCACATAGCATTCTTTATGATTAATTTTGTCATTGTCGTTATCATCATTGTCATGGTTATAAATTTTTTATTGTTCATTTGAAATGCTTATTACCGATATTACTTTTTATGAAGTTATTTTCAATAGATTTTACTATTGTTTGTGTATAAAAATAATAATGTTTTTTAATGAATGTATTAGATTGGAATAATTATTGTGTATTGTTTAATATATTGTTAAATTAGAAACGATTAAGCACTATGTTAATTAGCTCATGGTTGCAATTTGATTTTTCCTCTAGTGGCTTAGTTTCATTCCTTCACTAAAATATTAAATAACTATGGTGTTGTGTCATTGTTTAATACAAATCCCTATGTAAATTGAATAGAAGAAGAAGAAGAACAACAACAACAACAAAAAGAAGAGGATTAATTACTATTTTGACAGAAATATAAAATATAATTAAAATAGGAAAATAAGAATAAGAAAGTAATTAGCCAGATGGTAGTAGAATCATGAACAGCATTTTCATTATAAAGAAAACACCATGAAAAAAATGGTAATGGACTGTTTAACCCTTAATATTGTTAATGTTGATTTATTAAATCGGTGATATTTTTCGTCTTTATGCACATGAGGATGTGACAGTATCATATTAGGTAATAAGGACAAAATTAGTAAAAGATAAAAAAGGAAAAATGATGAAAAGAGATATTTGGCACAGGAACAGAAGAGTCATTTCTCAGCCACCCAAGGATCAATTACCCAAAGAACTCAGTACCAAAGTTCTCAACCTGGTCTTTCAAGTTGCTGAGAAAAAAAAAACATAATTTTTTTGTACAAATATATGCATCACTCTAAATTCTGAATTCTCAGTTTGGATTCTCAAAGATTTCCCTCCAATCTCAAACATATAAAGCTGTTAATTGTGAGGTTTCCAAATATTCCATTTAGTGGGTTTTGATTGTTTTTGGAATAACACACTAGAGTTTACAGTGAATTGTGAAGCTTTATGATGGTGAACACATCAAGGACCCATCAAGAACTGGGTCATACCTCATCTTCATCTGATGGAGGTGGCAACTTGAGCAACATGAACATTACTCCTGTGCCAGATGGTTCAGGTTCGGTGGTGGCAACGACTGCAAAGGTGATGAAGCACAATCCGGGTATTGCAATGGATTGGTCTACAGCGGAACAGTGGATGTGAAGGGCTTAGAGGTGAGTTTTGATTTGTATTTTTGTAGTTTGAATTCATTTTTAGGTTTTGTAGTTCAATTCCTTTCTGAAGTTTGAGAGTGGTTGAGTTTTGAAATGTTCTTGAAAAGTATTGTTGTTTGAATGGGAATTTCGTTAAATTGGGAGTTTTTGGTATGTTTTTAATCTCATGCTTTAAGGATTAGTAGATTGTTTCTTGATATAATTAGTTAGTTCAATTAACGCATTATATTATCTGTTGCTCTTTAATGGGAATGACAATAATCAGTAAATTTTCTATTCATTGAATCATATGCCAAGTACTTCATCAGGTAATTTGTTTCTTTGTATCAGTTGTTGTGTGAGGATTTACACACTTATTTGGATGATTATTTGTTCCACTTCTCCTGGAGAATATAAAATATATTAGTTCATTTTTATTTAATAAGGTAGAAGGAGAAGAGAAACTAAGCAACTACGAGTGTTCAATAAAAGTGTAAGGGATAAAGATACTAGATACTGGAGTAGGGAGTATTATTTGTCATTGCTTATTCTTGGAGCTCTTTTAAAAGAAGGAAGACTGTTGATGGCATTTAAAAGTAAAAGGAACTTAGTTTTGTTATTCAGAAAACTATATGTGATTTAAAGTTGAATTCTTAAAAAGGTTAGAACTCTATTTTGATGGGCTGGAGATTTGAATCGTGGCTTGTACTTATATTAGAATGTGGGCATTTTTCATATTATTATATTTGATCTTCTAAGAATGGTTTTACGTGGCACCCAGGCTCGGGGTCATTTGACAATCCGTCGGCCTCTGGAATCTGTGTATCAATTGGAGTGTGCAATCTTGTGAATGAGTGTCTCTACGCAAGCTTAAACGTAAGTAAAAGTAATGATCGGGCCCGGCCCATCCATACTCACCAAAATATAACCAAGCATTTTCAATAGTTTCAAGGTTAAGCTACGCATCTATACAAAACATGTATCAATCGAATGTTTCATACATGTTTTACAAAAATATAAAATCAAAGCCACATGTCGGCTTTCTTCTCAAAAGCGGCTTCTATGAGCGTCGTCCTCCTGAATACTCCTTGTACCTGAAAGGGGGATCCCACGACAAGGTGAGCAATGCCCAGTAGTCGAATTTTCCTACAAGGGCTACTCCCCTCCTAAAATGCGCATGCAATGGCACACCACAATCATCCGCATTCCATACGATTTCTGATTTACATGAAATGCTTTATATCATGCATGAGATGAAGTACTCACGGCGTCTGCAGAAATTAAAGCCCAGGCTCCTCGCGCCATTGCCAAACCCGAGTGTGAAAAATAGTCGGTGGTGTTCCGCTGGTGACTCACTCATTAGACCCGACCTCGATACATATTTGAATCGTTGTCAATTTATTTATGTTTATTTATTTATTTATGGGCCGCGTCTTTTTGGGGTCTGCGGGGATCGACATCGCCTTAGGCATTTTACAGGACTTTTACCCGCAGGAGATCATGTCTTGCGCTGTAGTTTGGGACTTTCTGCAGGGGATCTACCTGACTTACTTTCGATGA
Organism: Tetrastigma voinierianum; assembly: GCA_016808115.1. Classification (NCBI taxonomy): domain Eukaryota; kingdom Viridiplantae; phylum Streptophyta; class Magnoliopsida; order Vitales; family Vitaceae; genus Tetrastigma; species Tetrastigma voinierianum. The sequence goes on along the minus strand of JAEQBH010001986.1, from coordinate 12,709 downwards.
CACGTGATTTTATTATTTATTTCTTTGTTTCCAATTATGGACCGTGGGTCTCAACCTTAGGACGTTGTCCCATTTCAGCCACGTCCACCCATTCACGAGAATGGTGAATTGACTTATCACCATGATTCTCCAGTACTGAGCTACGTGCGATGCTACATGCACATGAATGCAATCATGCCAATTCGCATATTCAATCCTCATGGTTCCGTACGCAATTGTATTTCATAATTCAAACAATCATGTTAACACATCAAATCTAGCATGCATCAACAATCTCATTTTCACACATCAAACATGCTATTCCGTCCAGCGATAACATGCAGCGAAATACCCGTGGTGAATTCGGTCATGACCAATTCGAGGGTGCACAAGGTAGTCCCCCTTTCTTTTTTATTGTGAATTTTCATGGCTTTTAAACAAGAAATAACCCAGTAGGAGAAGACCCCTCTTATCCGGAGTTTGTCGAAACTCCATAATCCCGGTACCCACGCGTAACCCTTGCAGTGGGGATTAACTTTGCCTTTGCCTGTGGGTTGTGGTGATCACTTGGAAAATCTAGAGGTAAAGCTCTAAGCTCCTTCTCCTTTCTCTCTCTCTCCTCTCTTTCTTTCCTCACACTTCTCCGGCTTAGGTTGGGTCGAGAAATGGGGTCAAGTGAATAATCACTCTCACTTGCCACATGTCACACTCTTAGTGGTTCCTTGGATTTCCCTCTTATCACCTTATCCATTCACTTGGATTTCCACCCAACCATGTGTTGCCACATGTCTCCCATGGAGTCCGCGAGCCTTTTGTTTGAGACATCACGCATAACCGCATTGGCTCTGTGAACCGTTAAGCGTGTCGAGTGTCGTCTTGCCGCCGCCCAGTCTTTGCCGGCAGAAATTAGTATCACCGAGGTCAGCGAAATTGACTGGTGATCAGTTGGCGGGCGATTCTTGGTGAAGTCATTTAGGTCATCCGAATCCTAAGAAAAATTCCGTATCTTCAACCGAAATTACTGCTTTACCCTTTCTCAGGAAATTTGAATTTCCTCGGGTTTTACAGTTTCTTTTCGAATATAGGTAACTCCAATTGTGAGCAAACCTGGTTGATATTGGCATGTGAGGAACATTGTAAAGAGAGAAGTCAGTGCAAAAATTATGCTACATTAAGTAACTTGAATATGTTTATTTGTGACTACTTGTTTACTAGTAGGCTTTGGTCTTGGCCATAGGGCCTCATTTGTTCCTCTTGAATTTATTAAATTTGTCTGTGTAGGTTGAGAGACACTTTGATGGGTAATCTAAGGAGCAATGCTGTGGGCACCAAAGTGGGGAGGGAGAGTTGCCATTTCAGTGTAGTTGGCTTCTCTTCATTTATTTGTGAATTGCTTTTTCCTAATTGCTCTTGGATGTAGCCTTAGATTAGGTAAACCTGAAAACGTCTTGTTTGACCTTGTGGTGGCTTCTTTAGTTTTATTTCTATTCTTTGTTTCAGTTTGAGTCATAAGGCTTTTTTTTTGGGTACCAGAATAGAAACTAATAAAATAAAATAAAAGAAAAAGAAAACTGAGGACCAAGATATGAATTTATTAGTTTTAATTTGGATAAGGTCAAGTTTGTTTTGGAGAAGCTATTTATGCTCAAGAACCTTGCTTGTTGGTTTTGGATAAGTGTTTCTTCTCTCGCATTCATTTCTCATCGGGAGTTTAGAAAACTTCATCTTTCATGGAAATTGAATCATGGCTTTTCTCTAATGAAAGGTGTTTTATTGTGACAGAGGATGTACAGCTATCTTGACCTCTAATGGTAGTATCATTTGTCTGCATTTAGTACATAATGTGGAAATTTCTAGTGTAGGTGTTGTCTTGTGCTTCCTTAAACATGTTTGCTATTCAAAATTTACCCTAGAATAACCCATAAAAACCTTTTCATCTCTTCAAAAAGCAAGAAACATGGAGCTCCTTCCGTTAAAGCTCAAGATGAGCGACTTGGTGAATATTAACTATCATCATATTTCAATTTATAAGTGAGCAACAATCAAAAGAAGCTATTTACCGACACGTGTAATCAAAACTATTTAAGCTTTGCTTCTTCCAAGAGCGTCATGACATGCAATGAAATGCCTGGTTAGGATCCTCCTATATCTTATGCTATACTCATGGAAAAAAATCATTTCTGCATTTCTTTGCACATGCAATCTGCAGGAAATGAGGAGGTCAAATTGGGATTTCTCCATTGTTCCTCTTCTCTACTTTCTTTTCAGAACAAAAAAGTGAGGGGAAAACAGAGGCTAAAATGTAGTTGGTGATACACTGGTAAAGCCAATTCCTCTTTAAGAAAGGGAATAGCAGTTGTTATATGCTAATATTATTAATATTATTTAAAAAAATTGTCCCTTGTGTGAACATGTGGCATGCCCTCTGTTTAAAATTAATGTTCTTTGACATTTAGAATGACATTTTCCTGCAGTCTTGGACAGCTGTTGATTTAGGGGATATTACAAACTTATTAAATAGCAAACGTTGTTTGGACAACAGCATTCATTAGATGGGCCTCCGTTATCAATTTCATACATTAATTGCTTATGATTAGAGGGCATACTAATTTAGGCTGTTGATTTTGGATAGGTGAAAAAGAAATTGAAGAATATAAGCTAAGCGAAAAGAAATTAAAAACATAAACTAAAAGCCATGTGGTCCTGATGACAGCATTCATTGATGGGACTCCATTGGTTCATTTCATGCAAAATTGCGACTTGGTTACATGGTTGTGTCATGAAATAGTCTATTGAATTGTACAAATAATTTTTAATATTCTTAGGCTCTGTTCCTTTTTATCCCACTTAATATTATTTTTTGTTTTCTCTATGAGATTATGGTAAATACTCATTCTAATGCACTAGTTAATTTTAGTTGTTATACAAGTGTCATAATTATTCTTAGCTGGCTACTTATTCTTCCATCTTATTTGGATGTGTTTGAGAATCTCTTAATCATATTTCTTGATTTATTTAATTGACTTCTCCATAGCTATCCCCAATTTAGTTCTTCATGTGGTGTTTCTGCGGTCGAATTTGTCTCTATAAATCTTTGCAATTAGTAAATAGTTGTTTGTTTTATTCTTTCATTCATCAAAACTATGAATTTGTTTCATGGTTCCTTCGATCCTGTTTTCTATAGCTGTCTCAAATTAAGTTAGTCCCCATTGAATCCTATCTTTTGATGGTTCATTCTTTGATTCTCCAAGCGGTCTTAGACAAGGAGATTATCTGTAGCCTCCTAGATGTCTTGAGTTTGCTTGCGGGCTAGGTGATTTAAGAATTCGATTGGAGCATCCCCCTTTTTGTGAAAAAACTATAGTTGGATATTCCTAGTGAACACAAATATTAAGGCTCTTTCCAGTTTACTGTAAACCAACAGATGAGAAAGAAAGCAGATAGCTAAGTTCTTTTACTTGGTTTTGAGACCACAAAGTGGCGATAGTATAGCTATATATTAGTCAACTAGGATTGCAAACTTACGTAAATATGGATTTTACTTAGTTTTCCTTGTTTCTTTTCTTATTTTGTTCTTCCTCCCTCGCTGGGAGGATTGAGTGAGCCCTAGTTGGATTTTCAAGAAGCATGACTTGTTGAAATGAGTACTAGCAGAGATTGTGGCAAACTTCTGTTTTCTATGGAATCATGAAAAGTAAAGTTTCAAATTTTGTTGTCCATCATGTTGGTAAGAAAATAGGAACTCTGCTCTGAGTGGTTCCTTGTAAATTGTTGTTCACCCAGCTGGGTCTTTTTATGGAAATTACATCTTTTACCTTGAGATTTGTTACTTGTCTGCAACTTTACTAGCGCTTTAGTGATGTGATGAATTTAGCATCGTACATAATTTCTATTAGTCTTCTGCCAGAAATACCTTCTTTCTTCTTTCTTTTTTATTCGGAATTTACAGAGGATAATATCTTACAACTCCATGCTTTCTGTCAGCAATGTAATCTAATATTTTATCAGCCTGCTTTTTGAGATGGATTTGCCAACCGCATGAAACCGTCAAGCTTGAAGCATAGGAAAAGAAATTCTCTGATGCCAATGACTTCTGATTTGATTTGTGGCCTTAACACTTTAGTCATTTTAGAATTTGATTGATTTAGAGCTTCTGTTGTGGAAAGTATGTTTGACTCAGCCTTGAAAATTTTTGATTTGATGACTGGTAAAAACCATGATAAAGAATTATTCTGACACATGGGTTTACAATGCATAAGTTGCTGAAAGTCACGCTTTTGACTTGATTGTTGCCCTATACTACTAATCTCTTATGCTTAACCAAGGAGTTCTTGGTCCTGAAACGCTATTATTTCCATGCCCATCTTTTTGGTGAATGACTAGTCCATTTGACTAGTGTGGCTTTAGTATAGATTTGCCTCAGATACGAATGTAATTCGATATGCAAAGATTGCCATGCAACTACAAGATAAGACAGTTCGGGATGTGGTGTTGCGGTGCAGATGGATGAGTGTATGTTTCACCATTCTAATTTCTTTGTAATTGATACTTTTGTCTTTATGATGTAACTCCTGGACTCCTCTTATAATCCCTCAAACCTTTAAACACATTTCAAATAATTATTCTTGGGTTTCCATACACAGTTTTCTAGTAAGATGCAGGCAGACATACAATAATTTGTTGGCTTCCTTTAATGGCTCTCCCTTTGAAATCTCCCAATCTTTTAAAAAATTGTTCCATCCAAATTCCGATTGCTGCTAAATTACCTTTCTTTGTTGAAACCTGATCTCTTTCTTAATGTGCCATCTCTTGCCAAATCGATATGCTGTGTGTGTGTTAATCCATTGGAGCGGGTATGAGATTTCATTATGATACTAAACGTTATGTAGGTTACTCATAAGACAGGACTCAAATACAAATTGACTGAGTTTATTTTGTTGTAAAATATCAAACATTTCTTGGGAAAATGTAGCTGAAATGTGAAAGAAGATTTGTACCTATTGACCCTAGTGAAGATTTCAATGTCCACGCCACCCGTGATAGTTTCTCATTCCTGATGGTCTGTACCATGCAATTACTTGCATTCTGCCAGTGAATTATACCTATTAGTCCTGCATATGGAAGGAAGCAGTGACCAATAAGAATTTTAAATGACAATGAGCCTATACTACCGTTCAAACAACCAACGTATACCATTCTTTTGAATTAATGCTGTTACGACAGAATATGACTTGATAATTCATGTTTATTTTCTAGATAAGCAAGCTAGAAGATAACACACACATAGAAAAACCAAAAAAAGATGTAGCAAATAGAAAGGAGGTGTATAAACAAGCCATACCCAATGGTGCTGCAAAAACTGATGACAAGATAAGGGAGAAAAGCTAGAGAATAGGTCTCATGGCACTTACAAAAGCCAAGGAAAGGACATCATCTATTCGGATCAGCCTTTCACCCTAAATACCTCAACTTAGGCGCAATATCCTTTAGTGTCATACTGAAACTTCTACCCTGTGAAAATCTTTTGTTTAAATTCCTTCTAGATACATCGGTTCTCTCCGCATTTCTTTTTAAAATTTTTTGGATTTACCTATAATTGCTGATCTAACTAAAGCTGCTTCCTTAACTTTGGTAAAAGCTAAATAAAGCATAGTAGAACAAAGCTCCTGGTTACCATCAATAAATCACACAGGATGGGAAGAATCCTTGACTCTCTTACACCCTTAATGCCTATTTGAAAGAGCTCCACACACCATGCTTAAGCTGATCAAATTAATTGTCCTTTTCCCAATCTGTAGTCTAAATTTAAAATCCACTTTTGCAGTGGAGCTAACAACTTTCTTTTTTTTTTTTTTTTGGAATACAGCAGGTTTAACTAATTATGTCAATTATACTGATTCAATAAGAACCAGCTTGATAAAATCTTCAGGATATTATAGAAAGAAACTGGATAATCGTTATGTGACACTTGTCGTATAATCACGCCTGTTGGTGAAGGACATGCCATATGTTTTATGCATGCCTAAAGAATTTATTAAATTATCGGAATTGAGTGGAAACCTGTTATCTAATTTTAATTAACAGAATGTATGCTACTACTTTTCAATAGGGGCAACTTTTCTTTATTGAATACGCTTATCTAGAGCTCTTTCATATACACTATCACAAACTCAGTATAAACTTTGCTTTGTGCTCCATTTGGTTCAACCATCAGTTTGACTACAAGAAAATGACTCAATTGGTCAGGCGCTCGAATTGGTATAACATGAGTCCTAAGTGATTCATTTCTTTGTCAGAAAAGGAAAATAGCAATAGAAAGAAAGAAGGACAGAATTTATCAAGGAAAGGTAAAGATAAAAGTATCATGAGCTGTTATTTTGTTCTATTCTTTATTAATTGATTATTGTGTTATTAAACTATTTTGTTTTCTTAATCTAAGCAAATTTGTATTTGATTTGTTACATTCATTTTATCGCATTGATCCAACCACTTGGTGGTACATGTTCAAAATGAGCAGAAATAATCCCTCATAATGATTCATCCCTTATTTATGTGAGTATTACATGTATTGATCCGAACTGTAACATCAGGAAATACACAATTTAGCATTTTATTATATAGACAAATTTCTAAGAAACTAACATAATACTGTGACGCCTCAAAGTCATACCATAAATTTAGTAGTGATGCTTGCCACATCCTTGAGTGATAACATAAATGTCCTGTCATGGTTTAGAGCATGATTCAAGTATCATAGATACCTATGTATTAGTTGTGTCATATCCATCTCGGTCATGGCTGCAATCAGTCCATTACCTGAGTTGGTATCGTTCGATTCAACAGTAACTCAATTTCAATTCAAGTATGAGCCAGTTGACAACTCATGATGCGACTCAGGATTACAAAACAAAAAATATAATCATTTTTACTGACCACCCTTCGTCATTTTTAATTTTTATTTTTAAGGTATACCATTATTAAAAATTAGTACTTGGTGTAAAAATGAATATGATGATGTTTGATATTTTTATAATTCTTAATATTATTCTAAACTAATTTACTTAGATCATGTTAAATGTGATGTTACATTTTTGAGTTCATTTAATTGTATGATTCTTTGTCTTTCATTAATATTTTAGAGTTGTCATCTAATTTGTGTATCACCGGAGATTGATTTGAGATCTTTTGGGACTTGTCAGCATCCGTACCACGGCATTGAACATGGTTTAGGTTTGTCCTGTAAAACACCTAGATGGAAAAACTTGTTTATATGTATTGGTTACCCCCGCTAACCCAAGATTATGTAATGTAAGGGATGTTAATGCACTGATCCACAAAGTCATAAATACATGATGATTTAAGGCTGGATGTGAAGTTCCACTAGTTTTAAACTGTGAAGATTCAAGAGATATGGATAAGTGGCTGCAATTCATAAAACAGAAAAATCCATATTGTAGTAGTTAAACACTATTTATTTGCTCATTGATAGATAACAATCATATTTTATTATTTTTCCTTGATAGATAATCATTTCTGCTTGCCATGAATTTAAATTTTTCAATCTTTATTCACTCTCAACTTTTGTTTTGTAGAGCAGCTTTAAGCGTGATTAGTCTTTTTCCTTTTTAGACACCATTATCATGAAGTAAATCAAACATTATATTTATGAAAATATTAACCCATTCAAGAAAAAATCTCCTTAAATTTTTTTTGCACTTATTTAGGGACAGTTTTTCATGACTGGAGCATTTATAGACTTTCTCTGTCACAAAATACTCATCAAACCTTCCTGAAGGTTATAAATTTTAATTTGAGAATACACAATCTACTTTTAGACATATTGTTATCTCATTGCAGGCAGATTAGAAAATTATTCTGGCCTTTGGAGATGGTATCATTCTCATAGAAATGTCTTTTTAAGAGTGTTCTTATTTGTGTTGATTGTCATGTCTTGCTTGATTAGAGGTTGTTTCTTCATGGCTGTAGGTATTTATTATGATATAGGGGCTGTATCACCTACTTTAGTTACAGATCCATTCACTGTATTTTGGTAGATGGTTTCTATTTTGCAAAACCATCTTTTCATTATTTTGATAATTTTGAGTTGAAATCTATGATGCTTAGATTGAAGCTACTATAAATGGCTGAGGGATTATTGTGGTGAAGAGAGTCATATTCTCTAGATACTGTTTTGATAGGTTGGGGTTGTCCAAAGGCCACTGCTTTAGCCTTGGTTTTCTGATTTTGCTTTTTCTTTTCTACCAAGGATTCGAGACCGTCCTTCAATCTTTCAATAAGGGTAGGAGTTCAACCTAATCTATAGTCAGTCCCATTTGTAATTTATAGTAAGTGGAAGATCTCCAAAATTCCGCTTTGATAGCCATTTAACCTAGATTTCCAACAAGTTAAAATTTTGTTAAGTCTCCTGGTAGAGGGAGATGGATCCATTGAATACCAGATGGAGTTTTCTCACATTGCTAGAACCAATCTCATTCTGCGATTCATGTAGATAATACGAATAAAAAAGGCCTTTAACTTTAAGAACTTCTAGGATGTCATCTCTGAATTGAAATCCATTAACTATGATATTGATTCTTTGCTTCGTGGTGAGTGACTATACACACTAGATCTGATTCATTTACAAAGTTTTATTATTGCTGGAGCGTACTTTGAGATTAATCCAAAGTTATTCTCATTAGTTTTTATCTGAATGATTACCGTCATCATGTGGAAATTAGGCTTGTTTGGTGGTGGAAGGAAAATGATTTTTTTTTCATGAATATTTTATTTTTCCAAAAATGAATTGAACTGTGTATTTGTTCTGATAAAAATAATTAAATAAATAAACAGTGCTTTTGCTTCATCTTCAAGAGCTTTTTTAAAGATCTTTAATTTCTCTGAACGTGGACTAATTTTTCTAGCTGACATTGTTGGAAAAAATGCTTTCCAAAACCATGTCATGTGTATCCTATGTCATTTTTTGCCATTTCCAAAAAGGGAAAACAATTCTCACTCCAAACAGATTCTTAATAAGTTATATCAATTAGGTGAGCACAAAGGCTATAAAGTGTTAAAATTCAACTCTTGATCTTGTAGTCTGTTGGGGTCGTAGCTGAGCTTGCTTCTCAAACTTCTTATCATTTCCTAGCGAGTTCTGTTAAGTGGTAACATTTTTAACATATTCAAACGGATACATAATGAAATGTGGCCAAGAAGGTCCACTTCTAAAGTATATGTAGATACATGATGGGTTGAAAGTTAATTTATTTAGCAATAGGGAAATATATGTTTCGGTGTGTGACTAACTTTGAGATAGGTCGATATTCAAGGGATGGGTAGTTTTAATGAATTATGATTATCATTTTGAAAATTATGATTGTGGAATTCTTCTAATCTGCAATTTCTTATACTCTGCTTTTTCTATTCTGGAATAATTCTGAGACATATGATGCAACAATCTCAATTCCACTTTATGTGAGCTGTTTCTCAAACCCAGATGCTAAAGAAATATCTTTACATTTGTTCTTCAGAAAAAATCTCCGAGCTCTTCTCGCCAGACGCCTCCTAATCAGCATCGGGCGCCATGTTCTACCGCGCCATACCCATGGCTCCCGTGGACATTAATGATGGCAAATCATCCAAAGGTTTGGCCATAATCCTCCCTACAACATATTTGAGTACTTAATCCAGGTTGATGGAACATAGGAAAGATGTGGGTTATTTGTGACAGATAGGAAGAAAAGGATTGGTAGCCAATCCAAATGAATGAAATATAGTTTATCGAGTGTTGTAGTACAGAATTAGTTTCTAATCCATTTAGGTTTTTTTCCTTCTTTTCCTTTTCTTTAGTCCTCATAATTAGACTCTAACTTTGTTTCCTTTTCATTCAGATGTGGTTTTAAATCCACTTGTTATGATAATGCTTTTAAAAGAGATGGTGTCTTTTGCGTACCCAAAGGGGGTTTCGCTTATGGAACTCCTTGAGAGTAATGCACAGTTTTCGATCAAATCACCGTAAATTTTTCCCATGAAGGTGATCATTCTAGAGCATTATAAATTCCAAATCCACTCTATCTTAGCTTTGAATATCTTTTTGGAAATTAAAAATCAAAGAGGAGAACTGCCACGCCAGTTTTCAGAATGTATGATGAATTTCCATCACCTGGAACAGATTGAATGGAAGAGTTCTCCTCGGTTAGACTTTAGAAGTGCTGGCTTCATTCTTTTTGTTCTCGTGGGATGTTTTAGGCCATGTTTAGTATAAGAGAAAAATTTTCTCGTTTGATTCAAACTTTCAAACAAGGAAAACGCTGCTAGTTACGGAATAAGACGAAAAACAAATTCAAAACAAAGAACGAATTCAATATTTTCAACATTTTATATACGAATCGAAAAACAGTAAAAGCTGTTTTCTCAGAGCCGAATTAAATTCAACCAAATCTAACCAAATGGGGTTAAAAATGAAAACGAGATTTTCAACAAAATTCAAGTACGAAACGATTTTCTTCAAATGAAACTAAAGATTAGAATACATTGAAAATTTTCATATTCTGAATTTTGGATAGAGTTGAAAATTTTCGTGAACTAAACGGGGCCTTAAATTCTGATTTTTTTGTAGCTAACCTTATTGCCTTTTTGGTTACAGCCAATTCAAATGGGGAGTTCTTTTGCTTTTTACTACTTTTATAGCCTGGTGTTGTATACTCCCTCGGGTCAGGGCTTTTTAGCACCCTTTAATAGATTTCTTTACATATCAAAAAAAAAAAATTTATCACCTTTGGTAGAAGCTATACATCTCGATGGCATATTTGATTAACTGTTCTATAGTCCTACCACCTCATAGTGGTGGATCGGATTACTAAGTTAAACAACTGTTAATATTGCCTTATGAGTAAAAAGATTGGTTATTCAGCTTACCATTAGATCTTACATCATCATTACATTGTAAATCTTGATCATCACTGTTTCTTCATATTTCTTTCTGCTGCCCAGAGTGACAACATTTTAGTCTTTTCTCGTTAAGCTCGCACATAACGTCTGTGTCCTTCCCTAACAAATGATATTAACCGTGTTCAATGCTTTCTTCACTTGTTTCCATGTGCACAGGTTTGTTATTTATATGCGTGATGTAGATGTATATGATAATGACAATAACGTGGAAGAGGGCTACCTGGTGCCCCAAGAGAGGGTCCGGAGTGAAAGCTATCTAGAGTGAGCCGGACGTCCGGCTTTTCTATGAGTGGGCAATGATACAATCCCATATTGGTTCCACAAGAGATTGTGAAGTAGTACTTAAACTTGAGAGGTTCTCCCACTTATCAACCGGTCTTTTGAGTTAGGCTCTCCTATCGGGCTCAGTACTTATCAATGTCATTAATATTTAAATGATTGACCTAAAGTTGATTACCTCCCACCCTTTTTGTGAAAGTTGTTTGTGCTAAAATGTGAGTTCTATCATGAACCATTAAAGATGTTAATACAAAGAGGCAGATAACTCACACGCAGAGACTAAACTTGTAAGCTACATTTAAGTCTTGAAAATGCTACATAAAGGAAAAAATAACGTGGAAAAACTATCTGTGAAGCCACAGACTACTATATAAAGTGCAAGGGAAACATATATGGGAAAATCCTATGGCAAATATTGTAATATTTTCCTACTACTTTTCTGAAAATCATATTTATGTTATGCAGCGGTGAAAAGGTGTTTTGCACTATATCTATATAATTGTGTTCCCAATTATGGATATATATATATATTTTTATATCTCACAAAATATGAAAGAAGAGAGAATTTTAAATTTTGTGAAAATGAAAAATGTAAAATAGATTCTTTATTTTTTCATTTAAAATTTTCGTGACATAATTAAACAAGAGAAAACTTTTATATTCCTTCCCTTCCATTTTTCCTTCTTTCTTAATTTTTCTTCCCTAGCATTTTCCGGGAACCCAATTATAGCCGTAGCCCCACACAAAAAATCATTTTTTTCCTTCCAACATATCTTCAACCCAAGCCTAATACCTTGTTAAACGACTAACTCTCCTAAAAGCTCAAAATTATAGGATTTGGGTTTAATACGAATATCATGCCTTTAACAAAGATGTCATTGTGGGATCCTTAATTTATTATTCTAAGCTTAATCCAGACAAATGGAAAGTCGATATCACTGATGCCATCTATTTCTTCAGGTAACCAAATGAATCTCTTCGATCTTCTGTTTTGGCAACTTTTGCTCTTGTTTTGAATCTTGGTATGTTCTAGATCCTGCATTCACTTATGAAGCACTCAGTTTTGTTTGACTACTGCTTACCTCAGTAGCTTGAGAACGGGCCGAACCATGAAAAATATGCCACCTCTCCTGTCGGGTTGAATGAGGAGATGATGAACTCCATCCCAATCATCCTCTGCTCGCCGCACCCTCCCAAGGAAGCCATGAGAGTATGATGATGATGCCCCACATGATGGACCTCCCTCATACATTTTGCTTTGCTTCTGCTGTACTGAACATCTTTCCATGTTTATCAACCATTTTCCCAATTGAAAATTTAGTATCCAAACAGGCAAATTGATATAGTCTTTGTTTTTTTCTCTCCATTTTCTTTACATTTTCTTTGCCTTTTCTATAGATGGTGTATATACTTTGTGCAGAGATTGATTGAGGGAGATGATGAACAACAATAAGTGGGTGTCTTGATCTTATTTACTGATCTGTTGATGCAACTAGTGTTT